>CAKKTE020000310.1:1200000-1545589 GCA_920105625.2 Clusia tigrina | reverse complement strand
GCTCATAGCATGCTACCCTTGAGTCGCAAATCAAACACTGCTAAAACTTTAAATGGCCCTAACTTCTCTACAGTGCGTCCTATATTTACGAAAATTTGCAACATTAAAATGCTTGTAACTTTTTACTGGAACGTCATAAAACCTTGAAAATTTGTGACAATAAAGTACTCGAGCCTCTTTACAATTTAAGTTATCGCTCATAGCATGCTACCCTTGAGTCCCAAATCAAACACAGATAAAACTTCAAATGGCCCTAACTTCTATATGTTGAGTCCTACACCTACCAAAGTTTGCAACATTCAAATGCTTGTAACTTTTTACTGGAGCGTCATAAAACCTTGAAATTTTGCGACAATGAAGTACTTGAGCCGCTTATCAATTTAAGTTATCGCTCATATCTATGCTACCCTTGAGTCGCAAATCAAACACTGATAAAACTTCAAATGGCTCTAACTTCTATACGGTGCGTACTACACCTATCAAAGTTTGCAGCATTCAAATGCTTGTAACTTTTTACTGGACCGTCATAAAATCTTGAAATTTTTTGACAATAAAGTACTCGTGCCTCTTGTCAATTTAAGCTATCGCCCATAGCATGCTACCCTTGAGTCCCAAATCAAACACTTCTAAAACTTTAAATGGCCCTAACTTCTGTACAGTGCGTCCTATTTTTTCGAGAATTTGCAACATTCAAATGCTTGTAACTTTTTACTGGAGCGTCATAAAACCTTGAAATTTTGTGACAATAAAGTACTCGAGCCTCTTATCAATTTAAGTTATCGCTCATAGCATGCTACCCTTGAGTCCCAAATCAAACACAGATACAATTGCAAATGGCCCTCACTTCTATATGGTGAGTCCTAAACCTACCAAAGTTTGCAACATTAAAATGCTTGTAACTTTTTACTGGAGCGTCATAAAACCTTAAAATTTTGTGACAATAAAGTACTCGAGCCTCTCATCAATTTAAGTTATCGCTCATAGCTTGCTATCCTTGAGTCCCAAATCAAACACAGATACAATTGCAAATGGCCCTAACTTCTATATGGTGAGTCCTAAACCTACCAAAGTTTGGAACATTCAAATGCTTGTAACTTTTTACTGAGCGTCATAAAACCTTGAAATTTTGTGATAATAAAGTACTCGTGCCTCTTGTCAATTTAAGTTATCGCTCATACCTATGCTACCCTTGAGTCCCAAATCAAACACTGATAAAACTTCAAATGGCCCTAACTTCTATATGGTGCGTCCTAAACCTACCAAAGTTTGCAACATTCAAATGCTTGTAACTTTTTACTGGAGCGTAATAAAATCTTGAAATTTTGTGACAATAAAGTACTCGAGCCTCTTATCAGTTTAAGCTATCGCTCATAGATATGCTACCCTTGAGTCCCAAATCAAACACTGATAAAACTTCAAATGGCCCTAACGTCTATACGGTGCATTCTACACTTATCAAAGTTTGCAACATTCAAATGCTTGAAACTTTTTACTGGAGCGTCATAAAATCTTGAAATTTTGTGACAATAAAGTACTCGTGCCTCTTGGCAATTTAAGCTATCGCTCATAGCATGCTACCCTTGAGTCCCAAATCAAACATTGCTAAAACTTTAAATAGCTCTAACTTCTGTACAGTGCGTCCTATACTTACGAAAATTTGCAACATTCAAAAGTTGTAACTTTTTACTGGACCGTCATGAAACGTTGAAATTTTGTGACAATGAAGTACTCGTGCCTCTTGTCAATTTAAGTTATCGCTCATGGCTATGCTACCCTTGAGTCCCAAATCAAACACTGATAAAACTACAAATGGCGCTAACTTTTGTACGGTGGGTCCTACACCTATCAAAGTTTGCAATAATCAAATGCTTGTAACTTTTTACTGGAGCGTCATAAAATCTTTAAATTTTGTGACAATAAAGTACTCGTGCCTCTTGTCAATTTAAGCTAAGGTTCATAGCAGGCTACCCTTGAGTCGCAAATCAAACACTGCTAAAACTTTAAATGGCCCTAACTTCTCTACAGGGCGTCCTATATTTACGAAAATTTGCAACATTCAAATGCTTGTAACTTTTTACTGGAGCGTCATAAAACCTTGAATTTTGCGACAATGAAGTACTCGAGCCTCTTATCAATTTAAGTTATCGCTCATATCTATGCTACCCTTGAGTCTCAAATCAAACACTGATAAAACTGCAAATGGCCCTAACTTTTGTACGGTGGGTCCTACAAATATCAAAGTTTGCAATAATCTAATGCTTGTAACTTTTTACTGGAGCGTCATAAAATCTTTAAATTTTGTGACAATAAAGTACTCGTGCCTCTTGTCAATGTAAGCTAAGGTTCATAGCATGCTACCCTTGAGTCGCAAATCAAACACTGCTAAAACTTTAAATGGCCCTAACTTCTCTACAGTGCGTCCTATATTTACGAAAATTTGCAACATTCAAATGCTTGTAACTTTTTACTGGAGCGTAATAAAACCTTAAAATTTTGTGACAATAAAGTACTCGAGCCTCTTATCAATTTAAGTTACGCTCATAGCATGCTACCCTTGAGTCCCAAATCAAACACAGATAAAACTTCAAATGGCTCTAACTTCTATATGTTAAGTCCTACACCTACCAAAGTTTGCAATATTCAAATGATCGTAACTTTTTACTGGAGAGTCATAAAACCTTGAAATTTTGCGATAATGAAGTACTCGAGCCTCTTATCAATTTAAGTTATCGCTCATATCTATGCTACCCTTGAGTCGCAAATCAAACACTGATAAAACTTCAAATGGCTCTAACTTCTATACGGTGCGTACTACACCTATCAAAGTTTGCAGCATTCAAATGCTTGTAACTTTTAACTGGAGCGTCATAAAATCTTGAAATTTTTTGACAATAAAGTACTCGTGCCTCTTGTCAATTTAAGCTATCGCTCATAGCATGCTACCCTTGAGTCCCAAATCAAACACTTCTAAAACTTTAAATGGCCCTAACTTCTGTACAGTGCGTCCTATATTTACGAGAATTTTCAACATTCAAATGCTTGTAACTTTTTACTGGAGCGTCATAAAACCTTAAAATTTTGTGACAATAAAGTACTCGAGCCTCTCATCAATTTAAGTTATCGCTCATAGCATGCTATCCTTGAGTCCCAAATCAAACACAGATAAAGTTGCAAATGGCCCTAACTTCTATATGGTGAGTCCTAAACCTACCAAAGTTTGGAACATTCAAATGCTTGTAACTTTTTACTGGAGCGTCATAAAACCTTGAAATTTTGTGACAATAAAGTACTCGTGCCTCTTGTCAATTTAAGTTATCGCTCATACCTATGCTACCCTTGAGTCCCAAATCAAACACTGATAAAACTGCAAATGCCCCTATCTTTTGTACGGTGGGTCCTACACCTATCAAAGTTTGCAACAATCAAATGCTTGTAACTTTTTACTGGAGCGTCATAAAATCTTTAAATTTTGTGACAATAAAGTACTCGTGCCTCTTGTCAATTTAAGCTAACGCTCATAGCATGCTACCCTTGAGTCGCAAATCAAACACTGCGAAAACTTTAAATGGCCCTAACTTCTCTACAGTGCGTCCTATATTTACGAAAATTTGCAACATTCTAATGCTTGTAACTTTTTACTGGAACGTCATAAAACCTTGAAAATTTGTGACAATAAAGTACTCGAGCCTCTTTACAATTTAAGTTATCGCTCATAGCATGCTACCCTTGAGTCCCAAATCAAACACAGATAAAACTTCAAATGGCCCTAACTTCTATATGTTGAGTCCTACACCTACCAAAGTTTGCAACATTCAAATGCTTGTAACTTTTTACTGGAGCGTCATAAAACCTTGAAATTTTGCGACAATGAAGTACTTGAGCCGCTTATCAATGTAAGTTATCGCTCATAGCATGCTACCCTTGAGTCCCAAATCAAACACAGATACAATTGCAAATGGCCCTCACTTCTATATGGTGAGTCCTAAACCTACCAAAGTTTGCAACATTAAAATGCTTGTAACTTTTTACTGGAGCGTCATAAAACCTTAAAATTTTGTGACAATAAAGTACTCGAGCCTCTCATCAATTTAAGTTATCGCTCATAGTATGCTATCCTTGAGTCCCAAATCAAACACAGATAAAACTGCAAATGGCCCTAACTTCTATATGGTGAGTCCTAAACCTACCAAAGTTTGGAACATTCAAATGCTTGTAACTTTTTACTGGAGCGTCATAAAACCTTGAAATTTTGTGATAATAAAGTACTCGTGCCTCTTGTCAATTTAAGTTATCGCTCATACCTATGCTACCCTTGAGTCCCAAATCAAACACTGATAAAACTTCAAATGGCGGTAACTTCTGTACGGTGCATCCTATACCTATTAAGGTTTGCAACATTCGAATGCTTTCAATTTTTTTCTGGAACGACATAAAATCTTGAAATTTTGTGACTATAAAGTACTCGAGCCTCTTATCAATTTAAGCTATGGCACATAGCTATGCTACCCTTGAGTCCTAAACCAAATACTGCTGAAACTTCAAATGGCCCTAACTTCTATACGGTGCGTCCTCCACCTATCACAGTTTGGAACATTCAAATGCTTGTAACTTTTTACTGGAGCGTCATAAAACCTTGAAATTTTGCGACAATGAAGTACTCGAGACTCTTATCAATTTAAGTTATCGCTCATATCGATGCTACCCTTGAGTCTCAAATCAAAACTGATAAAACTGCAAATGCCCCTATCTTTTGTACGGTGGGTCCTACACCTATCAAAGTTTGCAACAATCAAATGCTTGTAACTTTTTACTGGAGCGTCATAAAATCTTTAAATTTTGTGAAAATAACGTACTCGTGCCTCTTGTCAATTTAAGCTAACGCTCATAGCATGCTACCCTTGAGTCGCAAATCAAACACTGCTAAAACTTTAAATGGCCCTAACTTCTCTACAGTGCGTCCTATATTTACGAAAACTTGCAACATTCAAATGCTTGTAACTTTTTACTGGAACGTCATAAAACCTTGAAAATTTGTGACAATAAAGTACTCGAGCCTCTTTACAATTTAAGTTATCGCTCATAGCATGCTACCCTTGAGTCCCAAATCAAACACAGATAAAACTTCAAATGGCCCTAACTTCTATATGGTGAGTCCTAAACCTACCAAAGTTTGCAACATTCAAATGCTTGTAACTTTTTACTGGAGCGTCATAAAACCTTGAAATTTTGCGACAATGAAGTACTCGAGCCTCTTATCAATTTAAGTTATCGCTCATATCTATGCTACCCTTGAGTCTCAGTGCGTCCTATATTTACGAAAATTTGCAACATTCAAATGCTTGTAACTTTTTACTGGAGCGTAATAAAACCTTAAAATTTTGTGACAATAAAGTACTCGAGCCTCTTATCAATTTAAGTTACGCTCATAGCATGCTACCCTTGAGTCCCAAATCAAACACAGATAAAACTTCAAATGGCCCTAACTTCTATATGTTGAGTCCTACACCTACCAAAGTTTGCAACATTCAAATGCTTGTAACTTTTTACTGGAGCGTCATAAAACCTTGAAATTTTGCGACAATGAAGTACTTGAGCCGCTTATCAATTTAAGTTATCGCTCATATCTATGCTACCCTTGAGTCGCAAATCAAACACTGATAAAACTTCAAATGGCTCTAACATCTATACGGTGCGTACTACACCTATCAAAGTTTGCAGCATTCAAATGCTTGTAACTTTTTACTGGAGCGTCATAAAATCTTGAAATTTTTGACAATAAAGTACTCGTGCCTCTTGTCAATTTAAGCTATCGCCCATAGCATGCTACCCTTGAGTCCCAAATCAAACACTTCTAAAACTTTAAATGGCCCTAACTTCTGTACAGTGCGTCCTATTTTTTCGAGAATTTGCAACATTCAAATGCTTGTAACTTTTTACTGGAGCGTCATAAAACCTTAAAATTTTGTGACAATAAAGTACTCGAGCTTCTTATCAATTTAAGTTATCGCTCATAGCATGCTAACCTTGAGTCCCAAATCAAACACAGATACAATTGCAAATGGCCCTCACTTCTATATGGTGAGTCCTAAACCTACCAAAGTTTGCAACATTAAAATGCTTGTAACTTTTTACTGGAGCGTCATAAAACCTTAAAATTTTGTGACAATAAAGTACTCGAGCCTCTCATCAATTTAAGTTATCGCTCATAGCATGCTATCCTTGAGGCCCAAATCAAACACAGATAAAACTGCAAATGGCCCTAACTTCTATATGGTGAGTCCTAAACCTACCAAAGTTTGGAACATTCAAATGCTTGTAACTTTTTACTGGAGCGTCATAAAACCTTGAAATTTTGTGATAATAAAGTACTCGTGCCTCTTGTCAATTTAAGTTATCGCTCATACCTATGCTACCCTTGAGTCCCAAATCAAACACTGATAAAACTGCAAATGCCCCTATCTTTTGTACGGTGGGTCCTACACCTATCAAAGTTTGCAACAATCAAATGCTTGTAACTTTTTACTGGAGCGTCATAAAATCTTTAAATTTTGTGACAATAAAGTACTCGTGCCTCTTGTCAATTTAAGCTAACGCTCATAGCATGCTACCCTTGAGTCGCAAATCAAACACTGCTAAAACTTTAAATGGCCCTAACTTCTCTACAGTGCGTCCTATATTTACGAAAATTTGCAACATTAAAATGCTTGTAACTTTTTACTGGAACGTCATAAAACCTTGAAAATTTGTGACAATAAAGTACTCGAGCCTCTTTACAATTTAAGTTATCGCTCATAGCATGCTACCCTTGAGTCCCAAATCAAACACAGATAAAACTTCAAATGGCCCTAACTTCTATATGTTGAGTCCTACACCTACCAAAGTTTGCAACATTCAAATGCTTGTAACTTTTTACTGGAGCGTCATAAAACCTTGAAATTTTGCGACAATGAAGTACTTGAGCCGCTTATCAATTTAAGTTATCGCTCATATCTATGCTACCCTTGAGTCGCAAATCAAACACTGATAAAACTTCAAATGGCTCTAACTTCTATACGGTGCGTACTACACCTATCAAAGTTTGCAGCATTCAAATGCTTGTAACTTTTTACTGGAACGTCATAAAATCTTGAAATTTTGTGACAATAAAGTACTCGTGCCTCTTGTCAATTTAAGCTATCGCCCATAGCATGCTACCCTTGAGTCCCAAATCAAACACTTCTAAAACTTTAAATGGCCCTAACTTCTGTACAGTGCGTCCTATTTTTTCGAGAATTTGCAACATTCAAATGCTTGTAACTTTTTACTGGAGCGTCATAAAACCTTAAAATTTTGTGACAATAAAGTACTCGAGCCTCTTATCAATTTAAGTTATCGCTCATAGCATGCTACCCTTGAGTCCCAAATCAAACACAGATACAATTGCAAATGGCCCTCACTTCTATATGGTGAGTCCTAAACCTACCAAAGTTTGCAACATTAAAATGCTTGTAACTTTTTACTGGAGCGTCATAAAACCTTAAAATTTTGTGACAATAAAGTACTCGAGCCTCTCATCAATTTAAGTTATCGCTCATAGCTTGCTATCCTTGAGTCCAAATCAAACACAGATACAATTGCAAATGGCCCTAACTTCTATATGGTGAGTCCTAAACCTACCAAAGTTTGGAACATTCAAATGCTTGTAACTTTTTACTGGAGCGTCATAAAACCTTGAAATTTTGTGATAATAAAGTACTCGTGCCTCTTGTCAATTTAAGTTATCGCTCATACCTATGCTACCCTTGAGTCCCAAATCAAACACTGATAAAACTTCAAATGGCGGTAACTTCTGTACGGTGCATCCTATACCTATTAAGGTTTGCAACATTCGAATGCTTTCAATTTTTTTCTGGAACGACATAAAATCTTGAAATTTTGTGACTATAAAGTACTCGAGCCTCTTATCAATTTAAGCTATCGCACATAGCTATGCTACCCTTGAGTCCTAAACCAAATACTGTTGAAACTTCAAATGGCCCTAACTTCTATACGGTGCGTCCTCCACCTATCACAGTTTGGAACATTCAAATGCTTGTAACTTTTTACTGGAGCGTCATAAAACCTTGAAATTTTGCGACAATGAAGTACTCGAGACTCTTATCAATTTAAGTTATCGCTCATATCGATGCTACCCTTGAGTCTCAAATCAAAACTGATAAAACTGCAAATGCCCCTATCTTTTGTACGGTGGGTCCTACACCTATCAAAGTTTGCAACAATCAAATGCTTGTAACTTTTAACTGGAGCGTCATAAAATCTTTAAATTTTGTGACAATAAAGTACTCGTGCCTCTTGTCAATTTAAGCTAACGCTCATAGCATGCTACCCTTGAGTCGCAAATCAAACACTGCTAAAACTTTAAATGGCCCTAACTTCTCTACAGTGCGTCCCTATATTTACGAAAATTTGCAACATTAAAATGCTTGTAACTTTTTACTGGAACGTCATAAAACCTTGAAAATTTGTGACAATAAAGTACTCGAGCCTCTTTACAATTTAAGTTATCGCTCATAGCATGCTACCCTTGAGTCCCAAATCAAACACAGATAAAACTTCAAATGGCCCTAACTTCTATATGTTGAGTCCTACACCTACCAAAGTTTGCAACATTCAAATGCTTGTAACTTTTTACTGGAGCGTCATAAAACCTTGAAATTTTGCGACAATGAAGTACTTGAGCCGCTTATCAATTTAAGTTATCGCTCATATCTATGCTACCCTTGAGTCGCAAATCAAACACTGATAAAACTTCAAATGGCTCTAACTTCTATACGGTGCGTACTACACCTATCAAAGTTTGCAACATTCAAATGCTGTAACTTTTTACTGGACCGTCATAAAATCTTGAAATTTTTTGACAATAAAGTACTCGTGCCTCTTGTCAATTTAAGCTATCGCCCATAGCATGCTACCCTTGAGTCCCAAATCAAACACTTCTAAAACTTTAAATGGCCCTAACTTCTGTACAAGTGCGTCCTATTTTTTCGAGAATTTGCAACATTCAAATGCTTGTAACTTTTTACTGGAGCGTCATAAAACCTTAAAATTTTGTGACAATAAAGTACTCGAGCCTCTTATCAATTTAAGTTATCGCTCATAGCATGCTACCCTTGAGTCCCAAATCAAACACAGATACAATTTCAAATGGCCCTAACTTCTATATGGTGAGTCCTAAACCTACAAAGTTTGCAACATTAAAATGCTTGTAACTTTTTACTGGAGCGTCATAAAACCTTAAAATTTTGTGACAATAAAGTACTCGAGCCTCTCATCAATTTAAGTTATCGCTCATAGCTTGCTATCCTTGAGTCCCAAATCAAACACAGATACAATTGCAAATGGCCCTAACTTCTATATGGTGAGTCCTAAACCTACCAAAGTTTGGAACATTCAAATGCTTGTAACTTTTTACTGGAGCGTCATAAAACCTTGAAATTTTGTGATAATAAAGTACTCATGCCTCTTGTCAATTTAAGTTATCGCTCATACCTATGCTACCCTTGAGTCCCAAATCAAACACTGATAAAACTTCAAATGGCGGTAACTTCTGTACGGTGCATCCTATACCTATTAAGGTTTGCAACATTCGAATGCTTTCAATTTTTTTCTGGAACGACATAAAATCTTGAAATTTTGTGACTATAAAGTACTCGAGCCTATTATCAATTTAAGCTATCGCACATAGCTATGCTACCCTTGAGTCCTAAACCAAATACTGTTGAAACTTCAAATGGCCCTAACTTCTATACGGTGCGTCCTCCACCTATCACAGTTTGGAACATTCAAATGCTTGTAACTTTTTACTGGAGCGTCATAAAACCTTGAAATTTTGCGACAATGAAGTACTCGAGACTCTTATCAATTTAAGTTATCGCTCATATCGATGCTACCCTTGAGTCTCAAATCAAAACTGATAAAACTGCAAATGCCCCTATCTTTTGTACGGTGGGTCCTACACCTATCAAAGTTTGCAACAATGAAATGCTTGTAACTTTTTACTGGAGCGTCATAAAATCTTTAAATTTTGTGACAATAAAGTACTCGTGCCTCTTGTCAATTTAAGCTAACGCTCATAGCATGCTACCCTTGAGTCGCAAATCAAACACTGCTAAAACTTTAAATGGCCCTAACTTCTCTACAGTGCGTCCTATATTTACGAAAACTTGCAACATTCAAATGCTTGTAACTTTTTACTGGAACGTCATAAAACCTTGAAAATTTGTGACAATAAAGTACTCGAGCCTCTTTACAATTTAAGTTATCGCTCATAGCATGCTACCCTTGAGTCCCAAATCAAACACAGATAAAACTTCAAATGGCCCTAACTTCTATATGGTGAGTCCTAAACCTACCAAAGTTTGCAACATTCAAATGCTTGTAACTTTTTACTGGAGCGTCATAAAACCTTGAAATTTTGCGACAATGAAGTACTCGAGCCTCTTATCAATTTAAGTTATCGCTCATATCTATGCTACCCTTGAGTCTCAGTGCGTCCTATATTTACGAAATTTGCAACATTCAAATCCTTGTAACTTTTTACTGGAGCGTAATAAAACCTTAAAATTTTGTGACAATAAAGTACTCGAGCCTCTTATCAATTTAAGTTACGCTCATAGCATGCTACCCTTGAGTCCCAAATCAAACACAGATAAAACTTCAAATGGCCCTAACTTCTATATGTTGAGTCCTACACCTACCAAAGTTTGCAACATTCAAATGCTTGTAACTTTTTACTGGAGCGACATAAAACCTTGAAATTTTGCGACATTGAAGTACTTGAGCCGCTTATCAATTTAAGTTATCGCTCATATCTATGCTACCCTTGAGTCGCAAATCAAACACTGATAAAACTTCAAATGGCTCTAACATCTATACGGTGCGTACTACACCTATCAAAGTTTGCAGCATTCAAATGCTTGTAACTTTTTACTGGAGCGTCATAAAATCTTGAAATTTTTTGACAATAAAGTACTCGTGCCTCTTGTCAATTTAAGCTATCGCCCATAGCATGCTACCCTTGAGTCCCAAATCAAACACTTCTAAAACTTTAAATGGCCCTAACTTCTGTACAGTGCGTCCTATTTTTTCGAGAATTTGCAACATTCAAATGCTTGTAACTTTTTACTGGAGCGTCATAAAACCTTAAAATTTTGTGACAATAAAGTACTCGAGCTTCTTATCAATTTAAGTTATCGCTCATAGCATGCTAACCTTGAGTCCCAAATCAAACACAGATACTATTGCAAATGGCCCTCACTTCTATATGGTGAGTCCTAAACCTACCAAAGTTTGCAACATTAAAAAGCTTGTAACTTTTTACTGGAGCGTCATAAAACCTTAAAATTTTGTGACAATAAAGTACTCGAGCCTCTCATCAATTTAAGTTATCGCTCATAGCATGCTATCCTTGAGTCCCAAATCAAACACAGATAAAATTGCAAATGGCCCTAACTTCTATATGGTGAGTCCTAAACCTACCAAAGTTTGGAACATTCAAATGCTTGTAACTTTTTACTGGAGCGTCATAAAACCTTGAAATTTTGTGATAATAAAGTACTCGTGCATCTTGTCAATTTAAGTTATCGCTCATACCTATGCTACCCTTGAGTCCCAAATCAAATACTGATAAAACTTCAAATAGCGGTAACTTGTGTACGGTGCATCCTATACCTATTAAGGTTTGCAACATTCGAATGCTTTCAATTTTTTTCTGGAACGACATAAAATCTTGAAATTTTGTGACTATAAAGTACTCGAGCCTCTTATCAATTTAAGCTATCGCACATAGCTATGCTACCCTTGAGTCCTAAACCAAATACTGTTGAAACTTCAAATGGCCCTAACTTCTATACGGTGCGTCCTCCACCTATCACAGTTTGGAACATTCAAATGCTTGTAACTTTTTACTGGAGCGTCATAAAACCTTGAAATTTTGCGACAATGAAGTACTCGAGACTCTTATCAATTTAAGTTATCGCTCATATCGATGCTACCCTTGAGTCTCAAATCAAAACTGATAAAACTGCAAATGCCCCTATCTTTTGTACGGTGGGTCCTACACCTATCAAAGTTTGCAACAATCAAATGCTTGTAACTTTTAACTGGAGCGTCATAAAATCTTTAAATTTTGTGACAATAAAGTACTCGTGCCTCTTGTCAATTTAAGCTAACGCTCATAGCATGCTACCCTTGAGTCCCAAATCAAACACAGATAAAACTTCAAATGGCCCTAACTTCTATATGTTGAGCCCTACACCTACCAAAGTTTGCAACATTCAAATGCTGGTAACTTTTTACTGGAGCGTCATAAAACCTTGAAATTTTGCGACAATGAAGTACTTGAGCCGCTTATCAATTTAAGTTATCGCTCATATCTATGCTACCCTTGAGTCGGAAATCAAACACTGATAAAACTTCAAATGGCTCTAACTTCTATACGGTGCGTACTACACCTATCAAAGTTTGCAGCATTCAAATGCTTGTAACTTTTTACTGGAGCGTCATAAAATCTTGAAATTTTTTGACAATAAAGTACTCGTGCCTCTTGTCAATTTAAGCTATCGCTCATAGCATGCTACCCTTGAGTCCCAAATCAAACACTGCTAAAACTTTAAATGGCCCTAACTTCTGTACAGTGCGTCCTATATTTACGAAAATTTGCAACATTCATTGTTTGTAACTTTTTACTGGAGCGTCATAAAACCTTAAAATTTTGTGACAATAAAGTACTCGAGCCTCTTATCAATTTAAGTTATCGCTCATAGCACGCTACCCTTGAGTCCCAAATCAAACACAGATACAATTGCAAATGGCCCTCACTTCTATATGGTGAGTCCTAAACCTACCAAAGTTTGCAACATTCAAATGCTTGTAACTTTTTACTGGAGCGTCATAAAACCTTGAAATTTTGTGACAATGAAGTACTCGAGCCTCTTATCAATTTAAGTTATCGCTCATAGCTATGCTACCCTTGAGTCTCAAATCAAACACTGATAAAACTTCAAATGGCTCTAACTTCTATACGGTGCATCCTACAGCTATCAAAGTTTGCAGCAGTCAAATGCTTGTAAATTTTTACTGGAGCGTCATAAAACCTTGAAATTTTGTGACAATGAAGTACTCGAGCCTCTTATCAATTTAAGTTATCGCTCATAGCATGCTACCCTTGAGTCCCAAAGCAAACGCAGATAAAACTTAAAATGGCCCTAACTTCTATATGGTGAGTCCTAAACCTACCAAAGTTTGCAACATTCAAATGCTTGTAACTTTTTACTAGAGCATCATAAAACCTTGAAATTTTGTGACAATGAAGTACTCGAGCCTCTTATCAATTTAAGTTATCGCTCATAGCTATGCTACCCTTGAGTCTCAAATCAAACACTGATGAAACTTCAAATGGCTCTAATTTCTATATGGTCAATCCTAAACCTACCACAGTTTGCAACATTCAAATGCTTGTAACTTTTTACTAGTGCGTCATAAAACCTTGAAATTTTGTAACAATGGAATTCTCGAGCCTCTTATCAATTTAAGTTATAGCTCATAGTTATGCTACCCTTGAGTCTCAAATCAAACACTGATGAAACTTCAAATGGCTCAAACTTCTTTATGGTGCGTCCTAAACCTACCAAAGTTTGCAACATTCAAATGCTTGAAACTTTTTACTGTAGCGTCATAAAATCTTGAAATTTTGTGACAATGAAGTACTCGAGCCTCTTATCAATTTAAGTTATCGCTCATATATATGCTACCCTTGAGTCGCAAATCAAACACTGATAAAACTTCAAATGGCTCTAACTTCTATACGGTGCGTACTACACCTATCAAAGTTTGCAGCATTCAAATGCTTGTAACTTTTTACTGGAGCGTCATAAAACCTTAAAATTTTGTGACAATAAAGTACTCGAGCCTCTTATCAATTAAGGTTATCGCTCATAGCATGCTACCCTTGAGTCACAAATCAAACACATATAAAACTGCAAATGGCCCTAACTTCTATATGTTGAGTCCTACACCTACCAAAGTTTGCAACATTCAAAGGCTTGTAACTTTTTACTGGAGCGTCATAAAACCTTGAAATTTTGCGACAATTAAGTACTCGAGCCTCTTATCAATTTAAGTTATCGCTCATATCTATGCTACCCTTGAGTCGCAAGCCAAACACTGATAAAACTTCAAATGGCTCTAACTTCTATACGGTGCGTACTACACCTATCAAAGTTTGCAGCATTCACATGCTTGTAACTTTTTACTGGAGCGTCATAAAATGTTGAAATTTTGCGACAATGAAGTACTCGAGCCTCTTATCAATTTAAGTTATCGCTCATAGCTATGCTACCCTTGAGTCCCAAATCAAACACTGCTAAATCTTTAAATGGCCCTAACTTCTGTACAGTGCGTCCTATACCTATCAAGGTTTGCAACATTCGAATGCTTTTAATTTTTTTCTGGAACGACGTAAAATCTTGTAATTTTGTGACTATAAATTACTCGATCCTTTTATCAATTTAAGCTATCGCACATAGTTATGCTACCCTTGAGTCCCAAATCAAACACTGCTAAAACTTCAAATGGCCCTAACTTCTATATGGTGAGTCCTAAACCTACCAAAGTTTGCAATATTCAAATGCTTGTAACTTTTTACTGGAGCGTCATAAAACCTTGAAATTTTGTGACAATAAAGTACTCGTGCCGCTTGTCAATTTAAGTTATCGCTCATACCTATGCTACCCTTGAGTCCCAAATCAAACACTGATAAAACTTCAAATGGCGGTACCTTCTGTACGGTGCATCCTATACCTATCAAGGTGTGCAACATTCGAATGCTTTCAATTTTTTTCTGGAACGACATAAAATCTTGAAATTTTGAGACTATAAAGTACTCGAGCCTCTTATCAATTTAAGCTATCGCACATAGCTATGCTACCCTTGAGTCCCAAAAGAAACACTGCTAAAACTTTAAATGGCCCTAACTTCTGTACAGTGCGTCCTATATTTACGAAAATTTGCAACATTCAATGCTTGTAACTTTTTACTGGAGCGTCATAAAACCTTAAAATTTTGTGACAATAAAGTACTCGAGCCTCTTATCAATTTAAGTTATCGCTCTTAGCATGCTACCCTTGAGTCCCAAACTTTAAATGGCCCTAACTTCTGTACAGTGCGTCCTATACTGACGAAAATTTGCAACATTCAAATGCTTGCAACTTTTTACTAGAGCGTCATAAAACCTTGAAATTTGTGACAATGAAGTACTCGTGCCTCTTGTCAATTTAAGTTATCGCTCATAGCTATGCTACCCTTCAGTCCCAAATCAAACACTGATAAAACTTCACATGGCGCTAACTTCTGTACGGTGCATCCTATGCCTATCAAGGTTTGCAACATTCGAATGCTTTAATTTTTTTCTGGAGCGACATAAAATCTTGAAATTTTGTGACTATAAATTACTCGATCCTCTTATCAATTTAAGCTATCGCACATAGTTATGCTACCCTTGAGTCCCAAATCAAACACTGCTAAAACTTCAAATGGCCCTAACTTCTATACGGTGCGTCCTCCACCTATCACTATTTGCAACATTCAAATGCTTGTAACTTTTTACTGGAGCGTCAAAAACCTTGAAAATTTGTGACAATAATGTACTCGAGCCTCTTATCAATTTAAGTTATCGCTCATAGCTATGCTACCCTTGAGTCTCAAATCAAATACTGATAAAACTGCAAATGGCATTAACTTCTATACGGTGCGACCTACACCTATCAAAGTTTGCAACAATCAAATGCTTGTAACTTTTTACTGGAGCTTCATAAAATCTTTAAATTTTGTGACAATAAAGTACTCGTGCCTCTTGTCAATTTAAGCTATCGCTCATAGCACGCTACCCTTGAGTCTCAAATCAAGCACTGCTAAAACTTTAAATGGCCCTAACTTCTGTACAGTGCGTCCTATACTTACGAAAACTTGCAACATTCAAATGCTTACAACTTTTTACTATAGCGTCATAAAACCTTGAAATTTGTGACAATGAAGTACTCGTGCCTCTTGTCAATTTAAGTTATCGCTCATAGCTATGCTACCCTTGAGTCCCAAATCAAACACTGAGAAAACTTCAAATGGCGCTAATTTCTGCACGGTGCATCCTATACCTATCAAGGGTTGCAACATTCGAATGCTTGTAACTTTTTACTGGAGCGTCATAAAACCTTGAAATTTTGCGACAATGAAGTACTCGAGACTCTTATCAATTTAAGTTATCGCTCATATCGATGCTACCCTTGAGTCTCAAATCAAAACTGATAAAACTGCAAATGCCCCTATCTTTTGTACGGTGGGTCCTACACCTATCAAAGTTTGCAACAATCAAATGCTTGTAACTTTTAACTGGAGCGTCATAAAATCTTTAAATTTTGTGACAATAAAGTACTCGTGCCTCTTGTCAATTTAAGCTAACGCTCATAGCATGCTACCCTTGAGTCGCAAATCAAACACTGCTAAAACTTTAAATGGCCCTAACTTCTCTACAGTGCGTCCTATATTTACGAAAATTTGCAACATTCAAATGCTTGTAACTTTTTACTGGAACGTCATAAAACCTTGAAAATTTGTGACAATAAAGTACTCGAGCCTCTTTACAATTTAAGTTATCGCTCATAGCATGCTACCCTTGAGTCCCAAATCAAACACAGATAAAACTTCAAATGGCCCTAACTTCTATATGGTGAGTCCTAAACCTACCAAAGTTTGCAACATTCAAATGCTTGTAACTTTTTACTGGAGCGTCATAAAACCTTGAAATTTTGCGACAATGAAGTACTCGAGCCTCTTATCAATTTAAGTTATCGCTCATATCTATGCTACCCTTGAGTCTCAAATCAAACACTGATAAAACTGCAAATGGCCCTAACTTTTGTACGGTTGGTCCTACACCTATCAAATTTTGCAATAATCAAATGCTTGTAACTTTTCACTGGAGCGTCATAAAATCTTAAAATTTTGTGACAATAAAGTACTCGTGCCTCTTGTCAATTTAAGCTAAGGTTCATAGCATGCTACCCTTGAGTCGCAAATCAAACACTGCTAAAACTTTAAATGGCCCTAACTTCTCTACAGTGCGTCCTATATTTACGAAAATTTGCAACATTCAAATGCTTGTAACTTTTTACTGGAGCGTAATAAAACCTTAAAATTTTGTGACAATAAAGTACTCGAGCCTCTTATCAATTTAAGTTACGCTCATAGCATGCTACCCTTGAGTCCCAAATCAAACACAGATAAAACTTCAAATGGCCCTAACTTCTATATGTTGAGCCCTACACCTACCAAAGTTTGCAACATTCAAATGCTGGTAACTTTTTACTGGAGCGTCATAAAACCTTGAAATTTTGCGACAATGAAGTACTTGAGCAGCTTATCAATTTAAGTTATCGCTCATATCTATGCTACCCTTGAGTCGCAAATCAAACACTGATAAAACTTCAAATGGCTCTAACTTCTATACGGTGCGTACTACACCTATCAAAGTTTGCAGCATTCAAATGCTTGTAACTTTTTACTGGAGCGTCATAAAATCTTGAAATTTTTTGACAATAAAGTGCTCGTGCCTCTTGTCAATTTAAGCTATCGCTCATAGCATGCTACCCTTGAGTCCCAAATCAAACACTTCTAAAACTTTAAATGGCCCTAACTTCTGTACAGTGCGTCCTATTTTTTCGAGAATTTGCAACATTCAAATGCTTGTAACTTTTTACTGGAGCGTCATAAAACCTTAAAATTTTGTGACAATAAAGTACTCGTGCCTCTTGTCAATTTAAGTTATCGCTCATACCTATGCTACCTTTGAGTCCCAAATCAAACGCTGATAAAACTCCAAATGGCGGTAACTTCTGTACGGTGCATCCTATACCTATCAAGGTTTGCAAGATTCGAATGCTTTCAATTTTTTTCTGGAACGACATAAAATCTTGAAATTTTGTGACTATAAAGTACTCGAGCCTCTTATCAATTTAAGTTATCGCTCATAGCATGCTACCCTTGAGTCCCAAATCAAACACAGATACAATTGCAAATGGCCCTCACTTCTATATGGTGAGTCCTAAACCTACCAAAGTTTGCAACATTCAAATGCTTGTAACTTTTTACTGGAGCGTCATAAAACCTTGAAATTTGTGACAATAAAGTACTCGTGCCTCTTGTCAATTTAAGTTATCGCTCATACCTATGCTACCCTTGAGTCCCAAATCAAACGCTGATAAAACTCCAAATGGCGGTAACTTCTGTACGGTGCATCCTATACCTATCAAGGTTTGCAAGATTCGAATGCTTTCAATTTTTTTCTGGAACGACATAAAATCTTGAAATTTTGTGACTATAAAGTACTCGAGCCTCTTATCAATTTAAGCTATCGCACATAGCTATGCTACCCTTGAGTCCCAAATCAAACACTGCTAAAACTTTAAATGGCCCTAACTTCTGTACAGTGCGTCCTATATTTACGAAAATTTGCAACATTCATTGTTTGTAACTTTTTACTGGAGCGTCATAAAACCTTAAAATTTTGTGACAATAAAGTACTCGAGCCTCTTATCAATTTAAGTTATCGCTCATAGCACGCTACCCTTGAGTCCCAAATCAAACACAGATACAATTGCAAATGGCCCTCACTTCTATATGGTGAGTCCTAAACCTACCAAAGTTTGCAACATTCAAATGCTTGTAACTTTTTACTGGAGCGTCATAAAACCTTGAAATTTTGCGACAATGAAGTACTCGAGCCTCTTATCAATTTAAGTTATCGCTCATATCTATGCTACCCTTGAGTCTCAAATCAAACACTGATAAAACTTCAAATGGCTCTAACTTCTATACGGTGCATCCTACAGCTATCAAAGTTTGCAGCAGTCAAATGCTTGTAAATTTTTACTGGAGCGTCATAAAACCTTGAAATTTTGTGACAATGAAGTACTCGAGCCTCTTATCAATTTAAGTTATCGCTCATAGCATGCTACCCTTGAGTCCCAAATCAAACACTGATAAAACTTAAAATGGCCCTAACTTCTATATGGTGAGTCCTAACCCTACCAAAGTTTGCAACATTCAAATGCTTGTAACTTTTTACTGGAGCGTCATAAAACCTTGAAATTTTGTGACAATGAAGTACTCGAGCCTCTTATCAATTTAAGTTATCGCTCATAGCTATGCTACCCTTGAGTCTCAAATCAAACACTGATAAAACTTCAAAAGGCCCTAATTTCTATATGGTCAATCCTAAACCTACCACAGTTTGCAACATTCAAATGCTTGTAACTTTTTACTAGTGCGTCATAAAACCTTGAAATTTTGTAACAATGAAATTCTCGAGCCTCTTATCAATTTAAGTTATAGCTCATAGTTATGCTACCCTTGAGTCTCAAATCAAACACTGATGAAACTTCAAATGGCTCAAACTTCTTTATGGTGCGTCCTAAACCTACCAAAGTTTGCAACATTCAAATGCTTGAAACTTTTTACTGTAGCGTCATAAAATCTTGAAATTTTGTGACAATGAAGTACTCGAGCCTCTTATCAATTTAAGTTATCGCTCATATCTATGCTACCCTTGAGTCGCAAATCAAACACTGATAAAACTTCAAATGGCTCTAACTTCTATACGGTGCGTACTACACCTATCAAAGTTTGCAGCATTCAAATGCTTGTAACTTTTTACTGGAGCGTCATAAAACCTTAAAATTTTGTGACAATAAAGTACTCGAGCCTCTTATCAATTAAGGTTATCGCTCATAGCATGCTACCCTTGAGTCACAAATCAAACACATATAAAACTGCAAATGGCCCTAACTTCTATATGTTGAGTCCTACACCTACCAAAGTTTGCAACATTCAAAGGCTTGTAACTTTTTACTGGAGCGTCATAAAACCTTGAAATTTTGCGACAATTAAGTACTCGAGCCTCTTATCAATTTAAGTTATCGCTCATATCTATGCTACCCTTGAGTCGCAAGCCAAACACTGATAAAACTTCAAATGGCTCTAACTTCTATACGGTGCGTACTACACCTATCAAAGTTTGCAGCATTCACATGCTTGTAACTTTTTACTGGAGCGTCATAAAATCTTGAAATTTTGCGACAATGAAGTACTCGAGCCTCTTATCAATTTAAGTTATCGCTCATAGCTATGCTACCCTTGAGTCCCAAATCAAACACTGCTAAATCTTTAAATGGCCCTAACTTCTGTACAGTGCGTCCTATACCTATCAAGGTTTGCAACATTCGAATGCTTTTAATTTTTTTCTGGAACGACGTAAAATCTTGTAATTTTGTGACTATAAATTACTCGATCCTTTTATCAATTTAAGCTATCGCACATAGTTATGCTACACTTGAGTCCCAAATCAAACACTGCTAAAACTTCAAATGGCCCTAACTTCTATATGGTGAGTCCTAAACCTACCAAAGTTTGCAATATTCAAATGCATGTAACTTTTTACTGGAGCGTCATAAAACCTTGAAATTTTGTGACAATAAAGTACTCGTGCCGCTTGTCAATTTAAGTTATCGCTCATACCTATGCTACCCTTGAGTCCCAAATCAAACACTGATAAAAGTTCAAATGGCGGTACCTTCTGTACGGTGCATCCTATACCTATCAAGGTGTGCAACATTCGAATGCTTTCAATTTTTTTCTGGAACGACATAAAATCTTGAAATTTTGAGACTATAAAGTACTCGAGCCTCTTATCAATTTAAGCTATCGCACATAGCTATGCTACCCTTGAGTCCCAAAAGAAACACTGCTAAAACTTTAAATGGCCCTAACTTCTGTACAGTGCGTCCTATATTTACGAAAATTTGCAACATTCAATGCTTGTAACTTTTTACTGGAGCGTCATAAAACCTTAAAATTTTGTGACAATAAAGTACTCGAGCCTCTTATCAATTTAAGTTATCGCTCTTAGCATGCTACCCTTGAGTCCCAAACTTTAAAGGGCCTTACTTCTGTACAGTGCGTCCTATACTGACGAAAATTTGCAACATTCAAATGCTTGCAACTTTTTACTAGAGCGTCATAAAACCTTGAAATTTGTGACAATGAAGTACTCGTGCCTCTTGTCAATTTAAGTTATCGCTCATAGCTATGCTACCCTTGAGTCCCAAATCAAACACTGATAAAACTTCACATGGCGCTAACTTCTGTACGGTGCATCCTATGCCTATCAAGGTTTGCAACATTCGAATGCTTTTAATTTTTTTCTGGAGCGACATAAAATCTTGAAATTTTGTGACTATAAATTACTCGATCCTCTTATCAATTTAAGCTATCGCACATAGTTATGCTACCCTTGAGTCCCAAATCAAACACTGCTAAAACTTCAAATGGCCCTAACTTCTATACGGTGCGTCCTCCACCTATCACTGTTTGCAACATTCAAATGCTTGTAACTTTTTACTGGAGCGTCAAAAAACCTTGAAAATTTGTGACAATAATGTACTCGAGCCTCTTATCAATTTAAGTTATCGCTCATAGCTATGCTACCCTTGAGTCGCAAATCAAACACTGATAAAACTTCAAATGGCTCTAACTTCTATACGGTGCGTACTACACCTATCAAGGTTTGCAGCATTCAAATGCTTGTAACTTTTTACTGGAGCGTCATAAAATCTTGAAATTTTTTGACAATAAAGTACTCGTGCCTCTTGTCAATTTAAGCTATCGCTCATAGCATGCTACCCTTGAGTCCCAAATCAAACACTGCTAAAACTTTAAATGGCCCTAGCTTCTGTACAGTGCGTCCTATACTTACGAAAACTTGCAACATTCAAATGCTTACAACTTTTTACTAGAGCGTCATAAAACCTTGAAATTTGTGACAATGAAGTACTCGTGCCTCTTGTCAATTTAAGTTATCGCTCATAGCTATGCTACCCTTGAGTCCCAAATCAAACACTGAGAAAACTTCAAATGGCGCTAATTTCTGTACGGTGCATCCTATACCTATCAAGGGTTGCAACATTCGAATGCTTGTAACTTTTTACTGGAGCGTCATAAAATCTTGAAATTTTTTGACAATAAAGTACTCGTGCCTCTTGTCAGTTTAAGCTATCGCTCATAGCATGCTACCCTTGAGTCCCAAATCAAACACTGCTAAAACTTCAAATGGCCCTAACTTCCATACGGTGAGTCCTATATTTACGAAAATTTGCAACATTTAAATGCTTGTAACTTTTTGCTGGAGCGTCATAAAACCTTAAAATTTTGTGACAATAAAGTACTCGAGCCTCTTATCAATTTAAGTTATCGCTCATAGCATGCTACCCTTGAGTCCCAAATCAAACACAGATAAAACTTCAAATGGCCCTAACTTCTATATGTTGAGTCCTACACCTACCAAAGTTTGCAACATTCAAATGCTTGTAACTTTTTACTGGAGCGTCAAAAAACCTTGAAAATTTGTGACAATAATGTACTCGAGCCTCTTATCAATTTAAGTTATCGCTCATAGCTATGCTACCCTTGAGTCGCAAATCAAACACTGATAAAACTTCAAATGGCTCTAACTTCTATACGGTGCGTACTACACCTATCAAGGTTTGCAGCATTCAAATGCTTGTAACTTTTTACTGGAGCGTCATAAAATCTTGAAATTTTTTGACAATAAAGTACTCGTGCCTCTTGTCAATTTAAGCTATCGCTCATAGCATGCTACCCTTGAGTCCCAAATCAAACACTTCTAAAACTTTAAATGGCCCTAGCTTCTGTACAGTGCGTCCTATACTTACGAAAACTTGCAACATTCAAATGCTTACAACTTTTTACTAGAGCGTCATAAAACCTTGAAATTTGTGACAATGAAGTACTCGTGCCTCTTGTCAATTTAAGTTATCGCTCATAGCTATGCTACCCTTGAGTCCCAAATCAAACACTGAGAAAACTTCAAATGGCGCTAATTTCTGTACGGTGCATCCTATACCTATCAAGGGTTGCAACATTCGAATGCTTGTAACTTTTTACTGGAGCGTCATAAAATCTTGAAATTTTTTGACAATAAAGTACTCGTGCCTCTTGTCAGTTTAAGCTATCGCTCATAGCATGCTACCCTTGAGTCCCAAATCAAACACTGCTAAAACTTCAAATGGCCCTAACTTCCATACGGTGAGTCCTATATTTACGAAAATTTGCAACATTTAAATGCTTGTAACTTTTTGCTGGAGCGTCATAAAACCTTAAAATTTTGTGACAATAAAGTACTCGAGCCTCTTATCAATTTAAGTTATCGCTCATAGCATGCTACCCTTGAGTCCCAAATCAAACACAGATAAAACTTCAAATGGCCCTAACTTCTATATGTTGAGTCCTACACCTACCAAAGTTTGCAACATTCAAATGCTTGTAACTTTTTACTGGAGCGTCATAAAACCTTGAAATTTTGCGACAATGAAGTACTCGAGCTTCTCATCAATTTAAGTTATCGCTCATATCTATGCTACCCTTGAGTCGCAAATCAAACACTGATAAAACTTCAAATGGCTCTAACTTCTATACGGTGCGTACTACACCTATCAAGGTTTGCAGCATTCAAATGCTTGTAACTTTTTACTGGAGCGTCATAAAATCTTGAAATTTTTTGACAATAAAGTACTCGTGCCTCTTGTCAATTTAAGCTATCGCTCATAGCATGCTACCCTTGAGTCCCAAATCAAACACTTCTAAAACTTTAAATGGCCCTAACTTCTGTACAGTGCGTCCTATATTTACGAGAATTTGCAACATTCAAATGCTTGTAACTTTTTACTGGAGCGTCATAAAACCTTAAAATATTGTGACAATAAAGTACTCGAGCCTCTTATCAATTTAAGTTATCGCTCATAGCATGCTACCCTTGAGTCCCAAATCAAACACAGATAAAACTGCAAATGGCCCTAACTTCTATATGGTGAGTCGTAAACCTACCAAAGTTTGCAACATTCAAATGCTTGTAACTTTTTACTGGAGCGTCATAAAACCTTGAAATTTTGTGACAATAAAGTAATCGTGCCTCTTGTCAATTTAAGTTATCGCTCATACCTATGCTACCCTTGAGTCCCAAATCAAAAACTGATAAAACTTCAAATGGCGGTAACTTCTGTACGGTGCATCCTATACCTATCAAGGTTTGCAGCATTCGAATGCTTTCAATTTTTTTCTGGAACGACATAAAACTTCAAATGGCTCTAACTTCTATAAGGTGCGTCCTAAACCTACCAAAGTTTGCAACATTCAAATGCTTGCAACTTTTTACTAGAGCGTCATAAAACCTTGAAATTTGTGACA
The DNA here is from genome assembly GCA_920105625.2 of Clusia tigrina. Classification (NCBI taxonomy): domain Eukaryota; kingdom Metazoa; phylum Arthropoda; class Insecta; order Diptera; family Clusiidae; genus Clusia; species Clusia tigrina. Next base: position 1,521,241 of record CAKKTE020000310.1, on the reverse strand, counting down.
ATGAAGTACTCGTGCCTCTTGTCAATTTAAGTTATCGCTCATAGCTATGCTACCCTTGAGTCCCAAATCCAACACTGATAAAACTTCAAATAGCCCTAACTTTTGTACGTTGCGTCCTACACCTATCAAAGTTTGCAACAATCAAATGCTTGTAATTTTTTTCTGGAACGTAATAAAACCTTGAAATTTGGTGACAATAAAGTTCTCGTGCCTCTTGTCAATTTAAAGTTTCGCTTATAGCATGCTACCCTTGAGTCCAAAATCAAACACTGCTAAAACTTTAAATGGCCCTAGCTTCTGTACGTTGCGTCCTCCACCTATCACAGTTTGCAACATTCAAATGCTTGTAACTTTTTACTGGAGCGTCAAAAAACCTTGAAAATTTGTGACAATAAAGTACTCGAGCCTCTTATCAATTTAAGTTATCGCTCATAGCTATGCTACCCTTGAGTCTCAAATCAAATACTGATAAAACTGCAAATGGCCCTAACTTCTATACGGTGCGTCCTACACCCATCAAATATGCAACAATCAAATGCTTGTAACTTTTTACTGGAGCGTCATAAAATCTTTAAATTTTGTGACAATAAAGTACTCGTGCCTCTTGTCAATTTAAGCTATCGCTCATAGAATGCTACCCTTGAGTCCCAAATCACACACTGCTAAACCTTTAAATAGCCCTAACTTCTGTACAGTTCGTCCTATACTTACGAAAATTTGCAACATTCATTGCTTGTAACTTTTTACTGGAGCGTCATAAAAGCTTAAAATTTTGTGACAATAAAGTACTCGAGCCTCTTATCAATTTAAGTTATCGCTCATAGCATGCTACCCTTGAGTCCCAAATCAAACACTGCTAAAACTTTAAATGGCCCTAACTTCTGTACCGTGCGCCCTATAATTACGAAAATTTGCAACATTCAAATGCTTGCAACTTTTTACTAGAGCGTCATAAAAACTTGAAATTTGTGACAATGAAGTACTCGTGCCTCTTGTCAATTTAAGTTATCGCTCATAGCTATGCTACCATTGAGTCCCAAATCAAACACTGATAAAACTTCAAATGGCGCTAACTTCTATACGGTGCATCCTATACCTATCAAGGTTTGCAACATTCGAATGCTTTTAATTTTTTTCTGGAGCGACTTAAAATCTTGAAATTGTGTGACTATAAATTACTCGATCCTCTTATCAATTTAAGCTATCGCACATAGTTATGCTACCCTTGAGTCCCAAATCAAACACTGCTAAAACTTCAAATGGCTCTAACTTCTATACGGTGCGTCCTCCACCTATCACTGTTTACAACATTCAAATGCTTGTAACTTTTTACTGGAGCGTCAAAAAACCTTGAAAATTTGTGACAATAAAGTACTCGAGCCTCTTATCAATTTAAGTTATCGCTCATAGCTATGCTACCCTTGAGTCTCAAATCAAATATTGATAAAACTGCAAATGGCCCTAACTTCTATATGGTGCGTACTACACCTATCCAAGTTTGCAGCATTCAAATGCTTGTAACTTTTTACTGGAGCGTCATAAAATCTTGAAATTTTTTGACAATAAAGTACTCGTGCCTCTTGTCAATTTAAGCTATCGCTCATAGCATGCTACCCTTGAGTCTCAAATCAAGCACTGCTAAAACTTTAAATGGCCCTAACTTCTGTACAGTGCGTCCTATATTTACGAAAATTTGCAACATTCAAATGCTTGTAACTTTTTACTGGAGCGTCATAAATCCTTAAAATTTTGTGACAATAAAGTATTCGAGCCCCTTATCAATTTAAGTTATCGCTCATAGGTATGCTACCCTTGAGTCTCAAATCAAACACTAATAAAACTTCAAATGGCTCTAACTTCTATACGGTGCGTACTACACCTATCCAAGTTAGCAGCATTCAAATGCTTGTAACTTTTTACTGGAGCGTCATAAAATCTTGAAATTTTTTGACAATAAAGTACTCGTGCCTCTTGTCAATTTATGCTATCGCTCATAGCATGCTACCCTTGAGTCCCAAATCAAACACTGCTAAACCTTTAAGTGGCCCTAACTTCTGTACAGTGCGTCCTATACTTACGAAAATTTGCAACATTCAAATGCTTGCAACTTTTTACTAAAGCGTCATAAAACCTTGAAATTTGTGACAATGAAGTACTCGTGCCTCTTGTCAATTTAAGTTATCGCTCATAGCTATGCTACCCTTGAGTCCCAAATCAAACACTGAGAAAACTTCAAATGGCGCTAATTTCTGTACGGTGCATCATATACCTATCAAGGTTTGCAACATTCGAATGCTTTTGTTTTTTTTCTGGAACGACATAAAATCTTGAAATTTTGTGACTATAAATTACTCGATCCTCTTATCAATTTAATGCTACCCTTGAGTCTCAAATCAAGCACCGCTAAAACTTTAAATGGCCCTAACTTCTGTATAGTGCGTCCTATATTTACGAAAATTTGCAACATTCAAATGCTTGTAACTATTTACTGGAGCGTCATAAAACCTTAAAATTTTGTGACAATAAAGTACTCGAGCCTCTTATCAATTTAAGTTATCGCTCATAGCTATCCTACCCTTGAATCTCAAATCAAACACTGATAAAACTTCAAATGGCTCTAACTTCTATACGGTGCGTACTACACCTATGCAAGTTTGCAACATTCAAATGCCTTAAACTTTTTACTGGAGCGTCATAAAATCTTGAAATTTTGTGACAATACAGTACTCGTGCCTCTTGGCAATTTAAGCTATGGCTCATAGCATGCTACCCTTGAGTCCCAAATCAAACACTGCTAAAACTTTAAATAGCTCTAACTTCTGTACAGTGCGTCCTATACTTACGAAAATTTGCAACATTCAAAAGTTGTAACTTTTTACTGGAGCGTCATAAAACGTTGAAATTTTGTGACAATGAAGTACTCGTGCCTCTTGTCAATTTAAGTTATCGCTCATGACTATGCTACCCTTGAGTCCCAAATCAAACACTGATAAAACTATAAATGGCGCTAACTTCTGTACGGTGCATCCTATACCTATCAAGATTTGCAACATTCGAATGGTTTTAATTTTTTTCTGGACCGACATAAAATCTTGAAGTTTTGTGACTCTAAAGTACTCGAGCCTCTTATCAATTTAAGCTATCGCTCATAGTTATGCTACCCTTGAGTCCCAAATCAAACACTGATAAAACTTCAAATAGCCCTAACTTTTCTAAGGTGCGTCCTACACCTATCAAAATTTGCAACAATCAAACTTTTTACTGGAGCGTAATAAAACCTTGAAATTTGGTGACAATAAAGTGCTCGTGCCTCTTGTCAATTTAAAGTTTCGCTCATAGCATGCTACCTTTGGGTCCAAAATCAAACACTGCTAAAACTTTAAATGGCCCTAGCTTCTGTACGTTACGTCCTATACTTACGAAAATTTGCAACATTCAAATGCTTGTAACTTTTTACTGGAGCGTCATAAAACATTGAAAATTTGTGACAATAAAGTACTCGAGCCTCTTATCAATTTAAGTTATCGCTCATAGCATGCTACCCTTGAGTCCCAAATCAAACACAGATAAAACTTCAAATGGCCCTAACTTATATATGGTGAGTCCTAAACCTACCAAAGTTTGCAACATTCAAATGCTTGTAACTTTTTACTGTAGCGTCATAAAACCTTGAAATTTTGCGACAATGAAGTACTCGAGCCACTTATCAATTTAAGTTATCGCTCATATCTATGCTACCCTTGAGTCTCAAATCAAAACTCATAAAACTGCAAATGGCCCTAACTTTTGTACGGTGGGTCCTACACCTATCAAAGTTTCCAACAATCAAATGCTTGTAACTTTTTACTGGAGCGTCATAAAATCTTTAAATTGTGTGACAATAAAGTACTCGTGCCTCGTGTCAATTTAAGCTAACGCTCATAGCATGCTACCCTTGAGTCGCAAATCAAACACTGCTAAAACTTTAAATGTCCCTAACTTCTCTACAGTGCGTCCTATATTTACGAAAATTTGCAACATTCAAATGCTTGTAACTTTTTACTGGAGCGTCATAAAACCTTAAAATTTTGTGACAATAAAGTACTCGAGCCTCTTATCAATTTAAGCTATCGCTCATAGCATGCTACCCTTGAGTCCCAAATCAAACACAGATAAAACTTCAAATTGCTCTAACTTCTATATGTTAAGTCCTACACCTACCAAAGTTTGCAATATTCAAATGATTGTAACTTTTTCTGGAGAGTCATAAAACCTTGAAATTTTGCGACAATGAAGTACTCGAGCCTCTTATCAATTTAAGTTATCGCTCATATCTATGCTACCCTTGAGTCGCAAATCAAACACTGATAAAACTTCAAATGGCTCTAACTTCTATACGGTGCGTACTACACCTATCAAAGTTTGCAGCATTCAAATGCTTGTAACTTTTTACTGGAGCGTCATAAAACCTTAAAATTTTGTGACAATAAAGTACTCGAGCCTCTCATCAATTTAAGTTATCGCTCATAGCATGCTATCCTTGAGTCCCAAATCAAACACAGATAAAGCTGCAAATGGCCCTAACTTCTATATGGTGAGTCCTAAACCTACCAAAGTTTGGAAAATTCAAATGCTTGTAACTTTTTACTGGAGCGTCATAAAACCTTGAAATTTTGTGACAATAAAGTACTCGTGCCTCTTGTCAATTTAAGTTATCGCTCACAGCTATGCTACCCTTGAGTCCCAAATCAAACACTGCTAAAACTTTGAATAGCCATAAGTTCTGTACAGTGCGTCCTATACTTACGAAAATTTGCAACTTTCAAATGTTTGTAACTTTTTACTGGAGCGTAATAAAATCTTGAAGCGCCATAGAACCTTGAAATTTTGTGGCAATAAAGTACTCGAGGCTCTTATCAATTTAAGTTATCGCACATAGCATGCTACCCTTTAGTCCCAAATGAAACACTGATAAAACTTCAAATGGCCCTAACTTCTATATGGTCAGTCCTAAACCTACCAAAGTTTCCAATATTCAAATACATGTAACTTTTTACTAGAGCGTCATAAAACGCTGAAATTTTATAACAATGAAGTACTCGAGCCTCTTATCAATTTAAGTTATCGCTCATAGCATGATACCCTTGAGTCCCAAATCAAACACAGATAAAACTTCAAATGGCCCTAACTTCTATATGGTGAGTCCTAAACCTACCAAAGTTTGCAACATTCAAATGCTTGTAACTTTTTACTGGCGCGTCATAAAACCTTAAAATTTTGTGACAATAAAGTACTCGAGCCTCTCATCAATTTAAGTTATCGCTCATAGCATGCTATCCTTGAGTCCCAAATCAAACACAGATAAAGCTGCAAATGGCCCTAATTTCTATATGGTGGGTCCTAAACGTACCAAAGTTTGGAACATTCAAATGCTTGCAACTTTTTACTGGAGCGTCATAAAACCTTGAAATTTTGTGACAATAAAGTACTCGTGCCTCTTGTCAATTTAAGTTATCGCTCATACCTATGCTACCCTTGAGTCACAAATCAAACACTGATAAAACTTCAAATGGCGGTAACTTCTGTACGGTGCATCCTATACCTATTAAGGTTTGCAACATTCGAATGCTTTCAATTTTTTTCTGGAACGACATAAAATCTTGAAATTTTGTGACTATAAAGTACTCGAGCCTCTTATCAATTTAAGCTATCGCACATAGCTATGCTACTAAACCAAATACTGCTGAAACTTCAAATGGCCCTAACTTCTATACGGTGCGTCCTCCACCTATCACAGTTTGGAACATTCAAATGCTTGTAACTTTTTACTGGAGCGTCATAAAACCTTGAAATTTTGCGACAATGAAGTACTCGAGCATCTTATCAATTTAAGTTATCGCTCATATCGATGCTACCCTTGAGTCTCAAATCAAAACTGATAAAACTGCAAATGCCCCTATCTTTTGTACGGTGGGTCCTACACCTATCAAAGTTTGCAACAATCAAATGCTTGTAACTTTTTACTGGAGCGTCATAAAATCTTTAAATTTTGTGACAATAAAGTACTCGTGCCTCTTGTCAATTTAAGCTAACGCTCATAGCATGCTACCCTTGAGTAGCAAATCAAACACTGCTAAAACTTTAAATGGCCCTAACTTCTCTACAGTGCGTCCTATATTTACGAAAATTTGCAACATTCAAATGCTTGTAACTTTTTACTGGAACGTCATAAAACCTTGAAAATTTGTGACAATAAAGTACTCGAGCCTCTTTACAATTTAAGTTATCGCTCATAGCATGCTACCCTTGAGTCCCAAATCAAACACAGATAAAACTTCAAATGGCCCTAACTTCTATATGGTGAGTCCTAAACCTACCAAAGTTTGCAACATTTAAATGCTTGTAACTTTTTACTGGAGCGTCATAAAACCTTGAAATTTTGCGACAATGAAGTACTCGAGCCTCTTATCAATTTAAGTTATCGCTCATATCTATGCTACCCTTGAGTCTCAAATCAAACACTGATAAAACTGCAAATGGCCCTAACTTTTGTACGGTGGGTCCTACACCTATCAAAGTTTGCAATAATCAAATGCTTGTAACTTTTTACTGGAGCGTCATAAAATCTTTAAATTTTGTGACAATAAAGTACTCGTGCCTCTTGTCAATTTAAGCTAACGCTCATAGCATGCTACCCTTGAGTCGCAAATCAAACACTGCTAAAAATTTAAATGGCCCTAACTTCTCTACAGTGCGTCCTATATTTACGAAAATTTGCAACATTCAAATGCTTGTAACTTTTTACTGGAACGTCATAAAACCTTGACAATTTGTGACAATAAAGTACTCGAGCCTCTTTACAATTTAAGTTATCGCTCATAGCATGCTACCCTTGAGTCCCAAATCAAACATAGATAAAACTTCAAATGGCCCTAACTTCTATATGGTGAGTCCTAAACTTACCAAAGTTTGCAACATTCAAATGCTTGTAACTTTTTACTGGAGCGTCATAAAACCTTGAAATTTTGCGACAATGAAGTACTCGAGCCTCTTATCAATTTAAGTTATCGCTCATATCTATGCTACCCTTGAGTCTCAGTGCGTCCTATATTTACGAAAATTTGCAACATTCAAATGCTTGTAACTTTTTACTGGAGCGTAATAAAACCTTAAAATTTTGTGACAAAAAATACTCGAGCCTCTTATCAATTTAAGTTACGCTCATAGCATGCTACCCTTGAGTCCCAAATCAAACACAGACAAAACTTCAAATGGCCCTAACTTCTATATGTTGAGTCCTACACCTAATAAAGTTTGCAGCATTCAAATGCTTGTAACTTTTTACTGGAGCGTCATAAAATCTTGAAATTTTTTGACAATAAAGTACTCGTGCCTCTTGTCAATTTAAGCTATCGCCCATAGCATGCTACCCTTGAGTCCCAAATCACACACTTCTAAAACTTTAAATGGCCTTAACTTCTGTACAGTGCGTCCTATTTTTTCGAGAATTTGCAACATTCAAATGCTTGTAACTTTTTACTGGAGCGTCATAAAACCTTAAAATTTTGTGACAATAAAGTACTCGAGCCTCTTATCAATTTAAGTTATCGCTCATAGCATGCTACCGTTGAGTCCCAAATCAAACACAGATACAATTGCAAATGGCCCTCACTTCTATATGGTGAGTCCTAAACCTACCAAAGTTTGCAACATTCAAATGCTTGTAACTTTTTACTGGAGCATAATAAAACTTTAAATTTTGTGACAATAAAGTACTCGAGCCTCTTATCAATTTAAGTTACGCTCATAGCATGCTACCCTTGAGTCCCAAATCAAACACAGATAAAACTTCAAATGGCCCTAACTTCTATATGTTGAGCCCTACACCTACCATAGTTTGCAACATTCAAATGCTTGTAACTTTTTACTGGAGCGTCATAAAACCTTGAAATTTTGCGACAATGAAGTATTTGAGCCGCTTATCAATTTAAGTTATCGCTCATATCTATGCTACCCTTGAGTCGCAAATCAAACACTGATAAAACTTCAAATGGCTCTAACTTCTATACGGTGCGTACTACACCTATCAAAGTTTGCAGCATTCAAATGCTTGTAACTTTTTACTGGAGCGTCATAAAATCTTGAAATTTTTTGACAATAAAGTACTCGTGCCTCTTGTCAATTTAAGCTATCGCTCATAGCATGCTACCCTTGAGTCCCAAATCAAACACTTCTAAAACTTTAAATGGCCCTAACTTCTGTACAGTGCGTCCTATTTTTTCGAGAATTTGCAACATTCAAATGCTTGTAACTTTTTACTGGAGCGTCATAAAACCTTAAAATTTTGTGACAATAAAGTACTCGAGCCTCTTATCAATTTAAGTTATCGCTCATAACATGCTACCCTTGAGTCCCAAATCAAACACAGATACAATTGCAAATGGCCCTCACTTCTATATGGTGAGTCCTAAACCTACCAAAGTTTGCAACATTCAAATGCTTGTAACTTTTTACTGGAGCGTCATAAAACCTTGAAATTTTGTGACAATAAAGTACTCGTGCCTCTTGTCAATTTAAGTTATCGCTCATACCTATGCTACCCTTGAGTCCCAAATCAAACACTGATAAAACTCCAAATGGCGGTAACTTCTGTACGGTGCATCCTATACCTATCAAGGTTTGCAAGATTCGAATGTTTTCAATTTTTTTCTGGAACGACATAAAATCTTGAAATTTTGTGACTATAAAGTACTCGAGCCTCTTATCAATTTAAGCTATCGCACATAGCTATGCTACCCTTGAGTCCCAAATCAAACACTGCTAAAACTTTAAATGGCCCTAACTTCTGTACAGTGCGTCCTATATTTACGAAAATTTGCAACATTCATTGCTTGTAACTTTTTACTGGAGCGTCATAAAACCTTAAAATTTTGTGACAATAAAGTACTCGAGCCTCTTATCAATTTAAGTTATCGCTCATAGCACGCTACCCTTGAGTCCCAAATCAAACACAGATACAATTGCAAATGGCCCTCACTTCTATATGGTGAGTCCTAAACCTACCAAAGTTTGCAATATTCAAATGCTTGTAACTTTTTACTGGAGCGTCATAAAATCTTGAAATTTTGCGACAATGAAGTACTCGAGCCTCTTATCAATTTAAGTTATCGCTCATATCTGTGCTACCCTTGAGTCTCAAATCAAACACTGATAAAACTTCAAATGGCTCTAACTTCTATACGGTGCATCCTACAGCTATCAAAGTTTGCAGCAGTCAAATGCTTGTAAATTTTTACTGGAGCGTCATAAAACCTTGAAATTTTGTGACAATGAAGTACTCGAGCCTCTTATCAATTTAAGTTATCGCTCATAGCATGCTACCCTTGAGTCCCAAAGCAAACACAGATAACACTTAAAATGGCCCTAACTTCTATATGGTGAGTCCTAACCCTACCAAAGTTTGCAACATTCAAATGCTTGTAACTTTTTACTGGATCGTCATAAAACCTTGAAATTTTGTGACAATGAAGTAATCGAGCCTCTTATCAATTTAACTTATCGCTCATAGCTATGCTACCCTTGAATCTCAAATCAAACACTGATGAAACTTCAAAAGGCCCTAATTTCTATATGGTCAATCCTAAACCTACCACAGTTTGAAACATTCAATTGCTTGTAACTTTTTACTAGAGCGTCATAAAACCTTGAAATTTTGTAACAATGAAATTCTCGAGCCTCTTATCAATTTAAGTTATAGCTCATAGTTATGCTACCCTTGAGTCTCAAATCAAACACTGATGAAACTTCAAATGGCTCAAACTTCTTTATGGTGCGTCCTAAACCTACCAAAGTTTGCAACATTCAAATGCTTGAAACTTTTTACTGTAGCGTCATAAAATCTTGAAATTTTGTGACAATGAAGTACTCGAGCCTCTTATCAATTTAAGTTATCGCTCATATCTATGCTACCCTTGAGTCGCAAATGAAACACTGATAAAACTTCAAATGGCTCTAACTTCTATACGGTGCGTACTACACCTATCAAAGTTTGCAGCATTCAAATGCTTGTAACTTTTTACTGGAGCGTCATTAAACCTTAAAATTTTGTGACAATAAAGTACTCGAGCCTCTTATCAATTTAAGTTACCGCTCATAGCATGCTACCCTTGAGTCACAAATCAAACACATATAAAACTGCAAATGGCCCTAACTTCTATATGTTGAGTCCTACACCTACCAAAGTTTGCAACATTCAAAGGCTTGTAACTTTTTACTGGAGCGTCACAAAACCTTGAAATTTTGCGACAATGAAGTACTCGAGCCTCTTATCAATTTAAGTTATCGCTCATATCTATGCTACCCTTGAGTCGCAAGCCAAACACTGATAAAACTTCAAATGGCTCTAACTTCTATACGGTGCGTACTACACCTATCAAAGTTTGCAGCATTCACATGCTTGTAACTTTTTACTGGAGCGTCATAAAATCTTGAAATTTTGCGACAATGAAGTACTCGAGCCTCTTATCAATTTAAGTTATCGCTCATAGATATGCTACCCTTGAGTCCCAAATCAAACACTGTTAAATCTTTAAATGGCCCTAACTTCTGTACAGTGCGTCCTATACCTACCAAGGTTTGCAACATTCGAATGCTTTTAATTTTGTTTCTGGAACGACGTAAAATCTTGTAATTTTGTGACTATAAATTACTCGATCCTTTTATCAATTTAAGCTATCGCACATAGTTATGCTACCCTTGAGTCCCAAATCAAACACTGCTAAAACTTCAAATGGCCCTAACTTCTATATGGTGAGTCCTAAACCTACCAAAGTTTGCAATATTCAAAGGCTTGTAACTTTTTACTGGAGCGTCATAAAACCTTGAAATTTTGTGACAATAAAGTACTCGTGCCGCTTGTCAATTTAAGTTATCGCTCATACCTATGCTACCCCTGAGTCCCAAATCAAACACTGATAAAACTTCAAATGGCGGTACCTTCTGTACGGTGCATCCTATACCTATCAAGGTTTGCAACATTCGAATGCTTTCAATTTTTTTCTGGAACGACATAAAATCTTGAAATTTTGAGACTATAAAGTACTCGAGCCTCTTATCAATTTAAGTTATCGCTCATAGCTATGCTACCCTTGAGTCTCAAATCAAATACTGATAAAACTGCAAATGGCATTAACTTCTATACGGTGCGACCTACACCTATCAAAGTTTGCAACAATCAAATGCTTGTAACTTTTTACTGGAGCTTCATAAAATCTTTAAATTTTGTGACAATAAAGTACTCGTGCCTCTTGTCAATTTAAGCTATCGCTCATAGCTATGCTACCCTTGAGTCCCAAATCAGACACTGAGAAAACTTCAAATGGCGCTAATTTCTGTACGGTACATCCTATACCTATCAAGGTTTGCAACATTCGAATGCTTGTAACTTTTTACTGGAGCGTCATAAAATCTTGAAATTTTTTGACAATAAAGTACTCGTGCCTCTTGTCAATTTAAGCTATCGCTCATAGCATGCTACCCTTGAGTCCCAAATCAAACACTGCTAAAACTTCAAATGGCCCTAACTTCCATACGGTGAGTCCTATATTTACGAAAATTTGCAACATTTAAATGCTTGTAACTTTTTGCTGGAGCGTCATAAAACCTTAAAATTTTGTGACAATAAAGTACTCGAGCCTCTTATCAATTTAAGTTATCGCTCATAGCATGCTACCCTTGAGTCCCAAATCAAACACAGATAAAACTTCCAATGGCCCTAACTTCTATATGTTGAGTCCTACACCTACCAAAGTTTGCAACATTCAAATGCTTGTAACTTTTTACTGGAGCGTCATAAAACCTTGAAATTTTGCGACAATGAAGTACTCGAGCTTCTCATCAATTTAAGTTATCGCTCAGATCTATGCTACCCTTGAGTCGCAAATCAAACACTGATAAAACTTCAAATGGCTTTAACTTCTATACGGTGCGTACTACACCTATCAAGGTTTGCAGCATTCAAATGCTTGTAACTTTTTACTGGAGCGTCATAAAATCTTGAAATTTTTTGACAATAAAGTACTCGTGCCTCTTGTCAATTTAAGCTATCGCTCATAGCATGCTACCCTTGAGTCCCAAATCAAACACTTCTAAAACTTTAAATGGCCCTAACTTCTGTACAGTGCGTCCTATATTTACGAGAATTTGCAACATTCAAATGCTTGTAACTTTTTACTGGAGCGTCATAAAACCTTAAAATTTTGTGACAATAAAGTACTCGAGCCTCTTATCAATTTAAGTTATCGCTCATAGCATGCTACCCTTGAGTCCCAAATCAAACACAGATAAAACTGCAAATGGCCCTAACTTCTATATGGTGAGTCGTAAACCTACCAAAGTTTGCAACATTCAAATGCTTGTAACTTTTTACTGGAGCGTCATAAAACCTTGAAATTTTGTGACAATAAAGTAATCGTGCCTCTTGTCAATTTATGTTATCGCTCATACCTATGCTACCCTTGAGTCCCAAATCAAAAACTGATAAAACTTCAAATGGCGGTAACTTCTGTACGGTGCATCCTATACCTATCAAGGTTTGCAACATTCGAATGCTTTCAATTTTTTTCTGGAACGACATAAAACTTCAAATGGCTCTAACTTCTATAAGGTGCGTCCTAAACCTACCAAAGTTTGCAACATTCAAATGCTTGCAACTTTTTACTAGAGCGTCATAAAACCTTGAAATTTGTGACAATGAAGTACTCGTGCCTCTTGTCAATTTAAGTTATCGCTCATAGCTATGCTACCCTTGAGTCCCAAATCAAACACTGATAAAACTTCAAATGGCGCTAACTTCTATACGGTGCGTCCTCCACCTATCACAGTTTGCAACATTCGAATGCTTGTAACTTTTTACTGGAGCGTAAAAAAAATCTTGAAATTTTGTGACAATAAAGTACTTGAGCCTCTTATCAATTTAAGCTATCGCTCATAGTTATGCTACCCTTCAGTCCCAAATCAAACACTGATAAAACTTCAAATAGCCCTGACTTTTGTACGTTGCGTCCTACACCTATCAAAGTTTGCAACAATCAAATGCTTGTAACTTTTTTCTGGAGCGTAATAAAACCTTGAAATTTGGTGACAATAAAGTTCTCGTGCCTCTTGTCAATTTAAAGTTTCGCTTATAGCATGCTACCCTTGAGTCCAAAATCAAACACTGCTAAAACTTTAAATGGCCCTAGCTTCTGTACGTTGCGTCCTCCACCTATCACAGTTTGCAACATTCAAATGCTTGTAACTTTTTACTGGAGCGTCAAAAAACCTTGAACATTTGTGACAATAAAGTACTCGAGCCTCTTATCAATTTAAGTTATCGCTCATAGCTATGCTACCCTTGAGTCTCAAATCAAATACTGATAAAACTGCAAAGGGCCCTAACTTCTATACGGTGCGTCCTACACCCATCAAATATGCAACAATCAAATGCTTGTAACTTTTTACTGGAGCGTCATAAAATCTTTAAATTTTGTGACAATAAAGTACTCATGCCTCTTGTCAATTTAAGCTATCGCTCATAGAATGCTACCCTTGAGTCCCAAATCAAACACTGCTAAACCTTTAAATAGCCCTAACTTCTGTACAGTTCGTCATATACTTACGAAAATTTGCAACATTCATTGCTTGTAACTTTTTACTGGAGCGTCATAAAAGCTTAGAATTTTGTGACAATAAAGTACTCGAGCCTCTTATCAATTTAAGTTATCGCTCATAGCATGCTACCCTTGAGTCCCAAATCAAACACTGCTAAAACTTTAAATGGCCCTAACTTCTGTACCGTGCGCCCTATAATTACGAAAATTTGCAACATTCAAATGCTTGCAACTTTTTACTAGAGCGTCATAAAAACTTGAAATTTGTGACAATGAAGTACTCGTGCCTCTTGTCAATTTAAGTTATCGCTCATAGCTATGCTACCCTTGAGTCCCAAATCAAACACTGATAAAACTTCAAATGGCGCTAACTTCTATACGGTGCATCCTATACCTATCAAGGTTTGCAACATTCGAATGCTTTTAATTTTTTTCTGGAGCGACTTAAAATCTTGAAATTTTGTGACTATAAATTACTCGATCCTCTTATCAATTTAAGCTATCGCACATAGTTATGCTACCCTTGAGTCCCAAATCAAACACTGCTAAAACTTCAAATGGCTCTAACTTCTATACGGTGCGTTCTCCACCTATCACTGTTTGCAACATTCAAATGCTTGTAACTTTTTACTGGAGCGTCAAAAAACCTTGAAAATTTGTGACAATAAAGTACTCGAGCCTCTTATCAATTTAAGTTATCGCTCATAGCTATGCTACCCTTGAGTCTCAAATCAAATATTGATAAAACTGCAAATGGCCCTAACTTCTATACGGTGCGTACTACACCTATCCAAGTTTGCAGCATTCAAATGCTTGTAACTTTTTACTGGAGCGTCATAAAATCTTGAAATTTTTTGACAATAAAGTACTCGTGCCTCTTGTCAATTTAAGCTATCGCTCATAGCATGCTACCCTTGAGTCTCAAATCAAGCACTGCTAAAACTTTAAATGGCCCTAACTTCTGTACAGTGCGTCCTATATTTACGAAAATTTGCAACATTCAAATGCTTGTAACTTTTTACTGGAGCGTCATAAAACCTTAAAATTTTGTGACAATAAAGTACTCGAGCCTCTTATCAATTTAAGTTATCGCTCATAGGTATGCTACCCTTGAGTCTCAAATCAAACACTGATAAAACTTCAAATGGCTCTAACTTCTATACGGTGCGTACTACACCTATCCAAGTTTGCAGCATTCAAATGCTTGTAACTTTTTACTGGAGCGTCATAAAATCTTGAAATTTTTTGACAATAAAGTACTCGTGCCTCTTGTCAATTTATGCTATCGCTCATAGCATGCTACCCTTGAGTCCCAAATCAAACACTGCTAAACCTTTAAGTGGCCCTAACTTCTGTACAGTGCGTCCTATACTTACGAAAATTTGCAACATTCAAATGCTTGCAACTTTTTACTAAAGCGTCATAAAACCTTGAAATTTGTGACAATGAAGTACTCGTGCCTCTTGTCAATTTAAGTTATCGCTCATAGCTATGCTACCCTTGAGTCCCAAATCAAACACTGAGAAAACTTCAAATGGCGCTAATTTCTGTACGGTGCATCATATACCTATCAAGGTTTGCAACATTCGAATGCTTTTATTTTTTTTCTGGAACGACATAAAATCTTGAAATTTTGTGACTATAAATTACTCGATCCTCTTATCAATTTAATGCTACCCTTGAGTCTCAAATCAAGCACCGCTAAAACTTTAAATGGCCCTAACTTCTGTATAGTGCGTCCTATATTTACGAAAATTTGCAACATTCAAATGCTTGTAACTATTTACTGGAGCGTCATAAAACCTTAAAATTTTGTGACAATAAAGTACTCGAGCCTCTTATCAATTTAAGTTATCGCTCATAGCTATCCTACCCTTGAATCTCAAATCAAACACTGATAAAACTTCAAATGGCTCTAACTTCTATACGGTGCGTACTACACCTATGCAAGTTTGCAGCATTCAAATGCTTGTAACTTTTTACTGGAGCGTCATAAAAGCTTGAAATTTTGCGACAATGAAGTACTCCAGCTTCTTATCAATTTAAGTTATCGCTCATATCTATGCTACCCTTGAATTTCAAATCAAACACTGATAAAACTGCAAATGGCCCTAACTTCTATACGGTGCGTCCTACACCTGTCAAAGTTTGCAACAATCAAATGCTTGTAACTTTTTACTGGAGCGTCATAAAATCTTTAAATTTTGTGACAATAAAGTACTCGTGCCTCTTGTCAATTTAAGCTATCGCTCATAGCATGCTACCCTTGAGTCCCAAATCAAACACTGCTAAAACTTTAAATGGCCCCAACTTCTGTACAGTGCGTCCTATATTTACGAAAATTTGCAACATTCAAATGCTTGTAACTTTTTACTGGAGCGTCAGAAAACCTTAAAATTTTGTGACAATAAAGTACTCGAACCTCTTATCAATTTAAGTTATCGCTCATATCTATGCTACCCTTGAATTTCAAATCAAACACTGATAAAACTGCAAATGGCCCTAACTTCTATACGGTACGTCCTACACCTATCAAAGTTTGCAACAATCAAATGCTTGTAACTTTTTTCTGGAGCGTAATAAAACCTTGAAATTTGGTGACAATAAAGTTCTCGTGCCTCTTGTCAATTTAAAGTTTCGCTTATAGCATGCTACCCTTGAGTCCAAAATCAAACACTGCTAAAACTTTAAATGGCCCTAGCTTCTGTACGTTGCGTCCTCCACCTATCACAGTTTGCAACATTCAAATGCTTGTAACTTTTTACTGGAGCGTCAAAAAACCTTGAAAATTTGTGACAATAAAGTACTCGAGCCTCTTATCAATTTAAGTTATCGCTCATAGCTATGCTACCCTTGAGTCTCAAATCAAATAGTGATAAAACTGCAAATGGCCCTAACTTCTATACGGTGCGTCCTACACCCATCAAATATGCAACAATCAAATGCTTGTAACTTTTTACTGGAGCGTCATAAAATGTTTAAATTTTGTGACAATAAAGTACTCGTGCCTCTTGTCAATTTAAGCTATCGCTCATAGAATGCTACCCTTGAGTCCCAAATCAAACACTGCTAAACCTTTAAATAGCCCTAACTTCTGTACAGTTCGTCCTATACTTACGAAAATTTGCAACATTCATTGCTTGTAACTTTTTACTGGAGCGTCATAAAAGCTTAAAATTTTGTGACAATAAAGTACTCGAGCCTCTTATCAATTTAAGTTATCGCTCATAGCATGCTACCCTTGAGTCCCAAATCAAACGCTGCTAAAACTTTAAATGGCCCTAACTTCTGTACCGTGCGCCCTATAATTACGAAAATTTGCAACATTCAAATGCTTGCAACTTTTTACTAGAGCGTCATAAAAACTTGAAATTTGTGACAATGAAGTACTCGTGCCTCTTGTCAATTTAAGTTATCGCTCATAGCTATGCTACCCTTGAGTCCCAAATCAAACACTTATAAAACTTCAAATGGCGCTAACTTCTATACGGTGCATCCTATACCTATCAAGGTTTGCAATATTCGAATGCTTTTAATTTTTTTCTGGAGCGACTTAAAATCTTGAAATTTTGTGACTATAAATTACTCGATCCTCTTATCAATTTAAGCTATCGCACATAGTTATGCTACCCTTGAGTCCCAAATCAAACACTGCTAAAACTTCAAATGGCTCTAACTTCTATACGGTGCGTCCTCCACCTATCACTGTTTGCAACATTCAAATGCTTGTAACTTTTTACTGGAGCGTCAAAAAACCTTGAAAATTTGTGACAATAAAGTACTCGAGCCTCTTATCAATTTAAGTTATCGCTCATAGCTATGCTACCCTTGAGTCTCAAATCAAATATTGATAAAACTGCAAATGGCCCTAACTTCTATACGGTGCGTACTACACCTATCCAAGTTTGCAGCATTCAAATGCTTGTAACTTTTTACTGGAGCGTCATAAAATCTTGAAATTTTTTGACAATAAAGTACTCGTGCCTCTTGTCAATTTAAGCTATCGCTCATAGCATGCTACCCTTGAGTCTCAAATCAAGCACTGCTAAAACTTTAAATGGCCCTAACTTCTGTACAGTGCGTCCTATATTTACGAAAATTTGCAACACTCAAATGCTTGTAACTTTTTACTGGAGCGTCATAAAACCTTAAAATTTTGTGACAATAAAGTACTCGAGCCTCTTATCAATTTAAGTTATCGCTCATAGGTATGCTACCCTTGAGTCTCAAATCAAACACTGATAAAACTTCAAATGGCTCTAACTTCTATGCGGTGCGTACTACACCTATCCAAGTTTGCAGCATTCAAATGCTTGTAACTTTTTACTGGAGCGTCATAAAATCTTGAAATTTTTTGACAATAAAGTACTCGTGCCTCTTGTCAATTTATGCTATCGCTCATAGCATGCTACCCTTGAGTGCCAAATCAAACACTGCTAAACCTTTAAGTGGCCCTAACTTCTGTACAGTGCGTCCTATACTTACGAAAATTTGCAACATTCAAATGCTTGCAACTTTTTACTAAAGCGTCATAAAACCTTGAAATTTGTGATAATGAAGTACTCGTGCCTCTTGTCAATTTAAGTTATCGCTCATAGCTATGCTACCGTTGAGTCCCAAATCAAACACTGAGAAAACTTCAAATGGCGCTAATTTCTGTACGGTGCATCATATACCTATCAAGGTTTGCAACATTCGAATGCTTTTATTTTTTTTCTGGAACGACATAAAATCTTGAAATTTTGTGACTATAAATTACTCGATCCTCTTATCAATTTAATGCTACCCTTGAGTCTCAAATCAAGCACCGCTAAAACTTTAAATGGCCCTAACTTCTGTATAGTGCGTCCTATATTTACGAAAATTTGCAACATTCAAATGCTTGTAACTTTTTACTGGAGCGGCATAAAACCTTAAAATTTTGTGACAATAAAGTACTCGAGCCTCTTATCAATTTAAGTTATCGCTCATAGCTATCCTACCCTTGAATCTCAAATCAAACACTGATAAAACTTCAAATGGCTCTAACTTCTATACGGTGCGTACTACACCTATGCAAGTTTGCAGCATTCAAATGCTTGTAACTTTTTACTGGAGCGTCATAAAAGCTTGAAATTTTGCGACAATGAAGTACTCCAGCCTCTTATCAATTTAAGTTATCGCTCATATCTATGCTACCCTTGAATTTCAAATCAAACACTGATAAAACTGCAAATGGCCCTAACTTCTATACGGTGCGTCCTACACCTATCAAAGTTTGCAACATTCAGATGCTTGTAACTTTTTACTGGAGCGTCATAAAATCTTTAAATTTTGTGACAATAAAGTGCTCGTGCCTCTTGTCAATTTAAGCTATCGCTCATAGCATGCTGCCCTTGAGTCCCAAATCAAACACTGCTAAAACTTTAAATGGCCCCAACTTCTGTACAGTGCGTCCTATATTTACGAAAATTTGCAACATTCAAATGCTTGTAACTTTTTACTGGAGCGTCAGAAAACCTTAAAATTTTGTGACAATAAAGTACTCGAACCTCTTATCAATTTAAGTTATCGCTCATAGCTATGCTACCCTTGGGTCTCAAATCAAACACTGATAAAACTTCAAATGGCTCTAACTTCTATGCGGTGCGTACTACACCTATCCAAGTGTGGAGCATTCAAATGCTTGTAACTTTTTTCTGGAGCGTAATAAAACCTTGAAATTTGGTGACAATAAAGTTCTCGTGCCTCTTGTCAATTTAAAGTTTCGCTTATATCATGCTACCCTTGAGTCCAAAATCAAACACTGCTAAAACTTTAAATGGCCCTAGCTTCAGTACGTTGCGTCCTCCACCTATCACAGTTTGCAACATTCAAATGCTTGTAACTTTTTACTGGAGCGTCAAAAAACCTTGAAAATTTGTCACAATAAAGTACTCGAGCCTCTTATCAATTTAAGTTATCGCTCATAGCTATGCTACCCTTGAGTCTCAAATCAAATAGTGATAAAACTGCAAATGGCCCTAACTTCTATACGGTGCGTCCTACACCCATCAAATATGCAACAATCAAATGCTTGTAACTTTTTACTGGAGCGTCATAAAATCTTTAAATTTTGTGACAATAAAGTACTCGTGCCTCTTGTCAATTTAAGCTATCGCTCATAGAATGCTACCCTTGAGTCCCAAATCAAACACTGCTAAAACTTCAAATGGCGCTAACTTCTATACGGTGCATCCTATACCTATCAAGGTTTGCAACATTCGAATGCTTTTAATTTTTTTCTGGAGCGACTTAAAATCTTGAAATTTTGTGACTATAAATTACTCGATCCTCTTATCAATTTAAGCTATCGCACATAGTTATGCTACCCTTGAGTCCCAAATCAAACACTGCTAAAACTTCAAATGGCTCTAACTTCTATACGGTGCGTCCTCCACCTATCACTGTTTGCAACATTCAAATGCTTGTAACTTTTTACTGGAGCGTCAAAAAACCTTGAAAATTTGTGACAATAAGTACTCGAGCCTCTTATCAATTTAAGTTATCGCTCATAGCTATGCTACCCTTGAGTCTCAAATCAAATATTGATAAAACTGCAAATGGCCCTAACTTCTATACGGTGCGTACTACACCTATCCAAGTTTGCAGCATTCAAATGCTTGTAACTTTTTACTGGAGCGTCATAAAATCTTGAAATTTTTTGACAATAAAGTACTCGTGCCTCTTGTCAATTTAAGCTATCGCTCATAGCATGCTACCCTTGAGTCTCAAATCAAGCACTGCTAAAACTTTAAATGGCCCTAACTTCTGTACAGTGCGTCCTATATTTACGAAAATTTGCAACATTCAAATGCTTGTAACTTTTTACTGGAGCGTCATAAAACCTTAAAATTTTGTGACAATAAAGTACTCGAGCCTCTTATCAATTTAAGTTATCGCTCATAGGTATGCTACCCTTGAGTCTCAAATCAAACACTGATAAAACTTCAAATGGCTCTAACTTCTATGCGGTGCGTACTACACCTATCCAAGTTTGCAGCATTCAAATGCTTGTAACTTTTTACTGGAGCGTCATAAAATCTTGAAATTTTTTGACAATAAAGTACTCGTGCCTCTTGTCAATTTATGCTATCGCTCATAGCATGCTACCCTTGAGTCCCAAATCAAACACTGCTAAACCTTTAAGTGGCCCTAACTTCTGTACAGTGCGTCCTATACTTACGAAAATTTGCAACATTCAAATGCTTGCAACTTTTTACTAAAGCGTCATAAAACCTTGAAATTTGTGACAATGAAGTACTCGTGCCTCTTGTCAATTTAAGTTATCGCTCATAGCTATGCTACCGTTGAGTCCCAAATCAAACACTGAGAAAACTTCAAATGGCGCTAATTTCTGTACGGTGCATCATATACCTATCAAGGTTTGCAACATTCGAATGCTTTTATTTTTTTTCTGGAACGACATAAAATCTTGAAATTTTGTGACTATAAATCAAGCACCGCTAAAACTTTAAATGGCCCTAACTTCTGTATAGTGCGTCCTATATTTACGAAAATTTGCAACATTCAAATGCTTGTAACTTTTTACTGGAGCGTCATAAAACCTTAAAATTTTGTGACAATAAAGTACTCGAGCCTCTTATCAATTTAAGTTATCGCTCATAGCTATCGTACCCTTGAATCTCAAATCAAACACTGATAAAACTTCAAATGGCTTTAACTTCTATACGGTGCGTACTACACCTATGCAAGTTTGCAGCATTCAAATGCTTGTAACTTTTTACTGGAGCGTCATAAAAGCTTGAAATTTTGCGACAATGAAGTACTCCAGCCTCTTATCAATTTAAGTTATCGCTCATATCTATGCTACCCTTGAATTTCAAATCAAACACTGATAAAACTGCAAATGGCCCTAACTTCTATACGGTGCGTCCTACACCTGTCAAAGTTTGCAATAATCAAATGCTTGTAACTTTTTACTGGAGCGTCATAAAATCTTTAAATTTTGTGACAATAAAGTACTCGTGCCTCTTGTCAATTTAAGCTATCGCTCATAGCATGCTACCCTTGAGTCCCAAATCAAACACTGCTAAAACTTTAAATGGCCCCAACTTCTGTACAGTGCGTCCTATATTTACGAAAATTTGCAACATTCAAATGCTTGTAACTTTTTACTGGAGCGTCAGAAAACCTTAAAATTTTGTGACAATAAAGTACTCGAACCTCTTATCAATTTAAGTTATCGCTCATAGCTATGCTACCCTTGGGTCTGAAATCAAACACTGATAAAACTTCAAATGGCTCTAACTTCTATGCGGTGCGTACTACACCTATCCAAGTTTGGAGCATTCAAATGCTTGTAACTTTTTACTGGAGCGTCATAAAATCTTGAAATTTTTTGACAATAAAGTACTCGTGCCTCTTGTCAATTTAAGCTATCGCTCATAGCATGCTACCCTTGAGTCCCAAATCAAACACTGCTAAAACTTTAAATGGCCCTAACTTCTGTACAGTGCGTCCTATATTTACGAAAATTTGCAACATTCAGATGCTTGTAACTTTTTACTGGAGCGTCATAAAACCTTCAAATTTTGTGACAATAAAGTACTCGAGCCTCTTATCAATTTAAGTTATCGCTCATAGCATGCTACCCTTGAGTCCCAAATCAAACACAGATAAAACTTCAAATGGTCCTAACTTCTATATGGTGAGTCCTAAACCTACCAAAGTTTGCAACATTCAAATGCTTGTAACTTTTTACTGGAGCGTCATAAAAGCTTGAAATTTTGCGACAATGAAGTACTCGAGCCTCTTATCAATTTAAGTTATCGCTCATTTCTATGCTACCCTTGAGTCTCAAATCAAACACTGATAAAACTGCAAATGGCCCGAACTTCTATACGGTGCGTCCTACACCTGTCAAAGTTTGCAACAATCAAATGCTTGTAACTTTTTACTGGAGCGTCATAAAATCTTTAAATTTTGTGACAATAAAGTACTCGTGCCTCTTGTCAATTTAAGCTATCGCTCATAGCATGCTACCCTTGAGTCCCAAAACAAACACTGCTAAAACTTTAAATGGCCCTAACTTCTGTACAGTGCGTCCTATATTTACGAAAATTTGCAACATTCAAATGCTTGTAACTTTTTACTGGAGCGTCAGAAAACCTTAAAATTTTGTGACAATAAAGGACTCGAGCCTCTTATCAATTTAAGTAATCGCTCATAGCTATGCTACCCTTGAGTCTCAAATCAAACACTGATAAAACTTCAAATGGCTCTAACTTCTATACGGTGCGTACTACACCTATCCAAGTTTGCAGCATTCATATGCTTGTAACTTTTTATTGGAGCGTCATAAAATCTTGAAATTTTTTGACAATAAAGTACTCGTGCCTCTTGTCAATTTAAGCTATCGCTCATAGCATGCTACCCTTGAGTCCCAAGTCAAACACTGCTAAAACTTTAAATGGCCCTAACTTCTGTACAGTGCGTCCTATACTTACGAAAATTTGCAATATTCAAATGCTTGTAACTTTTTACTGGAACGACATAAAATCTTGAAATTTTGTGACTATAAAGTACTCGAGCCTCTTATCAATTTAACCTATCGCACATAGCTATGCTACCCTTGAGTCCCAAATCAAACACTGCTAAAACTTCAAATGGCCCTAACTTCTATATGGTCAGTCCTCGAACCTCTTATCAATTTAAGTTATCGCTCATACCTATACTACCCTTGAGTCTCAAATCAAACACTGATAAAATTGCAAATGGCCCTAACTTCTGTAAAGTGCGTCCTATACTTACGAAAATTTGCAACATTCAAATGCTTGTAACTTTTAACTAGAGCGTCGTAAAACCTTGACGTTTTGTGACAATAAAGTACTCGAGCCTCTTATCAATTTAAGTTATCGCTCATAGCATGGTACCCGTGAGTCCCAAATGAAACACTGATAAAACTTCAAATGGCCCTAACTTCAATATGGTCAGTCCTAAACCTACCAAAGTTTGCAACATCCAAATGCTTGTAACTTTTTACTAGAGCGTCATAAAACCTTGAAATTTTGTAACAATGGAGTACTCGAGCCTCTTATCAATTTAAGTTATCGCTCATAGCTATGCTACCCTTGAGTCTCAAATCAAACACTGATAAAGCTTCAAATGGCTCTTACTTGTATACGGTGCGTCCTACACCTATCAAAGTTTGCAGCATTCAAATGCTTGTAACTTTTTACTGGAGCGTCATAAAATCTTGAAATTTGTGACAATAAAGTACTCGAGCCTCTTGTCAATTTAAGCTATCGCTCATAGCTATGCTAACCTTGAGTCCCAAATCAAAGACTGCTAAAACTTTAAATGGCCCCAACTTCTGTACAGTGCGTCCTATATTTACGAAAATTTGCAACATTCAAATGCTTGTAACTTTTTACTGGAGCGTCAGAAAACCTTAAAATTTTGTGACAATAAAGTACTCGAACCTCTTATCAATTTAAGTTATCGCTCATAGCTATGCTACCCTTGGGTCTCAAATCAAACACTGATAAAACTTCAAATGGCTCTAACTTCTATACGGTGCGTACTACACCTATCCAAGTTTGGAGCATTCAAATGCTTGTAACTTTTTACTGGAGCGTCATAAAATCTTGAAATTTTTTGACAATAAAGTACTCGTGCCTCTTGTCAATTTAAGCTATCGCTCATAGCATGCTACCCTTGAGTCCCAAATCAAACACTGCTAAAACTTTAAATGGCCCTAACTTCTGTACAGTTCGTCCTATACTTACGAAAATTTGCAACATTCAAATGCTTGTAACTTTTTACTGGAGCGTCAGAAAACCTTAAAATTTTGTGACAATAAAGTACTCGAACCTCTTATCAATTTAAGTTATCGCTCATAGCTATGCTACCCTTGAATTTCAAATCAAACACTGATAAAACTGCAAATGGCCCTAACTTCTATACGGTACGTCCTACACCTATCAAAGTTTGCAACAATCAAATGCTTGTAACTTTTTTCTGGAGCGTAATAAAACCTTGAAATTTGGTGACAATAAAGTTCTCGTGCCTCTTGTCAATTTTAAGTTTCGCTTATAGCATGCTACCCTTGAGTTCAAAATCAAACACTGCTAAAACTTTAAATGGCCCTAGCTTCTGTACGTTGCGTCCTCCACCTATCACAGTTTGCAACATTCAAATGCTTGTAACTTTTTACTGGAGCGTCAAAAAACCTTGAAAATTTGTGACAATAAATTACTCGAGCCTCTTATCAATTTAAGTTATCGCTCATAGCTATGCTACCCTTGAGTCTCAAATCAAATAGTGATAAAACTGCAAATGGCCCTTACTTCTATACGGTGCGTCCTACACCCATCAAATATGCAACAATCAAATGCTTGTAACTTTTTACTGGAGCGTCATAAAATCTTTAAATTTTGTGACAATAAAGTACTCGTGCCTCTTGTCAATTTAAGCTATCGCTCATAGAATGCTACCCTTGAGTCCCAAATCAAACACTGCTAAACCTTTAAATAGCCCTAACTTCTGTACAGTTCGTCCTATACTTAAGAAAATTTGCAACATTCATTGCTTGTAACTTTTTACTGGAGCGTCATAAAAGCTTAAAATTTTGTGACAATAAAGTACTCGAGCCTCTTATCAATTTAAGTTATCGCTCATAGCTATGCTACCCTTGAGTCTCAAATCAAATATTGATAAAACTGCAAATGGCCCTAACTTCTATACGGTGCGTACTACACCTATCCAAGTTTGCAGCATTCAAATGCTTGTAACTTTTTACTGGAGCGTCATAAAATCTTGAAATTTTTTGACAATAAAGTACTCGTGCCTCTTGTCAATTTAAGCTATCGCTCTAGCATGCTACCCTTGAGTCTCAAATCAAGCACTGCTAAAACTTTAAATGGCCCTAACTTCTGTACAGTGCGTCCTATATTTACGAAAATTTGCAACATTCAAATGCTTGTAACTTTTTACTGGAGCGTCATAAAACCTTAAAATTTTGTGACAATAAAGTACTCGAGCCTCTTATCAATTTAAGTTATCGCTCATAGGTATGCTACCCTTGAGTCCCAAATCAAACACTGATAAAACTTCAAATGGCTCTAACTTCTATGCGGTGCGTACTACACCTATCCAAGTTTGCAGCATTCAAATGCTTGTAACTTTTTATTGGAGCGTCATAAAATCTTGAAATTTTTTGACAATAAAGTACTCGTGCCTCTTGTCAATTTAAGTTATCGCTCATATCTATGCTACCCTTGAATTTCAAATCAAACACTGATAAAACTGCAAATGGCCCTAACTTCTATACGGTGCGTCCTACACCTGTCAAAGTTTGCAATAATCAAATGCTTGTAACTTTTTACTGGAGCGTCATAAAATCTTTAAATTGTGTGACAATAAAGTACTCGTGCCTCTTGTCAATTTAAGCTATCGCTCATAGCATGCTACCCTTGAGTCCCAAATCAAACACTGCTAAAACTTTAAATGGCCCCAACTTCTGTACAGTGCGTCCTATATTTACGAAAATTTGCAACATTCAAATGCTTGTAACTTTTTACTGGAGCGTCAGAAAACCTTAAAATTTTGTGACAATAAAGTACTCGAACCTCTTATCAATTTAAGTTATCGCTCATAGCTATGCTACCCTTGGGTCTCAAATCAAACACTGATAAAACTTCAAATGGCTCTAACTTCTATACGGTGCGTACTACACCTATCCAAGTTTGGAGCATTCAAATGCTTGTAACTTTTTACTGGAGCGTCATAAAATCTTGAAATTTTTTCACAATAAAGTACTCGTGCCTCTTGTCAATTTAAGCTATCGCTCATAGCATGCTACCCTTGAGTCCCAAATCAAACACTGCTAAAACTTTAAATGGCCCTAACTTCTGTACAGTGCGTCCTATACTTACGAAAATTTGCAACATTCAAATGCTTGTAACTTTTTACTGGAGCGTCATAAAACCTTGAAATTTTGTGACAATAAAGTACTCGAGCCTCTTATCAATTTAAGTTATCGCTCATAGCATGCTACCCTTGAGTCCCAAATCAAACACTGATAAAACTTCAAATGGCCCTAACTTCTATATGGTGAGTCCTAAACCTACCAAAGTTTGCAACATTCAAATGCTTGTAACTTTTTACTGGAGCGTCATAAAACCTTGAAATTTTGTGACAATGAAGTACTCGAGCCTCTTATCAATTTAAGTTATCGCTCATTTCTATGCTACCCTTGAGTCTCAAATCAAACACTGATAAAACTGCAAATGGCCCGAACTTCTATACGGTGCGTCCTACACCTGTCAAAGTTTGCAACAATCAAATGCTTGTAACTTTTTACTGGAGCGTCATAAAATCTTTAAATTTTCTGACAATAAAGTACTCGTGCCTCTTGTCAATTTAAGCTATTGCTCATAGCATGCTACCCTTGAGTCCCAAGTCAAACACTGCTAAAACTTTAAATGGCCCTAACTTCTGTACAGTGCGTCCTATACTTACGAAAATTTGCAATATTCAAATGCTTGTAACTTTTTACTGGAACGACATAAAATCTTGAAATTTTGTGACTATAAAGTACTCGAGCCTCTTATCAATTTAACCTATCGCACATAGCTATGCTAGCCTTGAGTCCCAAATCAAACACTGCTAAAACTTCAAATGGCCCTAACTTCTATATGGTCAGTCCTCGAACCTCTTATCAATTTAAGTTATCGCTCATACCTATACTACCCTTGAGTCTCAAATCAAACACTGATAAAATTGCAAATGGCCCTAACTTCTGTAAAGTGCGTCCTATACTTACGAAAATTTGTAACATTCAAATGCTTGTAACTTTTTACTAGAGCGTCATAAAACCTTGACGTTTTGTGACAATAAAGTACTCGAGCCTCTTATCAATTTAAGTTATCGCTCATAGCATGGTACCCGTGAGTCCCAAATGAAACACTGATAAAACTTCAAATGGCCCTAACTTCAATATGGTCAGTCCTAAACCTACCAAAGTTTGCAACATTCAAATGCTTGTAACTTTTTACTAGAGCGTCATAAAACCTTGACGTTTTGTGACAATAAAGTACTCGAGCCTCTTATCAATTTAAGTTATCGCTCATAGCATGGTACCCTTGAGTCTCAAATCAAACACTGATAAAATTGCAAATGGCCCTAACTTCTGTAAAGTGCGTCCTATACTTACGAAAATTTGCAACATTCAAATGCTTGCAACTTTTTACTAAAGCGTCATAAAACCTTGAAATTTGTGACAATGAAGTACTTGTGCCTCTTGTCAATTTAAGTTATCGCTCATAGCTATGCTAACGTTGAGTCCCAAATCAAACACTGAGAAAACTTCAAATGGCGCTAATTTCTGTACGGTGCATCATATACCTATCAAGGTTTGCAACATTCGAATGCTTTTATTTTTTTTCTGGAACGACATAAAATCTTGAAATTTTGATACTATAAATTACTCGATCCTCTTATCAATTTAATGCTACCCTTGAGTCTCAAATCAAGCACCGCTAAAACTTTAAATGGCCCTAACTTCTGTATAGTGCGTCCTATATTTACGAAAATTTGCAACATTCAAATGCTTGTAACTTTTTACTGGAGCGTCAGAAAACCTTAAAATTTTGTGACAATAAAGTACTCGAACCTCTTATCAATTTAAGTTATCGCTCATAGCTATGCTACCCTTGGGTCTCAAATCAAACACTGATAAAACTTCAAATGGCTCTAACTTCTATACGGTGCGTACTACACCTATCCAAGTTTGGAGCATTCAAATGCTTGTAACTTTTTACTGGAGCGTCATAAAATCTTGAAATTTTTTCACAATAAAGTACTCGTGCCTCTTGTCAATTTAAGCTATCGCTCATAGCATGCTACCCTTGAGTCCCAAATCAAACACTGCTAAAACTTTAAATGGCCCTAACTTCTGTACAGTGCGTCCTATACTTACGAAAATTTGCAACATTCAAATGCTTGTAACTTTTTACTGGAGCGTCATAAAACCTTGAAATTTTGTGACAATAAAGTACTCGAGCCTCTTATCAATTTAAGTTATCGCTCATAGCATGCTACCCTTGAGTCCCAAATCAAACACTGATAAAACTTCAAATGGCCCTAACTTCTATATGGTGAGTCCTAAACCTACCAAAGTTTGCAACATTCAAATGCTTGTAACTTTTTACTGGAGCGTCATAAAAGCTTGAAATTTTGTGACAATGAAGTACTCGAGCCTCTTATCAATTTAAGTTATCGCTCATTTCTATGCTACCCTTGAGTCTCAAATCAAACACTGATAAAACTGCAAATGGCCCGAACTTCTATACGGTGCGTCCTACACCTGTCAAAGTTTGCAACAATCAAATGCTTGTAACTTTTTACTGGAGCGTCATAAAATCTTTAAATTTTCTGACAATAAAGTACTCGTGCCTCTTGTCAATTTAAGCTATTGCTCATAGCATGCTACCCTTGAGTCCCAAGTCAAACACTGCTAAAACTTTAAATGGCCCTAACTTCTGTACAGTGCGTCCTATACTTACGAAAATTTGCAATATTCAAATGCTTGTAACTTTTTACTGGAGCGACATAAAACCTTGAAATTTTGTGACTATAAAGTACTCGAGCCTCTTATCAATTTAACCTATCGCACATAGCTATGCTAGCCTTGAGTCCCAAATCAAACACTGCTAAAACTTCAAATGGCCCTAACTTCTATATGGTCAGTCCTCGAACCTCTTATCAATTTAAGTTATCGCTCATACCTATACTACCCTTGAGTCTCAAATCAAACACTGATAAAATTGCAAATGGCCCTAACTTCTGTAAAGTGCGTCCTATACTTACGAAAATTTGTAACATTCAAATGCTTGTAACTTTTTACTAGAGCGTCATAAAACCTTGACGTTTTGTGACAATAAAGTACTCGAGCCTCTTATCAATTTAAGTTATCGCTCATAGCATGGTACCCGTGAGTCCCAAATGAAACACTGATAAAACTTCAAATGGCCCTAACTTCAATATGGTCAGTCCTAAACCTACCAAAGTTTGCAACATTCAAATGCTTGTAACTTTTTACTAGAGCGTCATAAAACCTTGACGTTTTGTGACAATAAAGTACTCGAGCCTCTTATCAATTTAAGTTATCGCTCATAGCATGGTACCCTTGAGTCTCAAATCAAACACTGATAAAATTGCAAATGGCCCTAACTTCTGTAAAGTGCGTCCTATACTTACGAAAATTTGCAACATTCAAATGCTTGCAACTTTTTACTAAAGCGTCATAAAACCTTGAAATTTGTGACAATGAAGTACTCGTGCCTCTTGTCAATTTAAGTTATCGCTCATAGCTATGCTAACGTTGAGTCCCAAATCAAACACTGAGAAAACTTCAAATGGCGCTAATTTCTGTACGGTGCATCATATACCTATCAAGGTTTGCAACATTCGAATGCTTTTATTTTTTTTCTGGAACGACATAAAATCTTGAAATTTTGATACTATAAATTACTCGATCCTCTTATCAATTTAATGCTACCCTTGAGTCTCAAATCAAGCACCGCTAAAACTTTAAATGGCCCTAACTTCTGTATAGTGCGTCCTATATTTACGAAAATTTGCAACATTCAAATGCTTGTAACTTTTTACTGGAGCGTCATAAAACCTTAAAATTTTGTGACAATAAAGTACTCGAGCCACTTATCAATTTAAGTTATCGCTCATAGCTATCCTACCCTTGAATCTCAAATCAAACACTGATAAAACTTCAAATGGCTCTAACTTCTATACGGTGCGTCCTACACCTGTCAAAGTTTGCAATAATCAAAAGCTTGTAACTTTTTACTGGAGCGTCATAAAATCTTTAAATTTTGTGACAATAAAGTACTCGTGCCTCTTGTCAATTTAAGCTATCGCTCATAGCATGCTACCCTTGAGTCCCAAATCAAACACTGCTAAAACTTTAAATGGCCCCAACTTCTGTACAGTGCGTCCTATATTTACGAAAATTTGCAACATTCAAATGCTTGTAACTTTTTACTGGAGCGTCATAAAAGCTTGAAATTTTGCGACAATGAAGTACTCGAGCCTCTTATCAATTTAAGTTATCGCTCATTTCTATGCTACCCTTGAGTCTCAAATCAAACACTGATAAAACTGCACATGGCCCGAACTTCTATACGGTGCGTCCTACACCTGTCAAAGTTTGCAACAATCAAATGCTTGTAACTTTTTACTGCAGCGTCATAAAATCTTTAAATTTTGTGACAATAAAGTACTCGTGCCTCTTGTCAATTTAAGCTATCGATCATAGCATGCTACCCTTGAGTCCCAAATCAAACACTGCTAAAACTTTAAATGGCCCTAACTTCTGTACAGTGCGTCCTATATTTACGAAAATTTGCAACATTCAAATGCTTGTAACTTTTTACTGGAGCGTCAGAAAACCTTAAAATTTTGTGACAATAAAGGACTCGAGCCTCTTATCAATTTAAGTAATCGCTCATAGCTAGGCTACCCTTGAGTCTCAAATCAAACACTGATAAAACTTCAAATGGCTCTAACTTCTATACGGTGCGTACTACACCTATCCAAGTTTGCAGCATTCAAATGCTTGTAACTTTTTACTGGAGCGTCATAAAATCTTGAAATTTTTTGACAATAAAGTACTCGTGCCTCTTGTCAATTTAAGCTATCGCTCATAGCATGCTACCCTTGAGTCCCAAGTCAAACACTGCTAAAACTTTAAATGGCCCTAACTTCTGTACAGTGCGTCCTATACTTACGAAAATTTGCAATATTCAAATGCTTGTAACTTTTTACTGGAACGACATAAAATCTTGAAATTTTGTGACTATAAAGTACTCGAGCCTCTTATCAATTTAACCTATCGCACATAGCTATGCTACCCTTGAGTCCCAAATCAAACACTGCTAAAACTTCAAATGGCCCTAACTTCTATATGGTCAGTCCTCGAACCTCTTATCAATTTAAGTTATCGCTCATACCTATACTACCCTTGAGTCTCAAATCAAACACTGATAAAATTGCAAATGGCCCTAACTTCTGTAAAGTGCGTCCTATACTTACGAAAATTTGCAACATTCAAATGCTTGTAACTTTTTACTAGAGCGTCATAAAACCTTGACGTTTTGTGACAATAAAGTACTCGAGCCTCTTATCAATTTAAGTTATCGCTCATAGCATGGTACCCGTGAGTCCCAAATGAAACACTGATAAAACTTCAAATGGCCCTAACTTCAATATGGTCAGTCCTAAACCTACCAAAGTTTGCAAATCCAAATGCTTGTAACTTTTTACTAGAGCGTCATAAAACCTTGAAATTTTGTAACAATGGAGTACTCGAGCCTCTTATCAATTTAAGTTATCGCTCATAGCTATGCTACCCTTGAGTCTCAAATCAAACACTGATAAAGCTTCAAATGGCTCTTACTTGTATACGGTGCGTCCTACACCTATCAAAGTTTGCAGCATTCAAATGCTTGTAACTTTTTACTGGAGCGTCATAAAATCTTGAAATTTGTGACAATAAAGTACTCGAGCCTCTTGTCAATTTAAGCTATCGCTCATAGCTATGCTAACCTTGAGTCCCAAATCAAAGACTGCTAAAACTTTAAATGGCCCCAACTTCTGTACAGTGCGTCCTATATTTACGAAAATTTGCAACATTCAAATGCTTGTAACTTTTTACTGGAGCGTCAGAAAACCTTAAAATTTTGTGACAATAAAGTACTCGAACCTCTTATCAATTTAAGTTATCGCTCATAGCTATGCTACCCTTGGGTCTCAAATCAAACACTGATAAAACTTCAAATGGCTCTAACTTCTATACGGTGCGTACTACACCTATCCAAGTTTGGAGCATTCAAATGCTTGTAACTTTTTACTGGAGCGTCATAAAATCTTGAAATTTTTTGACAATAAAGTACTCGTGCCTCTTGTCAATTTAAGCTATCGCTCATAGCATGCTACCCTTGAGTCCCAAATCAAACACTGCTAAAACTTTAAATGGCCCTAACTTCTGTACAGTGCGTCCTATATTTACGAAAATTTGCAACATTCAAATGCTTGTAACTTTTTACTGGAGCGTCATAAAACCTTAAAATTTTGTGACAATAAAGTACTCGAGCCTCTTATCAATTTAAGTTACCGCTCATAGCATGCTACCCTTGAGTCCCAAATCAAACACAGATAAAACTTCAAATGGTCCTAACTTCTATATGGTGAGTCCTAAACCTACCAAAGTTTGCAACATTCAAATGCTTGTAACTTTTTACTGGAGCGTCATAAAATCTTGAAATTTTGCGACAATGAAGTACTCGAGCCTCTTATCAATGTAAGTTATCGCTCATTTCTATGCTACCCTTGAGTCTCAAATCAAACACTGATAAAACTGCAAATGGCCCGAACTTCTATACGGTGCGTCCTACACCTGTCAAAGTTTGCAACAATCAAATGCTTGTAACTTTTTATTGGAGCGTCATAAAATCTTGAAATTTTGTGACAATAAAGTACTCGTGCCTCTTGTCAATTTAAGCTATCGCTCATAGCATGCTACCCTTGAGTCCCAAATCAAACACTGCTAAAACTTTAAATGGCCCTAACTTCTGTACAGTGCGTCCTATACTTACGAAAATTTGCAACATTCAAATGCTTGTAACTTTTTACTGGAGCGTCAGAAAACCTTAAAATTTTGTGACAATAAAGGACTCGAGCCTCTTATCAATTTAAGTTATCGCTCATAGCTATGCTACCCTTGAGTCTCAAATCAAACACTGATAAAACTTCAAATGGCTCTAACTTCTATACGGTGCGTCCTACACCTATCCAAGTGTGCAGCATTCAAATTCATGTACCTTTTTACTGGAGCGTCATAAAATCTTGAAATTTTTGGACAGTAAAGTACTCGTGCCTCTTGTCAATTTAAGCTATCGCTCATAGCATGCTACCCTTGAGTCCCAAGTCAAACACTGCTAAAACTTTAAATGGCCCTAACTTCTGTACAGTGCGTCCTATACTTACGAAAATTTGCAATATTCAAATGCTTGTAACTTTTTACTGGAACGACATAAAATCTTGAAATTTTGTGACTATAAAGTACTCGAGCCTCTTATCAATTTAACCTATCGCACATAGCTATGCTACCCTTGAGTCCCAAATCAAACACTGCTAAAACTTCAAATGGCCCTAACTTCTATATGGTCAGTCCTCGAACCTCTTATCAATTTAAGTTATCGCTCATACCTATACTACCCTTGAGTCTCAAATCAAACACTGATAAAATTGCAAATGGCCCTAACTTCTGTAAAGTGCGTCCTATACTTACGAAAATTTGCAACATTCAAATGCTTGTAACTTTTTATTAGAGCGTCATAAAACCTTGACATTTTGTGACAATAAAGTACTCGAGCCTCTTATCAATTTAAGTTATCGCTCATAGCATGGTACCCGTGAGTCCCAAATGAAACACTGATAAAACTTCAAATGGCCCTAACTTCAATATGGTCAGTCCTAAACCTAGCAAAGTTTGCAACATTCAAATGCTTGTAACTTTTTACTAGAGCGTCATAAAACCTTGAAATTTTGTAACAATGAAGTACTCGAGCCTCTTATCAATTTAAGTTATCGCTCATAGCTATGCTACCCTTGAGTCTCAAATCAAACACTGATAAAGCTTCAAATGGCTCTTACTTGTATACGGTGCGTCCTACACCTATCAAAGTTTGCAGCATTCAAATGCTTGTATCTTTTTACTGGAGCGTCATAAAATCTTGAAATTTGTGACAATAAAGTACTCGAGCCTCTTGTCAATTTAAGCTATCGCTCATAGCTATGCTAACCTTGAGTCCCAAATCAAAGACTGCTAAAACTTCAATTGCCCCTAATTTCTATACGGTGCGTCCAATACCTATCAAAGTTTGCAACTCGTGCTTCTTGCTACTCGTGCTACTTGCTACTCGTGCTTCTTGTCAATGAACGTCATCGCTCATAGCTATGGTATCCTTGAGTCCCAAATCAAACACTGCTAAAACTTAAATTGGCCCTAATTTCTATACGGAGCGGTCTGAATGTATCAAAGTTTTCAACATTCAAATGCTTGTAAGTTTTTACTGGAGCGTCATAAAATCTTGAAATTTTGTGAGAATAAAGTACTCGAGCCTCTTGTCAATTTAAGCTATCAATCATAGCTATGCTACCTTTGAGTCCCGAATCAAACACTGAAAAACTTCAAATTGCCCTAACTTCTATACGGTGCGTCCTAGATCTATCAAAGTTTGCAATATTCAAATGCTTGTAACTTCTTACTGGAGAGTCATAAAGTCTTGAAATTTTGTGACAATAAATTACTCGACACTCTTGTCAATTAAAGTTATCGCTCATAGCTATGCTACCCTTGAGTCCCAAATCAAACACTGATAAAACTTCAAATGACCCTAACTTCTATACGGTGCGTCCTACACCTATCAAAGTTTGCAACAATCAAATGCTTGTAACTTTTTACTGGAGCGTCATAAAACCTTGCAATTTTGTGACAATAAAGTACTCGTGCTTCTTGTCAATGAAAGTCATCGCTCATAGCCATGCTACCCTTGAGTCCCAAATCAAACACTGAAAAACTTCAATTGGCCCTAACTTCTATACGGTGCGTCCTACACCTATCAAAGTTTGCAACATTAAAATGCTTGTAACTTTTTGCTGGAGAGTCATAAAGTCTTGAAATTTTGTGACAATAAAGTATACGAGCCTCTTGTTAATATAAGCTATCGCTCATAGCTATACTACCCTTGAGTTCCGAATCAAACACTGAAAAACTTCAAATGGCCCTAACTTCTATACGGTACGTCCTACACCTATCAAAGTTTGCAATATTCAAATGCTTGTAACTTTTTACTGGAGAGTCATAAAGTCTTGAAATTTTGTGACAATAAAGTACTCGAGCCTCTTGTCAATTTAAGCTATCGCTCATAGCATGTTACTCTTGAGTCCCAAATCAAGCACTGCTAAAACTTCAAATGGCCCTAACTTCTGTACGGTGCGTCCTATACCTATCGAACTCTGCAACAATCATATGCTTGTAACTTATTACTGGAGCGTCATAAAAACTTGAAATTTTGTGACAGAGCCTCTGTACTCGAGCCCCTTATCAATTCAAGCTATCGCTCATAGCTATGCTACCCTTGAGTCCCAAATCAAACACTGTTAAATCTTCAAATGGTCCTAACTTCTGTAAGTTGCGCCCTACACCTGTCAAAGTTTGCAACAATCAAATGCTTATAACTTTTTACTGGAGCGTCATAAAATCTTGAAATTTGTGACAATAAAGTACTCGCGCCTCTTGTCAATTGAAGCTATCGCTCATAGCTATGCTAACCTTGAGTCCCTAATCAAAGACTGCTAAAACTTCAAATGGCCCTAACTTCTATACGTTGCATCCTATACTTATCAAAGTTTGTAACAATCAAATGCTTATAACTTTTTACTGGAGCGTCATAAAACCTTGAAATTTTGTGACAATAAAGTACTCGTGCCTCTGATCAATTTAATCTATCGCATATAGCTATGGTACCCTTGAGTCCCAAATCAAACACTGCTAAAACTTCAAATGGCCCTAACTTCTATATGGTCAGTCCTCGAACCTCTTATCAATTTAAGTTATCGCTCATACCTATACTACCCTTGAGTCTCAAATCAAACACTGATAAAATTGCAAATGGCCCTAACTTCTGTAAAGTGCGTCCTATACTTACGAAAATTTGCAACATTCAAATGCTTGTAACTTTTTACTAGAGCGTCATAAAACCTTGAAATTTTGTGACAATAAAGTACTCGAGCCTCTTATCAATTTAAGTTATCGCTCATAGCATGGTACCCGTGAGTCCCAAATGAAACACTGATAAAACTTCAAATGGCCCTAACTTCAATATGGTCAGTCCTAAACCTACCAAAGTTTGCAAATCCAAATGCTTGTAACTTTTTACTAGAGCGTCATAAAACCTTGAAATTTTGTAACAATGGAGTACTCGAGCCTCTTATCAATTTAAGTTATCGCTCATAGCTATGCTACCCTTGAGTCTCAAATCAAACACTGATAAAGCTTCAAATGGCTCTTACTTGTATATGGTGCGTCCTACACCTATCAAAGTTTGCAGCATTCAAATGCTTGTAACTTTTTACTGGAGCGTCATAAAATCTTGAAATTTGTGACAATAAAGTACTCGAGCCTCTTGTCAATTTAAGCTATCGCTCATAGCTATGCTAACCTTGAGTCCCAAATCAAAGACTGCTAAAACTTTAAATGGCCCCAACTTCTGTACAGTGCGTCCTATATTTACGAAAATTTGCAACATTCAAATGCTTGTAACTTTTTACTGGAGCGTCAGAAAACCTTAAAATTTTGTGACAATAAAGTACTCGAACCTCTTATCAATTTAAGTTATCGCTCATAGCTATGCTACCCTTGGGTATCAAATCAAACACTGATAAAACTTCAAATGGCTCTAACTTCTATACGGTGCGTACTACACCTATCCAAGTTTGGAGCATTCAAATGCTTGTAACTTTTTACTGGAGCGTCATAAAATCTTGAAATTTTTTGACAATAAAGTACTCGTGCCTCTTGTCAATTTAAGCTATCGCTCATAGCATGCTACCCTTGAGTCCCAAATCAAACACTACTAAAACTTTAAATGGCCCTAACTTCTGTACAGTGCGTCCTATATTTACGAAAATTTGCAACATTCAAATGCTTGTAACTTTTTACTGGAGCGTCATAAAACCTTAAAATTTTGTGACAATAAAGTACTCGAGCCTCTTATCAATTTAAGTTACCGCTCATAGCATGCTACCCTTGAGTCCCAAATCAAACACAGATAAAACTTCAAATGGTCCTAACTTCTATATGGTGAGTCCTAAACCTACCAAAGTTTGCAACATTCAAATGCTTGTAACTTTTTACTGGAGCGTCATAAAAGCTTGAAATTTTGCGACAATGAAGTACTCGAGCCTCTTATCAATGTAAGTTATCGCTCATTTCTATGCTACCCTTGAGTCTCAAATCAAACACTGATAAAACTGCAAATGGCCCGAACTTCTATACGGTGCGTCCTACACCTGTCAAAGTTTGCAACAATCAAATGCTTGTAACTTTTTATTGGAGCGTCATAAAATCTTTAAATTTTGTGACAATAAAGTACTCGTGCCTCTTGTCAATTTAAGCTATCGCTCATAGCATGCTACCCTTGAGTCCCAAATCAAACACTGCTAAAACTTTAAATGGCCCTAACTTCTGTACAGTGCGTCCTATACTTACGAAAATTTGCAACATTCAAATGCTTGTAACTTTTTACTGGAGCGTCAGAAAACCTTGAATTTTGTGACAATAAAGTACTCGAGCCTCTTATCAATTTAAGTAATCGCTCATAGCTATGCTACCCTTGAGTCTCAAATCAAACACTGATAAAACTTCAAATGGCTCTAACTTCTATACGGTGCGTACTACACCTATCAAAGTTTGCAGCATTCAAATGCTTGTAACTTTTTACGGGAACATCATAAAATCTTGAAATTTTTGGACAGTAAAGTACTCGTGCCTCTTGTCAATTTAAGCTATCGCTCATAGCATGCTACCCTTTAGACCCCAA
Source organism: Clusia tigrina (assembly GCA_920105625.2). Taxonomy (NCBI): domain Eukaryota; kingdom Metazoa; phylum Arthropoda; class Insecta; order Diptera; family Clusiidae; genus Clusia; species Clusia tigrina. The sequence continues at coordinate 1,482,948 of CAKKTE020000310.1, read as the reverse complement.
ATCAAACACTGCTAAAACTTTAAATGGCCCTAACTTCTGTACAGTGCGTCCTATACTTACGAAAATTTGCAATATTCAAATGCTTGTAACTTTTTACTGGAGCGTCATAAAATCTTGAAATTTTGTGACTATAAAGTACTCGAGCCTCTTATCAATTTAACCTATCGCACATAGCTATGCTACCCTTGAGTCCCAAATCAAACACTGCTAAAACTTCAAATGGCCCTAACTTCTATATGGTCAGTCCTCGAACCTCTTATCAATTTAAGTTATCGCTCATACCTATACTACCCTTGAGTCTCAAATCAAACACTGATAAAATTGCAAATGGCCCTAACTTCTGTAAAGTGCGTCCTATACTTACGAAAATTTGCAACATTCAAATGCTTGTAACTTTTTATTAGAGCGTCATAAAACCTTGACATTTTGTGACAATAAAGTACTCGAGCCTCTTATCAATTTAAGTTATCGCTCATAGCATGGTACCCGTGAGTCCCAAATGAAACACTGATAAAACTTCAAATGGCCCTAACTTCAATATGGTCAGTCCTAAACCTACCAAAGTTTGCAACATCCAAATGCTTGTAACTTTTTACTAGAGCGTCATAAAACCTTGAAATTTTGTAACAATGGAGTACTCGAGCCTCTTATCAATTTAAGTTATCGCTCATAGCTATGCTACCCTTGAGTCTCAAATCAAACACTGATAAAGCTTCAAATGGCTCTTACTTGTATACGGTGCGTCCTACACCTATCAAAGTTTGCAGCATTCAAATGCTTGTATCTTTTTACTGGAGCGTCATAAAATCTTGAAATTTGTGACAATAAAGTACTCGAGCCTCTTGTCAATTTACGCTATCGCTCATAGCTATGCTAACCTTGAGTCCCAAATCAAAGACTGCTAAAACTTCAATTGCCCCTAATTTCTATACGGTGCGTCCAATACCTATCAAAGTTTGCAACTCGTGCTTCTTGCTACTCGTGCTACTTGCTACTCGTGCTTCTTGTCAATGAAAGTCATCGCTCATAGCTATGGTATCCTTGAGTCCCAAATCAAACACTGCTAAAACTTAAATTGGCCCTAATTTCTATACGGAGCGGTCTGAATGTATCAAAGTTTTCAACATTCAAATGCTTGTAAGTTTTTACTGGAGCGTCATAAAATCTTGAAATTTTGTGAGAATAAAGTACTCGAGCCTCTTGTCAATTTAAGCTATCAATCATAGCTATGCTACCTTTGAGTCCCGAATCAAACACTGAAAAACTTCAAATTGCCCTAACTTCTATACGGTGCGTCCTACATCTATCAAAGTTTGCAATATTCAAATGCTTGTAACTTCTTACTGGAGAGTCATAAAGTCTTGAAATTTTGTGACAATAAATTACTCGACACTCTTGTCAATTAAAGTTATCGCTCATAGCTATGCTACCCTTGAGTCCCAAATCAAACACTGATAAAACTTCAAATGACCCTAACTTCTATACGGTGCGTCCTACACCTATCAAAGTTTGCAACAATCAAATGCTTGTAACTTTTTACTGGAGCGTCATAAAACCTTGCAATTTTGTGACAATAAAGTACTCGTGCTTCTTGTCAATGAAAGTCATCGCTCATAGCCATGCTACCCTTGAGTCCCAAATCAAACACTGAAAAACTTCAATTGGCCCTAACTTCTATACGGTGCGTCCTACACCTATCAAAGTTTGCAACATTCAAATGCTTGTAACTTTTTGCTGGAGAGTCATAAAGTCTTGAAATTTTGTGACAATAAAGTATACGAGCCTCTTGTTAATATAAGCTATCGCTCATAGCTATACTACCCTTGAGTTCCGAATCAAACACTGAAAAACTTCAAATGGCCCTAACTTCTATACGGTACGTCCTACACCTATCAAATTTTGCAATATTCAAATGCTTGTAACTTTTTACTGGAGAGTCATAAAGTCTTGAAATTTTGTGACAATAAAGTACTCGAGCCTCTTGTCAATTTAAGCTATCGCTCATAGCATGTTACTCTTGAGTCCCAAATCAAGCACTGCTAAAACTTCAAATGGCCCTAACTTCTGTACGGTGCGTCCTATACCTATCGAACTCTGCAACAATCATATGCTTGTAACTTATTACTGGAGCGTCATAAAAACTTGAAATTTTGTGACAGAGCCTCTGTACTCGAGCCCCTTATCAATTCAAGCTATCGCTCATAGCTATGCTACCCTTGAGTCCCAAATCAAACACTGTTAAATCTTCAAATGGTCCTAACTTCTGTAAGTTGCGCCCTACACCTGTCAAAGTTTGCAACAATCAAATGCTTATAACTTTTTACTGGAGCGTCATAAAATCTTGAAATTTGTGACAATAAAGTACTCGCGCCTCTTGTCAATTGAAGCTATCGCTCATAGCTATGCTAACCTTGAGTCCCTAATCAAAGACTGCTAAAACTTCAAATGGCCCTAACTTCTATACGTTGCATCCTATACTTATCAAAGTTTGTAACAATCAAATGCTTATAACTTTTTACTGGAGCGTCATAAAACCTTGAAATTTTGTGACAATAAAGTACTCGTGCCTCTGATCAATTTAATCTATCGCATATAGCTATGGTACCCTTGAGTCCCAAATCAAACACTGATAAACTTCAAATGACCCTAACTTCTATACGGTGCGTCCTACACCTATCAAAGTTTGCAACAATCAAATGCTTGTAACTTTTTACTGGAGCGTCATAAAACCTTGAAATTTTGTGACAATAAAGTACTCGAACCGCTTATCAATTTAAGCTCTCGCTCATAGCTATGCTACCCTAGAGTCCCAAATCAAACACTGATAAAACTTCAAATGGCCCTAACTTCTATACGGTGCATCCTACACCTATCAAGGTTTGCAACATTCAAATACTTGTAACTTTTTACTGGAGCGTAATAAAACCTTGAAATTTTGTGACAATAAAGTACTCGAGCCTCTTATCAATTTAAGCCATCGCTCATAGCTATGCTACCCTTGAGTCCCAAATGAAACACTACTATGACTTCAAATGGCCCTAACTTCTATACGGTACGTCCTACACCTATCAAAGTTTGCAACATTCAAATGCTTGTAACTTTTACTGGAGCGTATAAAAGCTTGAAATTATGTGATAATAAAGTACTCGTGCCTCTTGTCAATTTAAGCTATCGCTCATCGCATTTTACTCTTGAGTCTCAAATCAAACACTGCTAAAACTTCAAATAGCCCAAACTTCTGTACGGTACGTCCTATACCTATCAGAGTTTGCAACAATCAAATGCTTATAACTTTTTACTGGAGTGTCATCAAATCTCGAAATTTGTGACAATAAAGTGCTCGAGCCTCTTGTCAATTTAAGCTATCGCTCATAGCTATGCTAACCTTGAGTCTCAAATGAAACACTGTTAAAACTTCGAATGGCCCTAACTTCTAGACGGTGCGTCCTACACCAATCAAAGTTTGTAACATTCAAATGCTTGTAACTTTATACTGGAGCGTCAAAAATTCTTGAAATTTTGTGACAATAAAGTACTCGTGCCTCTGATCAATTTAATCTATCGCATATAGCTATGCTACCCTTGAGTTCCATATCAAGGTAGGTAGGTAGGTAAAGCGGCCACCCGAAAAGGGCGCACTTAGGCCAACATTGACCCTTTGTGATACCGCATGGGACAGCAGGTCCCATCCCTTTCAAAGGTCCAGCCATTTGGACCATTTAATGAAGCTGTTGATGGAGCTAATCTTTTTTTTGAGATATCTCCCAAGGACTCCAAAAAGTAGTCGCCTAGGAAAGTGCGCCTCCTTGTAGACAAAGCTGGACACGTGCACAACAGGTGAGCAGTAGACTCTTCCTCCTCTTCGTCCATGCAACTCCTGCAGAAGTCATTAGAGGCGATCCCCAGCCTACACCCGTGTGTGCCTCGAGTCCAGTCTCCCGTTAAGACGCTAATCACGGGACCTATGCTTTGTCAATTTAGAGCCAGTAGGTCCTTAGAGCGCTTGACATTTATCTCTGGCCAGGTTTGTCTAGCTATTTTACATCCTGAAAATTCAGACCAGCGCCTGCCCGCTGTTCCTAAGGATATTGTATTTACTAAGAGCTTACATGTGGCAATAGGAATACCGAATTGCGACCTATCTGGTTCCATCGGTATGGTAGTACCCTCACGGGCAAGTTCATCCGCCTTGCAGTTCCCTGGAATATCTCTGTAACCGGGAACCCAGCACAGATGCAGACGGATCTGCTTAGCTATCTCGTCTAAAGATTTACGGCAGCTCTTGACGGCTTTTGAGGTGATAATAACCGAATCCAGGGAGCGCAAAGCAGCTTGGCTGTCGGATAGAATGCAAATATGAAGTCCAGATATCTTCTTCTTCCTTAGCCAAGACAGTGCTGCCTCGATAGCCGCGACCTCTGCCTGAAAAACACTGCAGTGGTCGGGCATCCTAAAGGACATATTAACACTCCTTTCATGTCAGTGAAAACTTACGAGTTACATTTTTTGGGGGTCCCTCAGACCCCACGAGTAAGACACAGGTAAAAATAAGGTAACTTAGCGCTGGGGAGCGTTTTTATTAACTAAGGAGTGGCGGGGTCTGATATGCCCCTTAACAAAGGTTTATAAGTAATAAAAAAAAACAATTAATTCCTCATAGATGAGCCAGTAGGCATATTTAGAGTTGAGCCACCATGTGTTCCACCACTATTTTTAGCATCTGAATGGCATTTCACGCAGGTAATTAAATGGTGGGTACTGCAAAGGTTTTTGTGGCATACGTCACAGATAACTCCCGACTTTCTATCAGCGGAACGAGGACAAAGATGGCACCTTGCCTGCATTTTCAATAAAAAACAATAAGTATTGGGAACAAAAAAATATGTGGAAAAATGTTATTTTACCTTTTTTCGAGGTAACCGTTCCTCTAAACGTGGATAGAGCAGTGGCTCATTGTAGCCAAGAATATTGAAGGCGTCTATTGCCGATTTGCCTACCGTATTTCTTTCGCAGGTCTGCCTGGTAATAATCTCGGTGTCCATCATTTGTTTTGCGAGCTCAATAAGCTTCTCGTTACGGAAACGATTTATGTTTTTGGTCAATGACGATAAATCACCACCGCAGCCAGCGCTGCAACATCCAGGAAGTTATAAAAAACCACCATTGGCCATCTTCTGGTCATCCGCGAGAAAGAATATGTGCTGACGAGCTGGTCAAACACGTCTACACCACCTTTAGTTTTATTATAGTCGAGAATGATTTGTGGTTTATTTTGTGGCCCGCCAACATCGACATTTGTAGAATGTTGTGTTAACAATAAAACCACACATTTGTTCTGTTTTGGCACATATGAACAAAGGGCCATCCCATCCGAAAATCTAAACAAAGAAGAATTGACAGCCCGATACACCTTTCGCCCGTTATTTTTCAATGGATTCATACTGTCGTCAAGTTCTTCTTTGACAACAAAAGGCTTCGGGATGTCGCGTTTATTTTTACGCATAGTGCCAACAATTATTGTACGCTTCTCTAACAAGTGCTGTGCCAGATCAACCGAGGTAAAATAGTTGTCGATGGTCAAATTACGTCCAACATTTTGGTACTTTTCCATCAAAGAATTGACAACATCATATGCTCGACCATGTTCTGTGGAACTGGTTTCAGCGCCAGTATATATGTCGCACTTCAACGGGAAACAGTATTTGCTGTCAGTAATCCACCAAAACTTTATTCCATATTTGGAAGGCTTTGCAGGCATGTACTGCCGAAATTTACATCGACCACGAAATCCTTTGAGCTGCTCATCAATTGTGACGTTTTCGTATGGTTGATAAATAGATGCCAAATTTCTATTTACAATATTCATCATTTGTCCAATTGGATACAACAAAGACAATGTTCGATTGGAGTGTGGTTGGGATCGCCGACCAATTGAGTCATCAAATCGCATAAATCGTTGTATCATCTCAAAACGACTGAGGCTTATTGCAGCTCGAAGAATGACGTGACCTTCTTGTGGGCTCCACAATGTTTTTAGCCGCCGATGACCATCTCGCATAGCACCAATATACAACAGGCAACCAAAAAATGCATCCAATTCAGACAAACTCAATGGTTTCCAGTGTCTGGTGGTTCCACTGGCTGCATTTGCTAAATTATAGCAATGTTCAGCTCTAGTATTAGTCCATTTAATTATATCATTCTTTAAATCGCGATTGAATATATTCAAAAGAGTTGAACTCTTTAAGTAAAAGAGTGGTCCAGGTGAGATAGGCGGACGAAAAATATTACATGCCTGAGTTCGGGCTGAAGGAGCAACCATTGGCTGTTTTTCCCACACTCTACCAGTACGAGCGCGGTAATATCCACCACTAGATGTTGCATTTATATCAACGTTTTCTTCTGCTTCGTTTTCTATGATATGATCGATTTCATCAAGATCAAGAACCTCGTCGTCATCCTCTACTTCTTCCTGAATTTCAATCTCAATCCCGCCATTCCCATCCCCAACCGTACCAAGAAGCGCATTATCACTAATCATCTCATCTCCATCATCAGCTAACAAAAATCAAATTCAATTTCACAACATATATACAAATCAAAACAAACAATAAATTTCAATCACAAAACAGAATCAACTCAGAATCATTATGATTCCATTCAGCTTGTGGCAAGTAATTGGGATCTCTGCCCTCATCATCACCATCAGCAAATGGATCCTCATCTTCATCTTCATCTTCTTCGAAAAGCAAATCATTTATGAAATTTTCCCTTTCTATAATACTCATTCGATTGGCTGTAAAACGCCGTTGTTCATGATCACGGTTAGACATTCTACAAAATAATTCACACATAAATCAATTTACAAAGAATACATAGCAATCACATATACAGTACACAAAAATAAACTTTACTTATATATTTTTCCACCAAAAAAACTAAATTTTTTTTCCACTTTCAATGTAAACGGTGTTTATCATTTGACTTTTCACTCAGAATGAAACTAAATGCCAGTAACAGCAAATGCAACAACATTATGCACGTGGCCACGTACTCTTGTCATATGTAACAACTGTCAAAAATTGAGATATAAGAAGCATGGGGTCAGGTGGACCCCAGAATATGTCAAACGGGTACAAATGACAAAGTCTTCGGAAAAAATACAAAGAGAGGCCCCAGATTCACGAAATGATCAGAATCAACTCTCAAGAGAATTTGTAGTAGGTGCCGAGAACCCCAGTTTTTTAAATCCACAAAAAAAAGTTATTCTACTGCAAAGTTCAGAAAGGGGTCCCTCAGACCCCAAAACTGAAAGGAGGGTTAATATCCAAATCTTCTGAGAATACACCACCTCCCACCCTACTCTGTAGTTTGGATCCATCTGTGTAGATGTGAACCCCTTCTACATGAGTGGGGATGCCATCCTTCCATTCGTCCCTGGAGGGAATGGAGTTCTTGCACATACCATTGAAGGCGTACATTGGTGTGATGTAGTCGAAAGAGTCAGGAATACCCTCAAAATGTCTTAAAATGGACGCATGACCTATATTCCTGGCATCCCATTGATGCGTAGCGTTTAGTCTGATAGCTGAGTTTGCAGCCATTTTTTCGCCAAAAAGCCTAACAGGCAGCAGATTGAGCATAATATCCAATGCTGCCGTTGGAGTCGTTCTAATGGCACTACTTATGAATACCTCTTCCGTTCTTTGTACCTTTGTCATCAGCCTATTGTATGTGGACTTACTTAGGGCTGTCCACCAAGCAAGCACCCCATAGGAAAGGACTGGTCGTACCACAGCTGTATATATCCAATAGGTATATCTTAGGCTGTAACCCCCATTTTTTGCCTATGACTCTTTTGCAAGAGTACAGAGCTACCTGAGCCTTCCTAATGCGCTCGCTTATATTGGCCTTCCAATTCAGCTTCCTATCTAGGATCACGCCCAGATATTTAGCCTCCTCGACAAGGTCAATGTCTACACCCATTAATTTTGGAGCAATAAATTGAGGAATTTTATACTTCCTAGTGAAGAGTACCAGCTTAGTCTTGGTCGGATTAACCCCCAACCCACAGTCAGTAGTCCATTTAGCGAGAATGTTCAGCACGTTTTGCATCAAGTCCCTCAAAGTAGATATGTATTTACCCGAGATACTAATAGCAACATCATCCGCATACGCAACCACCTTGCACCCTTCCCTCTCCAGTCGAACAAGCAGCTGATTTACCGCAAGATTCCAGAGTAGGGGTGAAAGAACTCCACCTTGAGGTGTGCCTCTGCACACGGACTTCTTGGCCGACGCCGCCCACAGCTGTGAATTGATTATCCTGCTACTAAGCATGTTTTCAATCCACCTGCTAATGGCGGGTTCCACCTCCAAGTCTCGCATCGCACCGATTATTGCGTCTGATTTGATATTGTTAAAAGCTCCCTCAATGTCCAGGAAATCCACTGGGGAGAACTACTTGTTGTGCAGGGAGCACTCAACCCTAGAGACTAAGGAGCGGTCTCCACCGATTTAGCATGCTGAGAGACTGACAGCTTCTGTCTGTCTATAGTGAGCCTCAGATGAATATCTAACAACCTTTCCAGGATTTTTAGACAGAAGGAGGACAGACTAATGGGTCTTAAGTCCCCTGGAGCTCTGTGCGGGCTTTTGCCGGCCTTGGGTATAAAAATTACCCTCACATGCTTCCATGAGTCTGGAATATACGCTAATTCAAGACAACTATTATAGATCTTTAACAGCCACTCTATTATAAGATTCTCTGACTGCTGAATTTCAATTGGAGCTACACCATCTGGGCCAGATGCTTTAAATTGCTTGAAGCTATGGATAGCCCATTGCAATTTTGGCTTCGTGACTATGTCTGAGTTGACTTCAACTACATTCCCGCTGGGATTCGTTCTCCGCGGAATGGTACTCGAGCAACCAGGGAAGTGAGTCTCCAGAAGAAGCTCTAGAGTCTCATTACTATTAGAAGTCCAGGATCCATCCTCCCTCCTCAGGTAACCAGGTACCATTGGAGCAGTTGATAGGATCTTCCTCAACCTGGACTTCTCAGAGATATCTTCTACGTCACCGCAAAAGTTCCTCCACGATTCTCTCTGTGCTTTCCTAAGCTTACTTTTGAAGGCTCTGAGTGCTGCCTTATATAAAGCCCAGTCTGCACTATCTCTAGAATTCTTTGCGCTGTTGAAAAGTCTCGTACAGTTTTGTCTGAGTCCCCTAATTTCCTCCACCCACCATGTGGGTTTTTGTTTCCCCCTGGGTCTACTGAGGGGGCAAGAGACCAATAGAGCCTTATTAAGAGCAACCGTTAGAACCTCCACAGACCTATCAATTTCGTCACACGTGCTTGTGCTTGTGGGGTTCTGAGGTAGTAGTCTAGCTACAGTCACCTTGTAGAGGTCCCAGTTTACTTTCCTGACATTTCATCCTTGGGACTAGGTAGACTATCTAGAAGCTCAAACTGAATTAACCTATGATCCGAAAAGGAATGTTCCTCTAGAACTCTCCAATTTGAGATCCGATCAAAAATTGATTCGGAGGCAAGGGTTAAGTCTAGGACTTCTTGCCTATTAGCAGTAATAAAAGTGGGTTCTGACCCCTTATTGCATACAGAAAGGTTAGTCTTTACAATATATTCATATAATGACTCACCTCGGTCATTGACATACGTGCTTCCCCAGATATGATGGTGCGTATTGGCATCGCATCCAATAATAACAGCCACCCGTTGAGACTTTGCATCCACAAAAAGCTTCTGTAGGTTGGCTTCTGGAAGGATCTCATGGTCATGCGCCATATAAGCCGAGACCAACCAGTACCGTCCCTTGCCAGTTTCCAGGTAGACGGCCGTTAAATCCCTGTTGCTGTAATTGGGGAGAATAAATGAGCTAACATTATTCCTAATGAGGATACAAGACCTAGGTCTTCCTTCACTTACGGTATACAGCAAGCTATAATTTTCAGTCCTGAGACCCCATACTAAGTCCCCGTGTGTCCAGGGTTCTTGGATCAGGACAATGTCTACTCCGCCTTTTGCAAGACGGAGCTGAAGGCTGGCAGATGCCGCCTTCGAGTGATGGAGGTTAATCTGCACTATTCGTAGTATCTCTGCTACTTGTAGCGCTGGTCACCTCCACCATTGTGACATCAGCCTCAGACTCCGAGTCTGACTCCAGAAGGACTTCCTCCTCACTGAGTGTGGTTGTCCCTAGGAGACTCTCCAAACCCCCACAGTTGACATAGAGTCACTGCGTTTCGGGTGCATGGCGGAGTCCTCAGCAGCAGCAGGATCAGCAGTTACCCCTGAGGGATTCAATACCGCTTGATCCGTGTAAGACGGTTGCTCGTTCTTTTTGTAGACCTTAAGGCTTGTGGATGAGAAGCCATAGCCCACGACCCAATTGGATTTCGCTAGAGTAGCCAGAGATTCGGCGTTCACCACAAGGGTTATTGACCGGTAATCCCCTCTTGGTTCCTCTACCTTAGTAACCTTCCAATTATTAGTCGGGAGCTGCTGGTTGCTCAACCTAAAAATCTCCAGGATAGCCTCAAGGTCAGACGGTTCGGCTGGGATCCATGCGCGCGCTCTAGGTCTACTAGGGATCAACTCCCTAGGTACGACTTCGAGCCTTGCACCTGGCCATGCTTCCCCTATCCTGGAGATCGCAATCTTATAAAGGTCGACTGACCTTTGATCCGCGCAGGCAATCAGCTTCACGTGGCCCTGATGCCATCCGCTGTCGCTAAAAGGGGGAAAACCACCTGGGAATTCCTTCAAAAGCTGGAGGTAGAGCCTTGAAAGGCTTACTTCTGACTTTTTCCAGCACTAAGGAGCGATACTGCCATCCGGGTCATTACGATCTATGACCGCCATGACCTGGTGTCCTTTCAGCACTTCGCTGAAGGTCTTCGTGGTGACTCTACCACGCTTTTTAAACTTCTTTGGGTCCGGGTGGGTGGTCTCTTCTAGGGACCGTTGACGTTTTGTAGTCTGTTGTGTTGGAGCTTGAGACTCCTTCACGACTTTCGTCGCCAACTCGAGGGAAGTCTTCTGCTTCACCGTCCTCTATTTCTCTGGGATCCGCGACAAGCGTTCCACCGTCCGGAGAGCACCCCTTTTTACCTTGTAGAACCTTTTGGTTCCCTGTTTAGCAACACTATCGCAGCACGTGGCTTTGCTTGTGCCAGGCTCTTCGTCCTTAGCTACAATAGCCGCCGCAGAGTGTGCAGAGGATTTTGGATTCCCATCCGAAATAGCGTTTAGAGACCGCACGTCAGTTTTTTTTTATTTTAAAATTATTCATCTGGTTCTTACGGCTACCCGCTCGATTAATCAAGCTAAGGCAGCAAAAAATTTGAAAGGGGAATGGGTTGGTCAACTGTGGCAGCGCCCCGTACCACAGCAAGGCCACCGTTACTAACTGAGGCGGCCTGGTGTTAGGAAGGGGAGCTCCGTTAGGATACAGCCTAATTAACCTCCTGGCTGCAAAACAACATCCAATGGGCACGATCCCAAGAACACCCTGGATTAGGAGGGAGACAGTTCTTAGTTGGATTACTCCGCAGTACTCAGTCCGGCTAGGGGTAATCCCATTAGAGCCGAAACTCCGCCATCCTAACCCATTGCGTCATTGCAATCCCTTAAGCCTTCGTACACCGACAAGGTGACTGCTCTTCACGAAGGAGTTCCATATCAAACACTGATAAAACTTCAAATGGCCCTAACTTCTATTCGGTGCATCCTACACCTATCAAAGTTTTCAACAATCAAATTCCTGTAACTTTTTACTGGAGAGTCATAAAGTCTTGAAATTTTGTGACAATAAAGTACTCGAGCCTCTTATCAATTTAAGCTATCGCTCATAGCTATGCTACCCTTGAGTCCCAAATCAAACACTGATAAACTTCAAATGGCCCTAACTTCTATACGGAGCGTCCTACACCTATCAAAGTTTTCAACATTCAAATGATTGTAACTTTTTCCTCGAGCGTCATAAAACCTTGAAAATTTGTGACAATAAAGTAATCGAGCCTCTTATCAATTTCAGCTATCGCTCATAGCTATGCTACCCTTGAGTCTCAAATGAAACACTGCTAAAACTTCGAATGGCCCTAACTTCTAGACGATGCGTCCTACACCTATCAAAGTTTGTAACATTCAAATGCTTGTAACTTTTTACTAGAGCGTAATAAAATCGAGCCTCTTACCAAACTAAGCTATCGCCAATAGCTATGCTACCCTTGAGTCCCAAATCAAAAACTGATAAAACTTCAAATGGCCCTAACTTTTGTACGTTGCATCCTATTCCTATCAAAGTTTGCAACAATCAAATGCTTGTAAATTTTTACTGGAGCGACATAAAACCTTGAAATTTTGTGACAATAAAGTACTAGTGCCTTTGATCAATTTAATCTATCGCTCATAGCTATGCTGCCCTTGCCTCCAAAATAAAATACTGATAAATCTTCAAATGGCCCTATTTTCTATACGGTGCGTCCTACACCTATCAAAGATTGCAACAATCAAATGGTTCTAACTTTTTACTGGAGCGTCATAAAATCTTGAAATTTGTGACAATAAAGTACTCGAGCCTCTAGTCAATTTAAGCTATCGCTCATAACTATGCTAACCTTGAGTCCCTAATCAAAGACTGCTAAAACTTAAATTGGCCCTAACTTCTATACGGTGGGTTCTATACGTATCAAAGTTTCAACATTCAAATGCTTGTAAGTTTTTACTGGAGCGTCATAAAATCTTGAAATTTTGTGAGAATAAAGTACTCGAGCCTCTCTTCAATTTAAGCTATCGCTCATAGCTATGCTACCTTTGAGTCCCGAATCAAACACTAATAAATCTTCAAATGGCCCTAATTTTTGTACGGTGCGTCCTATACCTATCAAAGTTTGCAACAATCAAATGCTTATAACTTTTTACTGGAGCGTCATAAAACCTTGAAATTTTGTGACAATAAAGTACTCGTGCCTCTGATCAATTTAATCTATCGCATATAGCTATGCTACCCTTGAGTCCCAAATCAAAGACTGATAAATTTCAAATGACCCTAACTTCTATACGGTGCGTCCTACACCTATCAAAGTGTGCAACAATCAAATGCTTGTATCTTTTTACTGGAGCGTCATAAGCCCTTGAAATTTTTTGACAACTAAATATTCGAGCTTCTTATTAATTAAAGCTATCGCTCATAGCCATGCTACCCTTGAGTCCCAAATCAAACACTGATACAACTTCAAATGGCCCAAACTTCTGTACGGTGCGTCCTATACCTATCAAAGTTTGCAACAATCAAATGCTTATAACTTTTTACTGGAGCGTCATAAAACCTTGAAATTTTGTGACAATAAAGTACTCGTGCCTCTGATCAATTGCAATATGCTAACCTTGAGTCCCTAATCAAAGACTGCTAAAACTTAAATTGGCCATAACTTCTATACGGAGCGTCCTATACCTATCAAAGTTTGCAACATTCAAATGCTTGTAAGTTTTTACTGGAGCGTCATACAATCTTGAAATTTTGTGACAATAAAGTACTCGAGCCTCTTGTCAATTTAAGCTATCGCTCATAGTTATGCTACCCTTGAGTCCCAAATCAAACACTGATAAAACTTTAAATGGCCCTAACTTCTATACGGTGCATCCTACAGCTATCAAAGTTTTCAACATTCAAATGCTTGTAACTTTTTACTCGAGCGTCATAAAACCTTGAAAATTTGTGACAATAAAGTAATCGAGCCCTTTATCAATTTGAGCTATCGCTCATAGCTATGCTACCCTTGAGTCTCAAATGAAACACTGCTAAAACTTCGAATGGCCCAAACTTCTAGACGGTGCGTCCTACACCTATCAAAGTTTGTAACATTCAAATGCTTGTAACTTTTTACTGGAGTGTAATAATATCTTGAAATTTTGTGACAATAAAGTACTCGAGCCTCTTATAAATTTAAGCTATCGCTCAGAGTTATGCTACCCCTGAGTCCCAAATCAAACACTGATAAAACTTCAAATGGCCCTAACTTCTGTACGTTGCATCCTATACCTATCAAAGTTTGCAACAATCAAATGCTTGTAAATTTTTACTGGAGCGTCATAAAACCTTGAAATTTTGTGACAATAAAGTGCTCGTGCTCTTGTCAATTAAAGTTGTTAGCGAAATTAAAAGAACACGTCCGTTCAATTCAATAGCTTTACTGCAAATAATAGAAAAGAAGAGTACATACATATATATTCTGTTGCTTAGTCTAAATATAATCATAATATCGTAATATACCTTATATTAATGCAAAGTAGGTAGGGTTGCATTTGTTAGTATTCTGTCAAACTCCACCTCAACACGACTACTTTCATTTAGAATAAATTACATATGAGGTTGAGGAAAGATTAAATCAAATGTTAAGTCAAATGTTAAGTTTTTACAATAAATTTCAATTTCATATCATTACATAGTTTTTCATGACGTTCCTTAGGTAAAATTTTAGTTAAAATATCAGCTACATTATCTGGTGGTGGGACGTAGTGGATATCAATCTCATTGTTCATATATTTGTCTCGCAGGTAGTGGTACCGAATGTCTATATGTTTACTTCGCTTGGTTACCATTGGATTTTTAACTGCAAATTGAGCGCTCTGATTGTTACAAAAAACTATTGTAGCTTCGCTCACCAGGTCTCGAAATCCTATCTCCAGCAGTAAACTTCGGTGGAATGTCACCTCTCTAACTCCCGACCACATAGCGACATATTGGGCCTCCATCGTACTGAGAGCCACGATACTTTGCTTTTTGGATTCCCATGCTACTAAATTTTCACCCATCGATACAGTGAACCCACTATATGATCTACGGTCAGTGTTGTCGTAAGCCCAATCCGAATCTGTAAAACAAATTAAACTATTGCAGTTAGCGTTCTAAGTTAACACACCTTTGGGTCTCGCTCGAAGATATCTGAGCACTCGTTTCGCTGCCATAAAATGTTCTCTATGCGGATGTGAGTTAAATTGCGCTAATTTTGCTACAACATGTGCTATGTCTGGTCTCGACACTATCGCTAAATAGGTAAGGCTTCCGGTGAGCGACTGATATTGTAAAATGTCACATCCAGAACATTTCGTGGGGTCAGTGCATTTCTCTAAAACTGTGCCACTGGCGAAAGCGGTAGACGCGCCTTTACAATCTTGCATATTCTATTTTGTCAAAAGTTGTGTTGTGTATCGGTGTTGATGAATTATCATTTCACCTCTTCGTCCTTGCCTTGCGATCTCCATGCCTAAATAATAGTTAATAGGACCTTTATTCACCACTCTGATTTTTTCTTCCAGCTTTGTGATTATTTTTTGTATCATTTCATCTGTTGTGCAAGCTAATATAATATCATCGACATACACACGCATGATGTTAATCTGTTCATCGGTCTTCAAAATGTAAATACAGTTGTCTGACTTGCTTCGATAGAAACCAATGTTGCAAAGTATTTCATTTAATTTATCATTCCAATTTCTGCCGGCTTGTTTTAATCCATACAAGGCTTTGTTTAATTTGCATACGTGATTTTGTTTATCTTTGTCCACGAATCCCTCCGGTTGGCGCATATACACTTCTTCTTTAAGATCTCCAATTAAATATGCTGAAATCACATCGATGTGATACACCAAAAGCTCATACTTCACCGCTATTGACAATATCATCCTAATCGACGTATGTCTTACGACAGGCACATAAGTATCTACGTAGTCCACGCCTGCCCGCTGTGTACACCCTTGCGCCACCAATCTGGCCTTCTATTTTGCTACCGTTCCTTCTGGATTATATTTTGTATTGAACCCCCATCTCGATCCGACAATGTTTTTATTTTTTGGAGGTTCAACTAACACCCAGGTTCCACTTTCTATTAATGCGTCATATTCGGTTTCCATAGCGTTTTTCCACTCCGCTGCGTTGTTAGAACAAAGTGCTGCTGTCACCGTACCAGGGTTTTCCAAAAACGTATTTAACACTTCATTATTTCCGTTCGGTTTATTCGCTCTCTTCCAGACACCTGCTGTCCGCGTGAGTCTAGCTCCACCTATGTTGTATCCACTTTCCGCTTTCTGAACTTCTGGTTCGCTGTCCTCACTTGCGCTTTCGAATACTACGATCTCATTTTCCGAATTTACAGTGGTCTTCTCTTCTCTTTTATCTTCCGGCCATTCTTCTATTTTCTTCTCTATTGAATCCGTGTCTATAATAGAAAATTGCCCTTCAGGCTCTGCTTTTTCGTTTTTACCTTTTCCGTTATAGAATTCATTTTCTAGGAATACCACATCCCGAGCTAGAGTGATTTTTCTATTTTCACTGTTGTAAAATCTATATGCTTTAGATGTATTAGAGTAACCCACAAAGTATAGCACAACTCCTCTGGGCTCAATCTTTGACTTTCGTAATTGCTTATCAAGCACAACTGCCTTGCAACCAAAAGTTTTAAAATGTTTGACACATGGTTTTCTATCAAACCAGCACTCGAACGGAGTTCTTTCTTTAATTACGCTGGTGATGGACCGATTTCTTATATAAACTGCTGTATTCAGGGCTTCGTCCCACACACTTTGAGGGAGATTAGTTGAATTCATTAAACACCGTGCCATTTCAACTAACGTACGATTTGCCCTTTGTTGAGGTGTATAAGTTACAGTAGTTTCATGTATTATGCCACGAGACTCAAAAAAAACCTCAAAATCTTTATTCACGTATTCCAACCCGTTGTCTGACCGAAACCGCTTGATTTTCTTTCCCGTTTGATTTTCGCCCTGATTAATGAACTTTTTGTATTAATTAAATGCATCCGATTTCTTTGCAATAAAATCTATATGCATGTATCGAGAATAGGCATCTATAAATGTTATAAAATATTTTGCACCACCTTGTGACGCTATACGCATTGGGCCACATACGTCGCTGTGTATCCAATTTAAAATACCCGCACTCTGTACTTCTGAATAGCTTTTAAACGGCTTTCGATGTATTTTCCCGATTGCACACGTTTCACATTTAAAACCGTCTGGCATACTCTTGACATTAACCGTCAGGCCAAGTACCATATTTTTACGAGACATTTTTATTATAGAATTATAATTGAGATGACCGAATCTTTGATGCCAACGCACTATTTCACTAGACTTAGCTGTCATTGCATACTCATTCATTTTTTAAAGTTTACGTTAAACACGCCGTTTTCCAAATTCGCGATACACACTAGTTGGTTATCTTTAGTTTTCACTTCTGCCGTGTCTTTGAAAAAATTTACCTTATTTTCATTTTCAATTATTTTACTAGCCGATAAGATGTTTGTATACAAACTTGGTGCATACAACACGTTACTTAACACAATTTTTATATTTTTATATTTAACATTAATCGTGCCAATACCTTCTGCCTTTACCGTTTCACTTGATGCTAAAACAATATTTTTTTCATATGGCTTAAGCGCAGAAAAGCTATTTTTTTCAATACACATGTGTGATGAAGCGCCACTGTCTAATATCCAGCCGGTTTCATTCGGATTAATCACGCAGCTGAGGGCCATCGTTGTTTCCTTTCTATGCGTTCCGCACTGAGAACGTATGTGCCCCCTTCTTCCACACCCGTAACACTTTACGTTGCTATTTTGTTTTCCGCTATTCTGCGCACTTCGATTGCGGTACTGTTGTTGTTGTTGTGAATAATAGGTTGTTATTCGTTTTTTTAGTTATTTCGGTGATTAAATGCAAAAACCTTTTCGCAACTGATGTCGACCTTGTGACCTCTACGATGTTCTTCTTCCAATAATTTTGCCTTTAAAGACTCAAGTGACGGCAAATTGTCTCTACTTTCAATTGCAACTACAAAGTTTTCCATAGTTGGTGGCAAACTGCATAATAGTAATATTGTAGTTAAATCATTTTCAAGTTTTACACCAATTTCAGCCAGACTTTCGACCAACGAACAAAACTCATTAATTTGCGGTGCAAATTTTTCGCTGCTTGAAAACTCAAATTTGACCAAGCTTTTAAGAGGTTTACCTTTGTTGCGGGTCCCCTTGCATTATATAGGCATTCAAGTGTATCCCACGCTGCCCTTGCCGTTAAGCATCCTTTAATGTTTAGCAATTCAGATGTTTTAACACAGAGAGTCATGGTTGCCAGCGCTTTCTGGTCGCAAATTTTCCAGGCCTCCTTCACTTCATTCGGAACCTCTTCCGCAATTACTTTCCAGAAGTCCATCGTTATTAGTAAACTCTTCATCTGGAGTGACCACGATGAATAATTCTCACCACTTAATTTGTCGATTGACGCTAAATTCATATTAATTTTTTTTTCAATCCGCACAAATAAAAAAAAATTACTAGTTAAACCGTTCGAACTTTGCGAATACCCGTCGACCAACCAGGTAGTATATTATTTCTAATTATTGGCTGCCTGGGCCCATAACCTTTGTTAGCGAAATTAAAAGAACACGTCCGTTCAATTCAATAGCTTTAATGCAAGTAATATCATAATATCGTAATATACGTTATATTAATGCAAAGTAGGTAGGGTTGCATTTGTTAGTATTCTGACAAAAGTCATCGCTCATAGCTATGCTATCCTTGAGTCCCAAATCAAACACTGCTAAAACTCAAAATGACCCTAACTTCTATACGGTGCGTTCTATACCTATCAAAGTTTGCAACATTCAAATGCTTGTAAGTTTTTACTGGAGAGTCATAAAATCTTGAAATTTTTTGAGATAAAGTACTCGAGCCTCTTGCCAATTTAAGTTATCGCTCATAGCTATGCTAACCTTAAGTCCTGAATCAAACACTGAAAAACTTCAAATGGCCCTAACTTCTATACGGTGCGTCTATAAGTATCAAAGTTTTCAACATTCAAATGCTTGTAAGTTTTTACTGGAGCGTCATCAAATCTTGAAATTTGTGACAATAAAGTACTCGAGCCTCTTGTCAATTTAAGCTATCGCTCATAGCTATGCTAACCTTGAGTCTCTAATGAAACACTGCTAAAACTTCGAATGGCCCTAACTTCTAGACGGTGCGTCCTACACCAATCAAAGTTTGTAACATTCAAATGCTTGTAACTTTATACTGGAGCGACAAAAATCTTGAAATTTTGTGACAATAAAGTACTCGAGCCTCTTGTCAATTAAAGCTATCGCTCACAGCTATGCTACCCTTCAGTCCCAAATCAAACACTGCTAAAACTTTAAATGGCCCTAACTTCTATACGCTGCGTCCTATACCAATCAAAGTTTGCAAACATCAAATCCTTATAACTTTTTACTGGAACGTCATAAAACCTTGAAATTTTGTGACAATAAAGTACTCGTGCCTCTGATCAATTTAATCTATCGCATATAGCTATTGTCCGCAACAGTAGCTCGTGATGGCTTGAATTGATTTTCAACACAGGTTAATTTCAGTGAAATGCAATTATTTCTTTATTGTCAACTTGTGACGCAACCTTATGTTTTAATTCCTTAAAATAATACATAGTTAATTGATTAAAGAAATTGTATATAAGTAAAGTATATTAACTCTTACTTTTTGGTTTCAAACCATCAGCTTTTCATTTATGAAAATATGACGCAAGTTATGCGCAACTACTTCTGCTTTTTACGAAAGATATGTTTAAAAGAAAAAGAATTTCCGGATGTAAAGCAGAATTGACATATAAATGCATAATGTATGATTGACGTAAGTATAATAATTATAGTATAAAAGGTAATAAAGATACCAGAGCTGCATCATTTCAGAGCTGCATTTTTCTTAATTTAACAGTGGCGGCTACACCCCCCTGCAGTATGACGAGAGGCTTTCGAAGTCATACTCCTAAATAGAGGACACATCCAATACCGCCAATCTTGTTGCAGGGCGCACAATTACTCCACTTGTAGTTAGGACCCTCGCCTTTCGTACCTGCCCATCATTTGCCATAGTAGTTTCTACAATTTTACCTCTTGGCCACACGTTTCTTGGACTCGACGGGTCAACCACAATAACTAAGTCACCAACTTGCAACGGCTTAGTCTTTTCATGCCACTTCGTTCTAAGCGTTAAAGATGGCAAGTACTCTTTTACCCACTTGCGCCAAAATATCTCTGCATACTGTTGAGAAGCGAGCCAGTTATGCTTAAGTGCCACGCCGCTGTCGTCGTATGTCGCTAACGGTTTCATACCATTTGATGAATACACCAGCAGGTGATTTGGCGTTATTGCTTCTGCATTTTCGTGTTCAATCGGAACGTAAACCAATGGTCGGGAATTAATTATGTTTTCTACTTCAGCTAGCATTCCCCGAAGTAGCTCATCGCTTGGTGTGCGAGTATGTGAAATACTATAAAAAACGTTTTTTACCGACCTTACGAGCCTCTCCCAGGCCCTCCCATATGCGGAGACGAGGGTGGGATAAAGTTCCATTTTGTTGTAGCCGTAGTAAAAACATGTATTAGTTTGTTTTTATCAACTTCTTCCACGGCTTCTCGAATTTCCCTTTCTGCGCTAACAAAATTCGTCCCGTTGTCAATAAAGAACTCCCTCGGTGTTCCGCGACGACATATAAAATTTCTAATTGCTATTATACACGATGAAGTATTTAGAGTGTTGACAACCTCTATATGGACAGCCCTTACCGTAAGACATGTAAACAAAGCACCGTACCTCTTTTCTGTATGTCGGCCAACCGTCACCATAATTGGGCCAAAGTAATCCACACCTGTATATGTAAAAGGACGACAAAACGCTGCCAATCGGGCTTCTGGTAACTTCGCCATTTGAGGAAAGTTTGGAACAGCTTTCTTTATTTTACACATTTGGCACTGCTTCAATGAATTTTTGAAAACCGCTCTTAGCCGAGGAATATAAAATCGCTGCCTCAATTCGTGTATCACGGTTTCGTGATTGAGGTGTTTGTAATTTATATGAAAATTCATAATTAACAGTTGTGTAATGCGAATACCCCTAGTTAAAATTATAGGGGATTTGGTTTCCTCAGGAACAATAGCTCTATCTATTCGGCCTTCTACACGAAGGATTTGGTTTTCATCCAATTTTGGAGTAAGTTTGTACAATGAGCTTTACTTAGATAATTTTCTGTTTGATTTTAAAAGATGAATTTCTTCATGGTAAATTTCATGTTGTGCAAGACGAAACAATAAATTTTCTGCTCTGGGAAGTTCAGTAGACTCAAGTTCACTCTTAGATTTTGCTTTTTGTTGAACAGCATCACAAAAACGAATCACATATGCAGTGGTCCTCAACAATCTATTCCAGTTGGAAAAACGATTTATGTTTATAACCATTTCTTCTATATCATGAACATGAACACATTCGACTACCTCTGAATCACATGATTCTAACTTTGTTTCATAGCTTGGCCATTCACCTTTAGGTGTTAAAAGGAAATCAGGCCCCTTAAACCACCGACTTTCGAAAGAGATGTCGGGTTTTTTAGCCCACTTTGTTGCTTCATCGGCAACGTTGTGCTTTCCCGGAATCCAATGCCAATCTTGCAGATCCGTAGTATCCAAAATTTCGCTAATACGCAAAGAGACAAATTGGTGATACTTTTTATTACCATTTTGTAACCAACTGATTACTGTCTTCGAGTCAGACCAATAATATTTTTTATTTATGGAGATCGTGTGATTTTTTAAAATGTTGTTGGCGAAACGACAGCCGATGAGTGCAGCCATTAACTCCAAACCATATATTGATGTGATTTTCAAAGGGGCAACACGGGTTTTAGATCCCACTAGCGAGCAAACGATGTTATTATTACTCACTATACGAAAATAAGCTACTGCTGCATACCCGCTTTCACTCGCATCCACAAATGTATGAAGCTCTATGTATGCATCGGTGTAATCAACGATTGATTTTAAATAGCAACGCTGAATGTTAACTTTTTCTAAATCGGGAAGATACTTTAACCATTTGTCCCACTTAACAAGTTGTTCTTCCTTAACTGGCTCGTCCCAGCTGACGCCGCTTCTCCAAATTTCTTGTAAAATAATTTTAAGGTACATAACAAAATTACCAACTAATCCCAGGGGGTCGTAAACTGTCATTAAAATTCTTAAAATTTGTCGCTTTGTGGGATCTTTATTGAGACGAACAATATCGTTGCTTAGAATATGTGGTGAAATTTTAAATACGATGGCATCATCTGTTGGGTTCCAAAAAACACCTAACACTTTTTCAGTTTCCTTATCTGACCCCATATTTAATTGCTTTTCATTCACGTGACGTGGTTTTTCTATTTGGTTTACTACTTCGATTTTATTCGAAACCCAATTTCTAAGGTTGAAGCCAGCTTGCAGTTGAATATACTTAACTTCCTTTGCTATATTAACGGCTTGTTCTACTGTATCGGCAGAGTACAGAAAATCATCTACGTAATGGTTGTTTTTATGGCAGAAGCAGCTTGTGGAAATTTATTTTCATATTTGGAGGCGTTTATATTTTTCACGTATTGGGAGATACTCGGAGCACATGAGGCTCCAAATATCATAACGTTCATGAGGTAAACATTAGGTTCTTTGTTAGCATCGCAATTACGCCACAAAAAACGCTGAACATGTCGGTCTTCTTCACGCATGAAAACCTGGTGAAACATTTGCTCGATGTCACCACAAATGGCTACAGACCGTTCTCTAAACTGAAAAAGTATCGCTTGTAATGAAGCTAACATGTCTGGGCCTTTATAAAGCATGGAATTTAACGAAATCCCATTAAACTTTGCGGCAGCATCCCATACAATCCGACATTTCCCTGGTTTATTCTTATTAAATACAGGAAACGTGGGGAGATACCAGACTCTTTCAGCCGAAGTATTTATATCAATTTTGGTGATATAACCTTTGTTGAGGTATTCTTTAATTGTTTCATCATAAACTGCATGAAGATCACTATTTTTTCTTACTTGCTTTTCGAGGCATAAAAGTCTACTTTTTGCCATTTGATAATTATTTGGCAAGAATGTTTTATCATTTTGCCACAGCAGACTAGTTTCATAATGACCATCATCTCGCTGTTTGGTAAAATTATTTAAAAGTTGCAACGATCTTTCATCCTCTTTAGTGGTCTTCAAATTTTGATAATTAATACCTAGACCTTCAATGCTAAAAAAACTGTTTACCAATTGATTTATTTGGTCATCTGTCTCCAAACACTCACAAATATGCAGATTGTATTGTACAGGTTGGCTGCTACCACAAGGTCCAAAAACTGTCCAACCCAATGCGGTTTTAATAGCAATTGGTTCATTTTTTCCACCCTCCTTGATTTTATTCGCTAATGCGATATTTATATTGTTAAGTCCAATAAGAATTTTTGGTGTAGCGGCATAATAACTATCAACTGGTAACCCTTTTAAATGATTAAATTTTCTGTTTAGATTTTCATAATCGAGTGTTTGTTTAGGTAATGAAAGTCCCTTTACTGTGCGAACATCGACACCAAAACTTTTGCTGTTATTACCAGACACCTGCACTGTTAAACGTTGAGAGTTTTCTTCAATTCTTTCTACATTTGCAGTCCATTTTAAACATAGTTGTTCAGCTTCCCCTTCTAAATCCAGTTGTTTTATTATTTCCTCATCTATTAAGCTAATTGAAGAGCCGTCATCTAAAAACGCATATGTAGAAATGAATTTGTTGTTGTTTCCATAAATTCTTATCGGAATTACTTTAAAGAGAATTTTTTGTTTTTGAGTATCATGTGCGTTTACATTTTGAACATTACTGCTGTACTTTTCTTTCTCATTGTTTTCTTGTGGTGTATTGTTGCTTTGATACTTATGAAGAAGATTATGATGTTTAAATTGACAGCCTTCTACATTACAGTTTTTATCTCTGTTGTAACATATTCCTGAATGTTTTCGTAAGCAGTGCTTGCACAACTCTAATCTGTTAACATAATTCCATCTATCTTTGCGATCAGCTGACATAAACTTTTTACAGCTTGTAACAGTTTTACAATCACTGCTGCAAACCAGACATTTCTTTTTATTAGTTTCTGTGTGTGTATTGCAAAAAACGTTCTTTTGTTTACGATTATTAACAAGATCAACCGTCATATTATTTTCAATGTTAACAGTGCTAGCTGACAGTCCAATGTCAAATATCCAATTGGCAAATGCTGATAAATTTGCTTGTTGATTATTTTGCTGAAGACTTAATTTTATTGAACCCCAAGTTATTTGGTAATACGGTGGTAATTTTGAGACTAGTTCCTGGAGCAGCGATG
The DNA here is from genome assembly GCA_920105625.2 of Clusia tigrina. Taxonomy (NCBI): domain Eukaryota; kingdom Metazoa; phylum Arthropoda; class Insecta; order Diptera; family Clusiidae; genus Clusia; species Clusia tigrina. The sequence continues at coordinate 1,458,669 of CAKKTE020000310.1, read as the reverse complement.
AATTATTCAACTCATCAATGAGTCCAGAGGCTTCAATAGTTGATTGGAGACCTTTTACTTGGATCGCAAAGTTGGTTATTGTTTCCATTTTGTTTAGGTTAACTTGTGGTAATGTTTTTATTTTATTTTTCAGAGAAAACAGAATCTTGTCTGGCTGACCGTACAATAATTTCAATGTGGAAATAGCGTGTGGTACACATGATGGATGAATTAGAATTCTTTTAACAGCCTCTAATGCTTCACCACGCAGGGATCTTTGGAGTCTTATCAAATTTTCTGCATCCGTCAGCCCGCAGACTTCTGTAGACCAGTCATAAGTCGAGCTAAACAAAGGCCATTCCTCGGGGTAACCAGAGAAAGTGGGCAAATCCTTAGGCACAGTTTGGCGAACATGTAATTGGTCAGGTCTTAGTCTGTTCCCCAGAGTTGTTCGCTGTAATGGTGGTGGCTGAGATGTTTCCGTCTGCTCGTGATTAATAAATGATTGAGACTGCTGTGTATTATTAATATTTTGTGAATAAATTAGACGTGGTTGATTCACATTTTGATTTACTGTTGAGTGCAATGGAAAACTCGGACAAATCAAATTAAAAGGTCGTGCATTTGCGATATTGGTTTGTTCATATAAATGGTTTACAGGTGGATTGTCTGCGGCGGTAGTCATAATAGGGACGCTATGATGACTGGCACTTGGTATGACTGGCACATGCACAGATGCATTAAATGAGGTTAGGTTCGGCGGTGGGACTATGGCATTTGCTTCTTGGGTAATTTGTTTCGAAGCTGTTAGAAACGGATTATCGGCATCTTCTTCTTCTTCAATCTCATGAAGAATTTTATATTTTTTCTGCAGGTATTCCTGATCGCGTCTCATAGACAGCTCACGCTCTTCTTCTAACCTTTTTAGCTCAAGGGCTTTCCCTCTGCTAACGGAGTCTCTTGACGCCAACGACGAATGTGTGCTTGAAGCAGAGTGCGTAAAGTTTGTGTTGCAAATTTGACATAGCCATGACTCTTGTGGGCTTGAGACCTTTGCGCAAGTTGTATGGTATGGCTTTTGACATGACTTGCAACTTACCACGATATCAGCAAGATGTTCGTGGCAAAGCTGACATATTTGTTGGACGTTTTGTGGCAAGACGCCTGTATTGTGTGGTTGACCGTGCTGTAATGGAGGGTCCATATGGGTACTTAGGTGTGGCTGAGGTTATGTTGGTATTGGCAGCTGTATAAACTTTCAGTTAGGGACTACAAACTCCAGCGTCAGTAAATCCACCAGGCAAGATAGAGAATAGATCACAAAAAGAATTAAAAATTTGTCCGCAACAGTAGCTCGTGATGGCTTGAATTGATTTTCAACACAGGTTAATTTCAGTGAAATGCAATTATTTCTTTATTGTCAACTTGTGACCGAACCTTATGTTTTAATTCCTTAAAATAATACATAGTTAATTGATTAAAGAAATTGTATATAAGTAAAGTATATTAACTCTTACTTTTTGGTTTCAAACCATCAGCTTTTCATTTATGAAAATATGACGCAAGTTATGCGCAACTACTTCTGCTTTTTACGAAAGATATGTTTAAAAGAAAAAGAATTTCCGGATGTAAAGCAGAATTGACATATAAATGCATAATGTATGATTGACGTAAGTATAATAATTATAGTATAAAAGGTAATAAAGATACCAGAGCTGCATCATTTCAGAGCTGCATTTTTCTTAATTTAACAGTGGCGGCTACAGCTATGCTATCCTTGAGTCCCAGAACAAACACTGCGAAAACTCAAAATGGCCCTAACTTCTATACGGTGCATCCTATACCTATCAAAGTTTGCAACAATCAAATGCTTATAACTTTTTACTGGAGCGCCATAAAACCTTGAAATTTTGTGACAATAAAGTACTCGTGCCTCTGATCAATTTAATCTATCGCTCATAGCTATGCTGCCCTTGCCTCCAAAATAAAATACTGATAAATCTTCAAATGGCCCTATTTTCTATACGGTGCGTCCTACACCTATGAAAGTTTGCAACAATCAAATGCTTGTGACTTTTTACTGGAGCGTCATAAAATCTTGAAATTTGTGACAATAAAGTACTCGAGCCTCTTGTCAATTTAAGCTATCGCTCATAGTTATGCTACCCTTGAGTCCCAAATCAAGCACTGATAAAACTTTAAATGGCCCTAACTTCTATACGGTGCATCCTACACCTATCAAAGTTTTCAACATTCAAATGCTTGTAACTTTTTACTCGAGCGTCATAAAACCTTGAAAATTTGTGACAATAAAGTAATCGAGCCTCTTATCAATTTGAGCTATCGCTCATAGCTATGCTACCCTTGAGTCTCAAATGAAACACTGCTAAAACTTCGAATGGCCCTAACTTCTAGACGGTGCGTCCTACACCTGTCAAAGTTTGTAACATTCAAATGCTTGTAACTTTTTACTGGAGTGTAATAAAATCTTGAAATTTTGTGACAATAAAGTACTCGAGCCTCTTATAAATTTAAGCTATCGCTCAGAGTTATGCTACCCCTCAGTCCCAAATCAAACACTGATAAAACTTCAAATGGCCCTAACTTCTATACGGTGCATCCTACACCTATCAAAGTTTGCAATATTCAAATGCTTGTAACTTATTACTGGAGCGTCATAAAACCTTGAAATTTTGTGACAATAAAGTACTCGAGCCTCTTATCAATTTAAACTATCGCTCATAGCTATGCTACCCTTGCGTCCCAAATGAAACACTGCTAAATCTTCTAATGGCCCTAACTTATATACGGTGCGTCCTACACCTATTAAAGTTTGCAACATTCAAATGCTTGTAACTTTTTACTGGAGCGTAATAAAATCGAGCCTCTTATCAAACTAAGCTATCCCTCATAGCTATGCTACACTTGAGTCCCAAATCAAACACTGATAAAACTTCAAATGGCCCTAACTTCTGTACATTGCATCCTATACCTATCAAAGTTTGCAACAATCAAATGCTTGTAAATTTTTACTGGAGCGTTATAAAACCTTGAAATTTTGTGACAATAAAGTACTCGTGCTCTTGTCAATTAAAGTCATCGCTCATAGCTATGCTATCCTTGAGACCCAAATCAAACACTGCTAAAACTCAAAATGGCCCTAACTTCTACACGGTGCATCCTATACCTATCACAGTTTGCAACAATCAAATGCTTATAACTTTTTACTGGAGCGTCATAAAACCTTGAAATTATGTGACGATAAAGTACTCGTGCCTCTGATCAATTTAATCTAGCGCTCATAGCTATGCTGCCCTTGCCTCCAAAATAAAATACTGATAAATCTTCAAATGGCCCTATTTTCTATACGGTGCGTCCTACACCTATCAAAGTTTGCAACAATCAAATGCTTGTAACTTTTTACTGGAGCGTCATAAAATCTTGAAATTTGTGACAATAAAGTACTCGAGCCTCTTGTCAATTTAAGCCATCGCTCATAGCTATGCTAACCTTGAGTCCCTAATCAAAGACTGCTAAAACTTAAATTGGCCCTAACTTCTATACGATGCGTCTATACGTATCAAAGTTTTCAACATTCAAATGCTTGTAAGGTTTTACTGGAGCGTCATAAAATCTTGAAATTTTGTGAGAATAAAGTACTCGAGCCTCTTGTCAATTTAAGCTATCGCTCATAGCTATGCTACCTTTGAGTCCAGAATCAAACACTGATAAAACTTCAAATGGCCCTAATTTCTGTACGGTGCGTCCTATACCTATCAAAGTTTGCAACAATCAAATGCTTATAACTTTTTACTGGAGCGTCATAAGACCTTGAAATTTTGTGACAATAGAGTACTCGTGCCTCTAATGAATTTAATCTATCGCATATTGCTATGCTACCCTTGAGTTCCAAATTAAACACTGATAAACTTCAAATGACCCTAACTTCTATACGGTGCGTCCTACACCTATCAAAGTTTGCAACAATCAAATGCTTGTAACTTTTTACTGGAGCGTCATAAGCCCTTGAAATTTTGTGACAACAAAATACTCGAGCTTCTTATCAATTAAAGCTATCGCTCATAGCCATGCTACCCTTGAGTCCCAAATCAAACACTGATAAAACTTCAATTGGCCCTAACTTCTATACGGTGCGTCCTATACCTATCACAGGTTGCAATATTCAAATGCTTGTAAGTTTTTACTGGAGCGTCATACAATCTTGAAATTTTGTGACAATAAAGTACTCGAGCCTCTTGTTAATTTAAGCTATCGCTCATAGCTATCCTACCCTTGAGTCCCAAATGAAACACTGCTAAAACTTCGAATGGCCCTAACTTCTATACGGTGCGTCCTACACCTATCAAAGTTTGCAACATTCAAATGCTTGTAGCTTTTTACTGGAGCGTAATAAAATCTTGAAATTTTGTGACAATAAAGTACTCGAGCCTCTTATAAATTTAAGCTATCGCTCAGAGTTATGCTATCCTGAGTCCCAAATCAAACACTGATAAAACTTCAAATGGCCCTAACTTCTATACGGTGCATCCTACACCTATCAAGGTTTGCAACATGCAAATACTTGTAACTTTTTACTGGACCGTAATAAAATCGAGCCTCTTATCAATTTAAGCTTTCGCTCATAGCTATGCTAACCTTGAGTCCCAAATCAAACACTGCTAAAACTTCAAATGGCGCTAGCAGAGCTGAAACAAGAGGATATCGAGCATGTGCTTAACTGCCGTCAACACCAGCAGTCAAGCTTATTTAAGGTACTACCCGTGGTGCTGTTTGTTCCACCTAGTAGCATACCTGTATTTGCGATGTTTGATGAAGGGTCTTCGGTCTCACTTCTTGAAGAGTTATGTTTTGGAACTCTGGAGTGGACAGGTTTGAATTCCACTTTAAGTTCCATAGAATTCCACGCCAGGTGCTGGAGTACAGGAGAACACCGACTAATAGAGGGTTGCTGGGAATCGTTATGACTATTTTCGACCCCTTTGACCTCCTAGCCAACATCACTATTTTCGCCAAGCTACTTCTGCAGTCGCTGTGGAAGCGGAAAATCCAGTTGGATGAGCAGCTGCCATCAGATTTGGAAAGACAGTGGTTTGCATGGTGAAACGTTTTTTAGGGCGTGAAAAACTTTTCAGTCCCGCGTTGCTTGTCGTATTTGTTGCCGAATGCCGATGATATACAGCTGCACATATTCGTTGATGCTAGTGGAAATGCATTTACAACAGTCGCATTTTTGCGTGTTTGCAAAGCAAACGAGGTAGAAGTCACATTCGTTGCTGCCAAAACGAGATGTGCACCTGCAAAGGGTATGACAGTACCGCGGCTGCAATTGCAAGCGGCCGTACTAGGAAGCCGACTGAAGACTTCGATTTAAGACTGTCATGAGTTCAAGATCAACGCTACGACATTTTGGAGCCATTCCAAGACAATTCTGCTTTCGCTTCGTTCCACAACCCAAAAGTTTAAGCAATTCGTTGCCTACCGTGTTGCTGAGATACTTGCCACTTCCACGCCGATGCAATGGCGCTGGATACCAACATCGATTAACGTCGCCGACTATGGAACTAGAGCCAAGTTGCCACAGTATGTAGAGCAAGACAGCCGTTGGATATTGGGTCCAGATTTCGTCTGCCAAGAAGAAATACACTAGCCTCAAGAAGCTGGGATGCTTCACTCAGAGCACTGTGTATCTGAAGAAGCTGTTAATCAGGTGTTACACATAATAAACGCAGACAATATTCTTGATAGTTTGATCAACATGAAGACGTTAAGGGTGACAGCATGGATATTTCGGTTCATTCGCATACGTTGCGTCCTACACCTGTCAAAGTTTGCAACAATCAAATGCTTATAACTTTTTACTGGAGCGTCATAAAATCTTGAAATTTGTGACAATAAAGTACTCGAGCCTCTTGTCAATTTAAGGTATCGCTCATAGCTATGCTTACCTTGAGTCCCAAATCAAAGACTGCTAAAACTTCAAATGGCCATAGCTTCTATACGGTGCGTCCGACGCCAATCAAAGTTTGTAACATTCAAATGCTTGTAACTTTATACTGGAGCGTAATAAAATCGAGCCTCTTATCAAACTAAGCTATCCCTTTTAGCTATGCTACCCTTGAGTCCCTAATCAAACACTGATAAAACTTCAAATAGCCCTAACTTCTGTACGTTGCATCCTATACCTATCAAAATTTGCAACAATCAAGTGCTTGTAAATTTTTACTGGAGCGTCATAAAACCTTGAAATTTTGTGACAATAAAGTACTCGTGCTCTTGTCAATTAAAGTCATCGCTCATAGCTATGCTATCCTTGAGTCCCAAATCAAACACTGCTAAAACTCAAAATAGCCCTAACTTCTATACGGTGCATCCTATACCTATCAAAGTTTGCAACAATCAAATGCTTATAACTTTTTACTGGAGCGTCATAAAATCTTGAAATTTGTGACAATAAAGCCCTCGAGCATCTTGTCAATTTAAGCTATCACTAATAGCTATGCTACCCTAGATTCCCAAATCAAACACTGATAAAACTTCAAATGGCCCTTAATTGTGTATGGTGCGTCCTATACCCTTCAAAGTTTGCAACAATTAAATGCTTGTAACTTTTTACTGGAGCGTCATAAAACCCTGAAATTTTGTGACAATAAAGTTCTCGAGCATCTTGTCAATTTAAGCTATCGCTCATAGCTGTGCTAATCTTGAGTCCCAAATCAAACACTGATAAAACTTCAAATAGCGCGAACTTCTATACGGTGCGTACTACACCTATCAAAGTTTGCAACATTCAAATGCTTGTAAGGTTTTACTGGAGCATCATACAATCTTGAAATTTTGTGACAATAAAGTACTCGAGCCTCTTGTTAATTTAAGCTATCGCTCATAGCTATGCTACCCTTGAGTCCCAAATGAAACACTGCTAAAACTTCGAATGGCCCTAACTTCTATACGGTACGTCCTACACCTATCAAAGTTTGCAACAATCAAATGCTTATAACTTTTTACTGGAGTGTCATAAAATCTTGAAATTTGTGACAATAAAGTCCTCGCGCCTCTTGACAATTTAAGCTATCGCTCATAGCTATGCTAACCTTGAGTCCCAAATCAAACACTGCTAAAACTTCAAATGGCCCTTACTTCTATACGTTGCGTCCTACACCTGTCAAAGTTTGCAACAATCAAATGCTTATAACTTTTTACTGGAGCGTCATAAAATCTTGAAATTTGTGACAATAAAGTACTCGAGCCTCTTGTCAATTTGAGGTATCGCTCATAGCTATGCTTACCTTGAGTCCCAAATCAAAGACTGCTAAAACTTCAAATGGCCATAACTTCTATACGGTGCGTCCTATACCTATCAAAGTTTGCAACAATCAAATGCTTATAACTTTTTACAGGAGCGTCATAAAACCTTCAAATTTTGTTACAATAATGTACTCGTGCCTCTGATCAATTTAATCTATCGCTCATAGCTATGCTGCCCTTGCCTCTAAAATAAAATACTGATAAATCTTCAAATGGCCCTATTTTCTATACGGTGCGTCCTACACCTATCAAAGTTTGCAAAAATCAAATGCTTGTAACTTTTTACTGGAGCGTCATAAAATCTTGAAATTTGTGACAATAAAGCCTCTTGTCAATTTAAGCTATCGCTCATAGTTATGCTACCCTTGAGTCCCAAATCAAGCACTGATAAAACTTTAAATGGCCCTAACTTCTATACGGTGCATCCTACACCTATCAAAGTTTTCAACTTTCAAATGCTTGTAACTTTTTACTCGAGCGTCATAAAACCGTGAAAATTTGTGACAATAAAGTAATAGAGCCTCTTATCAATTTAAACTATTGCTCATAGCTATGCTACCATTGCGTCCCAAATGAAACACTGCTAAAACTTCGAATGGCCCTAACTTCTAGACGGTGCGTCTTACACCTATTAAAGTTTGCAACATTCAAATGCTTGTAACTTTTTACTGGAGTGTAATAAAATCTTGAAATTTTGTGACAATAAAGTATTCGAGCCTCTTAGAAATTTAAGCTATCGCTCAGAGTTATGCTACCCCTGAGTCCCAAATCAAACACTGATAAAACTTCAAATGGCCCTAACTTCTATACGGTGTATCCTACACCTATCAAAGTTTGCAATATTCAAATGCTTGTAACTTATTACTGGAGCGTCATAAAACCTTGAAATTTTGTGACAATAAAGTACTCGAGTCTCTTATCAATTTAAACTTTGCTCATAGCTATGCTACCCTTGCGTCCCAAATGAAACACTGCTAAATCTTCTAATGGCCCTAACTTCTATACGTTGCGTCCTACACCTATTCAAGTTTGCAACATTCAAATGCTTGTAACTTTTTACTGGAGCGTAATAAAATCGAGCCTCTTATCAAACTAAGCTATCCCTCATAGCTATGCTACCCTTGAGTCCCAAATCAAACACTGATAAAACTTCAAATGGCCCTAACTTCTGTACGTTGCATCCTATACCTATCAAAGTTTGCAACAATCAAATGCTTGTACATTTTTACTGGAGCGTGATAAAACCTTGAAATTTTGTGACAATAAAGTACTCGTGCTCTAGTCAATTAAAGTCATCGCTCATAGCTATGCTATCCTTGAGACCCAAATCAAACACTGCTAAAACTCAAAATGGCCATAACTTCTATACGGTGCATCCTATACCTATCAAAGTTTGCAACAATCAAATGCTTATAACTTTTTACTGGAGCGTCATAAAACCTTGAAATTTTGTGACAATAAAGAACTCGTGCCTCTGATCAATTTAATCTAGCGCTCATAGCTATGCTGCCCTTGCCTCCAAAATAAAATACTGATAAATCTTCAAATGGCCCTATTTTCTATACGGTGCGTCCTACACCTATCAAAGTTTGCAACAATCAAATGCTTGTAACTTTTTACTGGAGCGTCATAAAATCTTGAAATTTGTGACAATAAAGTACTCGAGCCTCTTGTCAATTTAAGCCATCGCTCATAGCTATGCTAACCTTGAGTCCCTAATCAAAGACTGCTAAAACTTAAATTGGCCCTAACTTCTATACGGTGCGTCTATACGTATCAAAGTTTTCAACATTCAAATGCTTGTAAGGTTTTACTGGAGCGTCATAAAATCTTGAAATTTTGTGAGAATAAAGTTCTCGAGCCTCTTGTCAATTTAAGCTATCGCTCATAGCTATGCTACCCTTGAGTCCCAAATCAAACACTGATAAAACTTCAAATGGCCCTAACTTCTATACGGTGCGTCCTATACCTATCACAGGTTGCAATATTCAAACGCTTGTAAGTTTTTACTGGAGCGTCATACAATCTTGAAATTTTGTGACAATAAAGTACTCGAGCCTCTTGTTGATGTAAGCTATCGCTCATAGCTATGCTACCCTTGAGTCCCAAATGAAACACTGCTAAAACTTCGAATGGCCCTAACTTCTATACGGTGCGTCCTACACCTATCAAAGTTTGCAACATTGAAATGCTTGTAACTTTTTACTGGAGCGTAATAGAATCTTGAAATTTTGTGACAATAAAGTACTCGAGCCTCTTATAAATTTAAGCTATCGCTCAGAGTTATGCTACCCTGAGTCCCAAATCAAACACTGATAAAACTACAAATCGCCCAAACTTCTATACGGTGCATCCTAAACCTATCAAGGTTTGCAACATTCAAATACTTGTAACTTTTTACTGGAGCGTAATAAAACCTTGAAATTTTGTGACAATAAAGTACTCGAGCCTCTTATCAATTTAAGCCATCGCTCATAGCTATGCTACCTTTGAGTCCCAAATGAAACACTGCTAAGACTTCAAATGGCCCTAACTTCTATACGGTGCGCCCTACACCTATCAAAGTTTCCAACATTCAAATGCTTGTAACTTTTTACTGGAGAATAATAAAATTTTGAAATTTTTTGACAATAAAGTACTCGAGCCTCTTGTCAGTTTAAGCTATCGCACATAGTTATGCTACCCTTGAGTCCAAAATGAAAAACTGCTAAAACTTCAAATGACCCTAACTTCTATACGCTGCGTCCTACACCTATAAAAGTTTGCAACATTCAAATGCTTGTAACTTTTTACTGGAGCGTAATAAAATCGAGCATCTTATCAAATTAAGCTATCACTAATAGCTATGCTACCCTAGATTCCCAAATCAAACACTGATAAAACTTCAAATGGCCCTTAATTGTGTATGGTGCGTCCTATACCCTTCAAAGTTTGCAACAATTAAATGCTTGTAACTTTTTACTGGAGGGTCATAAAACCCTGAAGTTTTCTGACAATAAAGTTCTCGAGCAGCTTGTCAATTTAAGCTATCGCTCATAGGTATGCTAACCTTGAGTCCCAAATCAAACACTGCTAAAACTTCAAATGGCTATAACTTCTATACGGTGCGTCCTATATCTATCAAAGTTTGCAACAATCAAATGCTTATAACTTTTTACAGGAGCGTCATAAAACCTTCAAATTTTGTTACAATAATGTACTCGTGCCTCTGATCAGTTTAATCTATCGCTCATAGCTATGCTGCCCTTGCCTCCAAAATAAAATGCTGATAAATCTTCAGATGGCCCTAACTTCTATACGGTGCGTCCTACACCTATCAAAGTTTGCAACAATCAAATGCTTGTAACTTTTTACTGGAGCGTCATAAAACCTTGAAATTTTGTGACAATAAAGTACTCGTGCTTCTTGTCAATGAAAGTCATCGCTCATAGCTATGCTATCCTTGAGTCGCAAATCAAACGCTGCTAAAACTTCAAATGGCCCTAACTTCTGTAAAGTGCGTCATATACCTATCAAAGTTAGTAACAAACAAATGCTTGTAGCTTTTTACTAGAGCGTCATAAAACCTTTAAATTTTGTGACAATAAAGTACTCGTGCTTCTTGTCCATTAAAGACATCGGTCATAGCTGTGCTATCCTTGAGTCCCAAATCAAACACTGCTAAAACTCAAAATTGCCCTAACTTCTATACGGTGCGTCCTACACCTATCAAAGTTTGCAACAATCAAATGCTTGTAACTTTTTACTGGAGCGTCATAAAACCTTGAAATTTTGTGACAATAAAGTACTCGTGCTTCTTGTCAATGAAAGTCATCGCTCATAGCCATGCTACCCTTGAGTCCCAAATCAAACACTGAAATACTTCAAATGACCCTAACTTCTATACGGTGCGTCCTACACCTATCAAAGTTTGCAACATTCAAATGCTTGTAACTTTTTACTGGAGAGTCATAAAGTCTTGAAATTGTATGACAATAAAGTACTCGAGCCTCTTGTCAATTTAAGCTATCGCTCATAGCTATGCTACCCTTGAGTCCCAAATCAAACGCTGCTAAAACTTCAAATGGCCCTAACTTCTGTAACGTGCGCCATATACGTATCAAAGTTAGTAACAAACAAATGCTTGTAGCTTTTTACTAGAGCGTCATAAAACCTTGAAATTTTGTGACAATAAAGTACTCGTGCTTCTTGTCAATTAAAGACATCGCTCATAGCTGTGCTATCCTTGAGTCCCAAATGAAACACTGCTAAAACTCAAAATTGGCCTAACTTCTATACGGTGCGTTCTATACCTATCAAAGTTTGCAACATTCAAATGCTTGTAAGTTTTTACTGGAGCGTAATAAAATCTTGAAATTTTGTGAGAATAAAGTACTCGAGCCTCTTGCCACTTTAAGCTATCGCTCATAGCTATGCTAATCTTAATTCCCGAATCAAACAGTGGAAAACTTCCAATGGCCTTAACTTCTATACGGTGCGTCCTACACCTATCAAAGTTTGCAACAATCAAATGCTTGTAAGTTTTACTGGAGCGTAATAAAAGCTTGAAATATGTGATAATAAAGTACTCGTGCCTCTTGTCAATTTAAGCTATCGCTCATAGCATGTTACTATTGAGTCTCAAATCAAACACTGCTAAAACTTCAAATGGCTCTAACTACTGTACGGTGCGTCCTATACCTATCAAAGTTTGCAACAATCAAATGCTTGAAACTTATTACTGGAGCGTCATAAAACCTTGAAATTTTGTGACAATAAAGTACTCGTGCCTCTTGTCAATTTAAGCTATCGCTCATAGCATGTTACCCGTGAGTCTCAAATCAATCACTGCTAAAACTTCAAATGGCCCTAACTTCTGTACGGTGCGTCCTATACCTATCAAAGTTTGCAACAATCAAATGCTTATAACTTTTTACTGAAGCGTCATAAAATCTTGAAATTTGTGACAATAAAGTACTCGAGCCTCTTGTTAATTTAAGCTCTCGCTCATAGCTATGCTAACCTTGAGTCCCAAGACAAACACTGCTAAAACTTCAAATGGCCCTTACGTCTATACGTTGCGTCCTACACCTATCAAAGTTTGCAACAATCAAATGCTTGTAACTTTTTACTGGAGCGTCATAAAACCTTTAAATTTTGTGACAATAAAGTACTCGTGCTTCTTGTCAATGAAAGTCATCGCTCATAGCTATGCTATCCTTGAGTCGCAAATCAAACGCTGCTAAAACTTCAAATGGCCCTAACTTCTGTAAAGTGCGTCATATACCTATCAAAGTTAGTAAAAAACAAATGCTTGTAGCTTTTTACTAGAGCGTCATAAAACCTTTAAATTTTGTGACAATAAAGTACTCGTGCTTCTTGTCCATTAAAGACATCGGTCATAGCTGTGCTATCCTTGAGTCCCAAATCAAACACTGCTAAAACTCAAAATTGGCCTAACTTCTATACGGTGCGTCCTACACCTATCAAAGTTTGCAACAATCAAATGCTTGTAACTTTTTACTGGAGCGTCATGAAACCTTGAAATTTTGTGACAATAAAGTACTCGTGCTTCTTGTCAATGAAAGTCATCGCTCATAGCCATGCTACCCTTGAGTCCCAAATCAAACACTGAAATACTTCAAATGACCCTAACTTCTATACGGTGCGTCCTACACCTATCAAAGTTTGCAACATTCAAATGCTTGTAACTGTTTACTGGAGAGTCATAAAGTCTTGAAATTTTATGACAATAAAGTACTCGAGCCTCTTGTCAATTTAAGCTATCGCTCATAGCTATGCTACCCTTGAGTCCCAAATCAAACGCTGCTAAAACTTCAAATGGCCCAAACTTCTGTAAAGTGCGCCATATACGTATCAAAGTTAGTAACAAACAAATGCTTGTAGATTTTTACTAGAGCGTCATAAAACCTTGAAATTTTGTGACAATAAAGTACTCGTGCTTCTTGTCAATTAAAGACATCGCTGATAGCTGTGCTATCCTTGAGTCCCAAATGAAACACTGCTAAAACTCAAAATTGCCCTAACTTCTATACGGTGCGTTCTATACCTATCAAAGTTTGCAACATTCAAATGCTTGTAAGTTTTTACTGGAGCGTAATAAAATCTTGAAATTTTGTGAGAATAAAGTACTCGAGCCTCTTGCCACTTTAAGCTATCGCTCATAGCTATGCTAATCTTAATTCCCGAATCAAACAGTGAAAAACTTCCAATGGCCTTAACTTTCTATACGGTGCGTCCTACACCTATCAAAGTTTGCAACAATCAAATGCTTGTAACTTTTACTGGAGCGTAATAAAAGCTTGAAATATGTGATAATAAAGTACTCGTGCCTCTTGTCAATTTAAGCTATCGCTCATAGCATGTTACTATTGAGTCTCAAATCAAACACTGCTAAAACTTCAAATGGCTCTAACTTCTGTACGGTGCGTCCTATACCTATCAAAGTTTGCAACAATCAAATGCTTGAAACTTATTACTGGAGTGTCATAAAATCTTGAAATTTTGTGACAATAAAGTACTCGAGCCTCTTGCCAATTTAGGGTATTGCTCATAGCTAAGCTACCATTGAGTCCCTAATCAAACACTGCTAAAACTTTAAATGGCCCTAACTTCTGTACGGTGCGTCCTATACCTATCAAAGTTTGCAACAATCAAATACTTATAACTTTTTACTGGAGCGTCATAAAACCTTGAAATTTTGTGACAATAAAGTATTCGTGCCTCTTGTTAATTTAAGCTATCGCTCAGAGCTATGCTATCCTTAAGTCGCAAATCAAACACTGCTAAAACTTAAATTGGCCCTAACTTCTATACGGTGCGGTATATACGTATCAAAGTTTGCAACATTCAAATGCTTGTAACTTTTTACTGGAGAGTTATAAAGTCTTGAAATTTTATGACAATAAAGTACTCGAGCCTCTTGTCAATTTAAGCTATCGCTCATAGCTATGCTACCCTTGAATCCCAAATCAAATGCTGCTAAAACTTCAAATGGCCCTAACTTCTGTAAAGTGCGTCCTATACGTATCAAAGTTAGTAACAAACAAATGCTTGTAGCTTTTTACTGGAGCGTCATAAAACCTTGGAATTTTGTGACAATAAAGTACTCGTGCTTCTTGTCAATTAAAGTCATCACTCATTGCTGTGTTATCCTTGAGTCCCAAATCAAACACTGCTAAAACTCAAAATGGCCCTAACTTCTATACGGTGCGTTCTATACCTATCAAAGTTTGCAACATTCAAATGCTTGTAAGTTTTTACTGGAGCGTAATAAAATCTTGAAATTTTGTGAGAATAAAGTACTCGAGCCTCTTGCCACTTTAAGCTATCGCTCATAGCTATGCTAACCTTAAGTCCCGGATCAAACACTGAAAAACTTCAAATGGCCCTAACTTCTATACGGTGCGTCCTACACCTATCAAAGTTTGCAACAATCAAATGCTTGTTACTTTTACTGGAGCGTAATAAAAGCTTGAAATTTGTGACAATAAAGTACTCGAGCCTCTTGTTAATTTAAGCTATCGCTCATAGCTATGCTAACCTTGAGTCCCATGACAAACACTGCTAAAACTTCAAATGGCCCTTACTTCTATACGTTGCGTCCTACACCTATCAAAGTTTGCAACATCAAATGCTTATAACTTTGTACTGGAGCGTCAAAAAATCTTGAAATTTTGTGACAATGAAGTACACGAGCCTCTTGTCAATTTAATCTATCGCTCATAGCTATGCTACCCTTGAGTCCCAAATCAAACACAGCTAAAACTTCAAATGGCCCTAACTTCTATACGGTGCGTCCTATACCTATCAAAGTTTGCAACAATCAGATGCTAGAAACTCATTACTGCAGCGTCATAAAATCTTGAAATTTTGTGACAATAAAGTACTCGAGCCTCTTGCCAATTTAGGGTATTGCTCATAGCTAAGCTACCATTGAGTCCCAAGTCAAACGCTGCTAAAACTTCAAATGGCCCTAACTTCTGTACGGTGCTTCCTATACCTATCAAAGTTTGCAACAATCAAATGCTTATAACTTTTTACTGGAGCGTCATAAAATCTTGAAATTTGTGACAATAAAGTACTCGAGCCTCTTGTTAATTTAAGCTATCGCTCATAGCTATGCTAACCTTGAGTCCCAAGACATACACTGCTAAAACTTCAAATGGCCCTTACTTCTATACGTTGCGTCGTACACCTATCAAAGTTTGCAACATCAAATGCTTGTAACTTTGTACTGGAGCGTCAAAAATACTTGAAATTTAGTGCCAATAAAGTACTCGAGCCTCTTGTCAATTTAAGCTATCGCTCATAACTATGCTACCCTTGAGTCCCAAATCAAACACTGCTAAAACTTCAAATGGCCCTAACTTCTATACGGTGCGTCCTATACCTATCAAAGTTTGCAACAATCAAATGCTTATAACTTTTTACTGAAGCGTCATAAAACCTTGAAATTTTGTGACAATAAAGTACTCGTGCTTCTAGTCAATGAAAGTCATTGCTCATTGCCATCCTACCCTTGAGTCCCAAATCAAACACTGAAAAACTTCAAATGGCCCTAACTTCTATACGGTGCGTCCTACACCTATCAAAGTTTGCAACATTCAAATGCTTGTAACTTTTTACTGGAGAGTCATAAAGTCTTGAAATTTTGTGACAATAAATTACTCGAGCCTCTTGTCAATATAAGCTATCGCTCATAGCTATCCTACCTTTGAGTTCCGAATCAAACACTGAAAAACTTCAAATGGACCTAACTTCTATACGGTGCGTCCTACACTTATCAAAGTTTGCACCATTCAAATGCTTGTAACTTTTTATTGGAGAGTCATAAACTCTTGAAATTTTATGACACTAAAGTACTCGAGCCTCAATTTAAGCTATCGCTCATAGCTATGCTACCCTTGAGTCCCAAATCAAACGCTGATAAAACTTCAAATGGCCGTAACTTCTGTAAAGTGCGTCCTATACCTATCCAATTTAGTAACAAACAAATGCTCGTAGCTTTTTACTGGAGCGTCATAAAACCTTGAAATTTTGTGACAATAAAGTACTCGTGCTTCTTGTCAATTAAAGTCATCGCTCATAGCTGTGCTATCCTTGAGTCCCAAATCAAACACTGCTAAAACTCAAAATGGCCTTAACTTCTATACGGTGCGTTCTATAAATATCAAAGTTTGCAACATTCAAATGCTTGTAAGTTTTTACTTTAGCGTAATAAAATCTTGAAATTTTGTGAGAATAAAGTACTCGAGCCTCTTGCCACTTTAAGCTATCGCTCATAGCTATGCTAACCTTAAGTCCCGGATCAAACACTGAAAAACTTCAAATGGCCCTAACTTCTATACGGTGCGTCCTACACCTATCAAAGTTTGCAACAATCAAATGCTTGTAACTTTTACTGGAGCGTAATAAAAGCTTGAAATTTTGTGATAATAAAGTACTCGTGCCTCTTGGCAATTTAAGCTATCGCTCATAGCATGTTACCCTTGAGTCTCAAATAAAACACTGCTAAAACTTCAAATGGCCCTAACTTCTGTACGGTGCGTCCTATACCTATCAAAGTTTGCAACAATCAAATGCTTATAACTTTTTACTGGAGCGTCATAAAACCTTGAAATTTTGTGTCAATAAAGTACTCGTGCCTCTGATCAATTTAATCTATCGCATATAGCTATGCTACCCTTGAGTTCCATATCAAACACTGATCAAACTTCAAATGGCCCTAACTTCTATACGGTGCATCCTACACCTATCGTAGTTTGCAACCTTCAAATGCTTGTAACTTTTTACTGGAGCGTTATAAAACCTTGATATTTTGTGACAATAAAGTACTCGAGCCTCTTGTCAATTTAAGCTATCGCTCATAGCTATGCTAACTTTGAGTCCCAAATCAAAGACTGTTAAAACTTCAAATGGCCCTAACTTCTATACGGTGCGTCCTATACATATCAAAGTTTGCAACAATCAAATGCTTATAACTATTCACTGGAGCGTCATAAGACCTTCAAATTTTGTGACAATAAAGTACTCGTGCCTCTGATCAATTTAATCTATCGCTCATAGCTATGCTGCCCTTGCCTCCAAAATTAAATACTGATAAATCTTCAAATGGCCCTAACTTCTATACGGTGCGTCCTACACCTATCAAAGTTTGCAACAATCAAATGCTTGTAACTTTTCACTGGAGCGTCATAAAACCTTGAAATTTTGTGACAATAAAGTACTCGTGCTTCTTGTCAATTAAAGACATCGCTCATAGCTGTGCTATCCTTGAGTCCCAAATCAAACACTGCTAAAACTCAAAATTGCCCTAACTTCTATACGGTGCGTCCTACACCTATCAAAGTTTGCAACAATCAAATGCTTGTAACTTTTTACTGGAGCGTCATAAAACCTTGAAATTTTGTGACAATAAAGTACTCGTGCTTCTTGTCAATGAAAGTCATCGCTCATAGCCATGCTACCCTTGAGGCCCAAATCAAACACTGAAATACTTCAAATGACCCTAACTTCTATACGTTGCGACCTACACCTATCAAAGTTTGCAACATTCAAATGCTTGTAACTTTTTACTGGAGAGTCATAAAGTCTTGAAATTTTATGACAATAAAGTACTCGAGCCTCTTGTCAATTTAAGCTATCGCTCAGAGCTATGCGACCCTTGAGTCCCAAATCAAACGCTGCTAAAACTTCAAATGGCCCTAACTTCTGTAAAGTGCGCCATATACCTATCAAAGTTAGTAACAAACAAATGCTTGTAGCTTTTTACTAGAGCGTCATAAAACCTTGAAATTTTGTGACAATAAAGTACTCGTGCTTCTTGTCAATTAAAGACATCGCTCATAGCTGTGCTATCCTTGAGTCCCAAATCAAACACTGTTAAAACTCAAAATTGCCCTAACTTCTATACGGTGCGTTCTATACCTATCAAAGTTTGCAACATTCAAATGCTTGTAAGTTTTTACTGGAGCGTAATAAAATCTTGAAATTTTGTGAGAATAAAGTACTCGAGCCTCTTGCCACTTTAAGCTATCGCTCATAGCTATGCTAATCTTAATTCCCGAATCAAACAGTGAAAAACTTCCAATGGCCTTAACTTCTATACGGTGCGTCCTACACCTATCAAAGTTTGCAACAATCAAATGCTTGTAACTTTTACTGGAGCGTAATAAAAGATTGAAATATGTGATAATAAAGTATTCGTGCCTCTTGTCAATTTAAGCTATCGCTCATAGCATGTTACTCTTGAGTTTCAAATCAAACACTGCTAAAACTTCAAATGGCTCTAACTTCTGTACGGTGCGTCCTATACCTATCAAAGTTTGCAACAATCAAATGCTTGAAACTTATTACTGGATTGTCATAAAATCTTGAAATTTTGTGACAATAAAGTACTCGAGCCTCTTGCCAATTTAGGGTATTGCTCATAGCTAAGCTACCATTGAGACCCTAATCAAACACTGCTAAAACTTCAAATGGCCCTAACTTCTGTACGGTGCGTCCTATACCTATCAAAGTTCGCAACAATCAAATGCTTATAACTTTTTACTGGAGCGTCATAAAACCTTGAAATTTTGTGACAATAAAGTATTCGTGCCTCTTGTTAATTTAAGCTATCGCTCAGAGCTATGCTAACCTTGAGTCCCAAGACAAACACTGCTAAAACTTCAAATGGCCCTTACTTCAATACGTTGCGTCCTACACCTATCAAAGTTTGCAACATCAAATGCTTGTAACTTTATACTGGAGCGTCAAAAAATCTTGAAATTTTGTGACAATAAAGTACTCAAGCCTCTTGTCAATTGAAGCTATCGCTCATAGCTATGCTATCCTTGAGTCCCAACTCAAACACTGCTAAAACTTCAAATGGCCCTAACTTCTATACGGTGCGTCCTATACCTATCAAAGATTGCAACAATCAAATGCTTATAACTTTTTACTGGAGCGTCATATAACCTTGAAATTTTGTGACAATAAAGTACTCGTGCCTCTGATCTATTTAATCTATCGCATATAGCTATGCTACCCTTGAGTTCCATATCAAACACTGATAAAACTTCAAATGGCCCTTACTTCTATACGGTGCATCCTACATCTATCGTAGTTTGCAACATTCAAATGCTTGTAACTTTTTACTGGAGCGTTATAAAACCTTGATATATTGTGACAATAGAGTACTCGAGCCTCTTGTCAATTTAAGCTATCGCTCATAGCCTTGCCTCCAAAATAAAATACTGATAAATCTTCAAATGGCCCTAACTTCTATACGGTGCGTCCTACACCTATCAAAGTTTGCAACAATCAAATGCTTGTAACTTTTTACTGGAGCGTCATAAAACCTTGAAATTTTGTGACAATAAAGTACTCGTGCTTCTTGTCAATGAAAGTCATCGCTCATAGCTATGATATCCTTGAGTCGCAAATCAAACACTGCTAAAACTTAAATTGGCCCTAACTTCTATATGGTGCGGTCTATACGTATCAAAGTTTTCAACATTCAAATGCTTGTAAGTTTTTACTGGAGCGTCATAAAATTTTGAAATTTTGTGAGAATAAAGTACTCGAGCCTCTTGTCAATTTAAGCTATCGGTCATAGATATGCTACCCTTGAGTCCCAAATCAAAAACTGATAAATTTTCAAATGACCGTAACTTCTATACGGTGCGTCCTACACCTATCAAAGTTTGCAACATTCAAATGCTTGTAACTTTTTACTGGAGAGTCTTGAAATTTTATGACAATAAAGTACTCGAGCCTCTTGTCAATTTAAGCTATCGCTCATAGCTATGCTACCCTTGAGTCCCAAATCAAACGCTGCTAAAACTTCAAATGGCCCTAACTTCTGTAAAGTGCGTCCTATACGTATCAAAGTTAGTAACAAACAAATGCTTGTAGCTTTTTACTGGAGCGTCATAAAACCTTGGAATTTTGTGACAATAAAGTACTCGTGCTTCTTGTCAATTAAAGTCATCGTTCATTGCTGTGTATTTCAATCTATCGTGTGTCAATTTAATCTATCGCTCATAGCTATGCTACCCTTGAGTCCCAAATCAAACACAGCTAAAACTTCAAATGGCCCTAACTTCTATACGGTGCGTCCTATACCTATCAAAGTTTGCAACAATCAGATGCTAGAAACTCATTACTGGAGCGTCATAAAATCTTGAAATTTTGTGACAATAAAGTACTCGAGCCTCTTGCCAATTTAGGGTATTGCTCATAGCTAAGCTACCATTGAGTCCCAAGTCAAACGCTGCTAAAACTTCAAATGGCCCTAACTTCTGTACGGTGCTTCCTATACCTATCAAAGTTTGCAACAATCAAATGCTTGTAACTTTTTACTGGAGCGTCATAAAACCTTGAAATTTTGTGACAATAAAGTACTCGTGCTTCTTGTCAATGAAAGTCATCGCTCATAGCTATGCTATCCTTGAGTCGCAAATCAAACACTGCTAAAACTTAAATTGGCCCTAACTTCTATACGGTGCGTCCTACACCTATCAAAGTTTGCAACATTCAAATGCTTGTAACTTTTTACTGAAGCGTCATAAAATTTTGAAATTTTGTGAGAATAAAGTACTCGAGCCTCTTGTCAATATAAGCTATCGCACATAGCTATCCTACCTTTGAGTCCCGAATCAAACACTGAAAAACTTCAAATGGACCTAACTTCTATACGGTGCGTCCTACACTTATCAAAGTTTTTTACCATTCAAATGCTTGTAACTTTTTATTGGAGAGTCATAAACTCTTGAAATTTTATGACACTAAAGTACTCGAGCCTCAATTTAAGCTATCGCTCATAGCTATGCTACCCTTGAGTCCCAAATCAAACGCTGATAAAACTTCAAATGGCCCTAACTTATGTAAAGTGCGTCCTATACCTATCAAATTTAGTAACAAACAAATGCTCCTAGCTTTTTACTGGAGCGTCATAAAACCTTGAAATTTTGTGACAATAAAGTACTCGTTCTTCTTGTCAATTAAAGTCATCGCTCATAGTTGTGCTATCCTTGAGTCCCAAATCAAACACTGCTAAAACTCAAAATGGCCTTAACTTCTATACGGTGCGTTCTATAAATATCAAAGTTTGCAACATTCAAATGCTTGTAAGTTTTTACTTTAGCGTAATAAAATCTTGAAATTTTGTGAGAATAAAGTACTCGAGCCTCTTGCCACTTTAAGCTATCGCTCATAGCTATGCTAACCTTAAGTCCCGGATCAAACACTGAAAAACTTCAAATGGCCCTAACTTCTATACGGTGCGTCCTACACCTATCAAAGTTTGCAACAATCAAATGCTTGTAACTTTTACTGGAGCGTAATAAAAGCTTGAAATTTTGTGATAATAAAGTACTCGTGCCTCTTGGCAATTTAAGCTATCGCTCATAGCATGTTACCCTTGAGTCTCAAATAAAACACTGCTAAAACTTCAAATGGCCCTAACTTCTGTACGGTGCGTCCTATACCTATCAAAGTTTGCAACAATCAAATGCTTATAACTTTTTACTGAAGCGTCATAAAATCTTGAAATTTGTGACAATAAAGTACTCGAGCCTCTTGTTAATTTAAGCTATCGCTCATAGCTATGCTAACCTTGAGTCCCAAGACAAACACTGCTAAAACTTCAAATGGCCCTTACGTCTATACGTTGCGTCCTACACCTATCAAAGATTGCAACAGTCAAATGCTTATAACTTTTTACTGGAGCGTCATAAAACCTTGAAATTTTGTAACAATAAAGTACTCGTGCCTCTGATCAATTTAATCTATCGCATATAGCTATGCTACCCTTGAGTTCCATATCACACACTGATCAAACTTCAAATGGCCCTAACTTCTATACGGTGCATCCTACACCTATCGTAGTTTGCAACCTTCAAATGCTTGTAACTTTTTACTGGAGCGTTATAAAACCTTGATATTTTGTGACAATAAAGTACTCGAGCCTCTTGTCAATTTAAGCTATCGCTCATAGCCTTGCCTCCAAAATAAAATACTGATAAATCTTCAAATGGCCCTAACTTCTATACGGTGCGTCCTACACCTATCAAAGTTTGCAACAATCAAATGCTTGTAACTTTTTACTGGAGCGTCATAAAACCTTGAAATTTTGTGACAATAAAGTACTCGTGCCTCTTGTCAGTTTAAGCTATCGCTCATAGCTATGCTACCCTTGAGTCTCAAATGAAACACTGAAAAACTTCAAATGGTCCTAACTTCTATACGGTGCTTCCTACACCTATCAAAGTTTGCAACATTCAAATGATTGTAACTTTTTACTGGAGAGTCATAAAGTTTTGAAATTTTGTGAGTACTCGAACCTCTTGTCAATATAAGCTATCACTCATAGCTATGCTACCTTTGAGTCCCGAATCAAACACTGAAAAACTTCAAATGGACCTAACTTCTATACGGTGCGTCCTACACCTATCAAAGTTTGCAACATTCAAATGCTTGTAACTTTTTACTGGAGAGTCATAAAGTCTTGAAATTTTATGACAATAAAGTACTCGAGCCTCTTGTCAATTTAAGCTATCGCTCATAGCTATGCTACCCTTGAGTCCCAAATCAAACGCTGCTAAAACTTCAAATGACCCTAACTTCTGTAAAGTGCGTCCTATACCTATCAAAGTTAGTAACAAACAAATGCTTGTAGCTTTTTACTGGAGCGTCATAAAACCTTGAAATTTTGTGACAATAAAGTACTCATAGCTATGCTAACCTTAAATCCCGGATCAAACACTGATCAAACTTCAAATGGCCCTAACTTCTATACGGTGCATCCTACACCTAACGTAGTTTGCAACATTCAGATGCTTGTAACTTTTTACTGGAGCGTTATAAAACCTTGATATTTTGTGACAATAAAGTAGTCGAGCCTCTTGTCAATTTAAGGTATCGCTCATAGCCTTGCCTCCAAAATAAAATACTGATAAATCTTCAAATGGCCCTAACTTCTATACGGTGCGTCCTACACCTATCAAAGTTTGCAACAATCAAATGCTTGTAACTTTTTACTGGAGCGTCATAAAACCTTGAAATTTTGTGACAATAAAGTACTCGTGCCTCTTGTCAATTTAAGCTATCGCTCATAGCATGCTACCCTTCAATCTCAAATCAAACACTGCAAAAGCTTCAAATGGCCCTAACTTCTGTACGGTGCGTCCTATACCTATCAAAGTTTGCAACAATCAAATGCTTGTAACTTTGTACTGGAGCGTCAAAAAATCTTGAAATTTTGTGACAATGAAGTACTCGAGCCTCTTGTCAATTTAAGCTATCGCTCATAGCTATGCTACCCTTGAGTCCCAAATCAAACGCTGCTAAAACTTCAAATGGCCCTAACTTCTGTAAAGTGTGTCCTACACCTATTAAAGTTAGTAACAAACAAATGCTTGTAGCTTTTTACTGGAGCGTCATAAAATCTTGAAATTTGTGACAATAAAGTACTCGAGCCTCTTGTTAATTTTAGCTATCGCTCAGAGCTATAATAACCTTGAGTCCCAAGACAAACACTGCTAAAACTTCAAATGGCCCTTACTTCTATACGTTGCGTCCTACAACTATCAAAGTTTGCAACATCAAATGCTTGTAACTTGTTACTGGAGCGTCAAAAAATCTTGAAATTTTGTGACAATGAAGTACTCGAGCCTCTTGTCAATTTAAGCTATCGCTCATAGCTATGCTACCGTTCAGTCCCAAATCAAACACTGCTCAAACTTAAATTGGCCCTAACTTCTATACGGTGCGGTCTATACATATCAAAGTTTTCAACATTCAAATGCTTGTAAGTTTTTACTGGAGCGTCATAAAATCTTGAAATTTTGTGAGAATAAAGTACTGGAGCCTCTTGTCAATTTAAGCTATCGGTCATAGCTATGCTACCCTTGAGTCCCAAATCAAAAACTGATAAAACTTCAAATGACCCTAACTTCTATACGGTGCGTCCTACACCTATCAAAGTTTGCAACATTCAAATGCTTGTAACTTTTAACTGGAGAGTCTAAAGTCTTGAGATTTTGTGACAACAAAGTACTCGAGCCTCCCGTAAATTTAAGCTATCGCTCATAGCTATGCTACCCTTGAGTCCCAAATCAAACGCTGCTAAAGCTTCAAATGAACCTAACTTCTGCAAGTTATCAAAGTTTGTAACAAAGAAATGCTTGTAGCTTTTTACTGGAGCGTCATAAAACTCAGAAATTTTGTGACAATAAAGTATTGGAGCCTTTTGTCAATTTAAGCTATCGCTCATAGCTATGCTACCCTTGAGTCCCGAATCAAACACTGAAAAACTTCAAATGGCCCTAACTTGTATACTGTGCGTCCTACACCTATCAAAGTTTGCAACAATCAAATGCTTATAGCTTTTTACTGGAGCGTCATAAAACCTTTAAATTTTGTGACAATAACGTACTCGTGCCTCTGATCAATTTAATATATCGCTCATAGCTATGCTGCTATTGCCTCCAAAATAAAATACTGATAAATCTTCAAATGGCCCTAACTTCTATACGGTGCGTCCTACACCTATCAAAGTTTGCAACAATCAAATGCTTGTAACTTTTTACTGGAGTGTCATAAAACCTTGAAATTTTGTGACAATAAAGTACTCGTGCTTCTTGTCAATGAAAGTCGTCGCTCATAGCCATGCTACCCTTGAGTCCCACATCAAACACTGAAAAACTTCAAATGGCCCTAATTCTATACGGTGCGTCCTCCACCTATCAAAGTTTGCAACATTCAAATGCTTGTAACTTTTTACTGGAGAGTCATAAAGTCTTGAAATTTTGTGACAATAAAGTACTCGAGCCTCTTGTCAATATAAGCTATCGCTCATAGCTATGCTAACCTTAAGTCCCGGATCAAACACTGAAAAACTTCAAATGGCCCTAACATCTATACGGTGCGTCCTACTCCTATCAAAGTTTGCAACAATAATATGCTTGTAACTTTTACTGGAGCGTAATAAAAGCTTGAAATTTTGTGATAATAAAGTACTCGTGCCTCTTGTTAATTTAAGCTATCGCTAATAGCTATGCTAACCTTGAGTCCCAAGACAAACACTGCTAAAACTTCAAATGGCCCTAACTTCTATACGTTGCGTCCTGCACCTATCAAAGTTTGCAACATCAAATGCTTGTAACTTTGTACTGGAGCGTCAAAAAATCTTGAAATTTGGTGACACTGAAGTACTCGAGCTTCTTGTCAATTTAAGCTATCGCTCAAAGCTATGCTACCCTTGAGTCCCAAATCAAACACTGCTAAAACTTCAAATGGCCCTAACTTCTATACGATGCGTCCTATACCTATCAAAGTTTGCAACAATCAAATGCTTGAAACTGATTAGTGGAGCGTCATAAAATCTTGAACTTTTGTGACAATAAAGTACTCGAGCCTCTTGCCAATTTAGGGTATTGCTCATAGCTAAGCTACCATTGAGGCCCAAATCAAACGCTGCTAAAACTTCAAATGGCCCTAACTTCTGTATGGTGCTTCCTATACCTATCAAAGTTTGCAACAATCAAATGCTTATAACTTTTTACTGGAGCGTCATAAAATCTTGAAATTTGTGACAATAAAGTACTCGAGCCTCTTGTTAATTTAAGTTATCGCTCATAGCTATGCTAACCTTGAGTCCCAAGACAAACACTGCTAAAACTTCAAATGGCCCTTACTTCTATACGTTGCGTCCTACACCTATCAAAGTTTGCAACATCAAATACTTGTAACTTTGTACTGGAGCGTCAAAAAATCTTGAAATTTTGTGACAATAAAGTACTCGAGCCTCTTGCCAATTTAGGGTATTGCTCATAGCTAAGCTACCATTGAGGCCCAAATCAAACGCTGCTAAAACTTCAAATGGCCCTAACTTCTGTATGGTGCTTCCTATACCTATCAAAGTTTGCAACAATCAAATGCTTGTAACTTTGTACTGGAGCGTCAAAAATACTTGAAATTTTGTGACAATAAAGTACTCGAGCCTCTTGTCAATTTAAGCTATCGCTCATAGCTATGCTACCCTTGAGTCCCAAATCAAACACTGCTAAAACTTCAAATGGCCCTAACTTCTATACGGTGCGTCCTACACCTATCAAAGTTTGCAACAATCAAATGCTTGTAACTTTTTACTGGAGCGTCATAAAACCTTGAAATTTTGTGACAATAAAGTACTCGTGCTTCTTGTCAATGAAAGTCATCACTCATAGCCATGCTACCCTTGAGTCCCAAATCGAACACTGAAAAACTTCAAATGGCCCTAACTTCTATACGGTGCGTCCTACACCTATCAAAGTTTGCAACATTCAAATGCTTGTAACTTTTTACTGGAGAGTCATAAAGTCTTGAAATTTTGTGACAATAAAGTAGTCGAGCTTGTCAACTTAAGCTATCGCTCATAGCTACCATTGAGTCCCAAACAAACCATGCTAAAACTTCAAATGGCCCTAACTTCTGTAAAGTGCGTCCTATACCTATCAAAGTTAGTAACAAACAAATGCTTGTAGCTTTTTACTTGAGCGTCATAAAACCTTGAAATTTTGTGACAATAAAGTACTCGTGCTTTTTGTCAATTAAAGTCATCGCTCATAGCTGTGCTATCCTTGAGTCCCAAATCAAACACTGCTAAAACTCAAAATAGCCCTAACTTCTGTACGGTGCGTTCTATAGATATCAAAGTTTGCAACATTCAAATGCTTGTAAGTTTTTACTGGAGCGCAATAAAATCTTGAAATTTTGTGAGAATAAAGTACTCGAGCCTCTTGCCACTTTAAGCTATCGCTCATAGCTATGCTAACCTTAAGTCCCGGATCAAACACTGAAAAACTTCAAATGGCCCTAACTTCTATACGGTGCGGCCTACACATATCAAAGTTTGCAACAATCAAATGCTTGTAACTTTTACTGGAGCGTAATAAAAGCTTGAAATTTTGTGATATTAAAGTACTCGTGCCTCTTGTCAATTTAAGCTATCGCTCATACCATGTTACGCTTGAGTCTCAAATCAAACACTGCTAAAACTTCAAATGGTCCTAACTTCTGTACGGTGCGTCCTATGCCTATCAAAGTTTGCAACAATCAAAGGCTTATAACTTTTTACTGGAGCGTCATAAAATCTTGAAATTTGTGACAATAAAGTACTCGAGCCTCTGGTTAATTTAAGCTACCGCTCATAGCTAAGCGAACCTTGAGTCCCAAGACAAACACTGCTAAAAATTCAAATGGCCCTTACTTCTATACGTTGCGTCCTACACCTATCAGAGTTTGCAACATCAAATGCTTGTAACTTTGTACTGGAGCGTCAAAAAATCTTGAAATTTTGTGACAATGAAGTACTCGAGCCTCTTGTCAATTTAAGGTATCGCTCATAGCTACGCTACCCTTGAGTCCCAAATCAAACACTGCTAAAACTTCAAATAGCCCTAACTTCTATACGGTGCCTCCTATACCAATCAAAGTTTGCAACAATCAAATGCTTGAAACTCATTACTGGAGCGTCATAAAATCTTGAAATTTTGTGACAATAAATTACTCGAGCCTCTTGCCAATTTACCATTGAGTCCCAAATCAAACGCTGCTAAAACTTCAAATGGCCCTAACTTCTGTACAGTGCGTCCTATACCTATCAAAGTTTGCAACAATCAAATGCTTATAACTTTTTACTGGAGCGTCATAAAATCTTGAAATTTGTGACAATAAAGTACTCGAGCCTCTTGTTAATTTAAGCTATCGCTCATAGCTATGCTAACCTTGAGTCCCAAGACAAACACTGCTAAAACTTCAAATGGCCCTTACTTCTATACGTTGCGTCCTACACCTATCAAGGTTTGTAACATCAAATGCTTGTAACTTTGTACTGGAGCGTCAAAAAATCCTGAAATTTTGTGACAATAAAGTACTCGAGCCTCTTGTCAATTTAAGCTATCGATCATAGCTATGCTACCCTTGAGTCCTTAGTCAAACACTGCTAAAACTTCAAATGGCCCTAACTTCTATACGGTGCGTCCTATACCTATCAAAATTTGCAACAATCAAATGCTTATAACTTTTTACTGAGCGTCCTAAAACCTTGAAATTTTGTAACAACAAAGTACTCGTGCCTCTGATCAATTTAATCTATCGCATATAGCTATGCTACCCTTGAGTCCCGATTCAAACACTGAATAACTTCAAATGGCCCTAACTTCTATACGGTGCGTCCTACACCTATCGTAGTTTGCAACATTCAAATGCTTGTAACTTTTTACTGGAGCGTTATAAAACCTTGAAATTTTATGACAATAAAGTACTCGAGCCTCTTGTCAATTCAAGCTAACGCTCATAGCTTTGCCTCCAAAATAAAATACTGATAAATCTTCAAATGGCCCTAACTTCTATACGGTGCGTCCTACACCTATCAAAGTTTGCAACATTCAAATGCTTGTAACTTTTTACTGGAGCGTAATAAAATCTTGTAGTTTTGTGACAATAAAGTATTCGAGCCTCTTATAAATTTAGGCTATCGCTCAGAGTTATGCTACCCCTGAGTCCCAAATCAAACACTGATAAAACCACAAATGGCATTAACTTCTATACGGTGCATCCTACACCTATCAAAGTTTGCAACATTCAAATGCTTGTAACTTGTTACTGGAGCGTCATCAAACCTTGAAATTTTGTGACAATAAAGTACTCGAGCCTCTTATCAAATTAAGCTCTCCCTCATGCTACCCTAGAGTCCCAAATCAAACACTGATAAAACTTCAAATGGCCCTTACTTCTGTACGGTGCGTCCTATACCTATCGAAGTTTGCAACTATCAAATGCTTGTGACTTTTTACACGAGCGTCATAAAACCTTGAAATTTTGTGACAATAAAGTTCTCGAGCATCTTGTCAATTTAAGCTATCACTCATAGCTGTGCTACCCTTGAGTCCCAAATCAAACACTGAGAAAACTTCAAATGGAGCGAACTTCTATACGGTGCGTCCTACACCTACCAAAGTTTGCAACAATCAAATGCTTGTAACTTATTACTGGAGCGTAATAAAAGCTTGAAATTTTGTGATAATAAAGTACTCGTGCCTCTTGTCAATTTAAGCTATCGCTCATAGCATGTTACTCTTGAGTCCCAAATCAAACACAGCTAAAACTTCAACTGGCCTTAATTTTTGTACGGTGCGTCCTATCCCTATCAAAGTTTGCAACAATCAAATGCTTGTAACTTTTTACTGGAGCGTCATAAAACCTTGAAATTTTGTGGCAATAAAGTACTCGTGCTTCTTGTCAATTAAAGTCATCGCTCATAGCTATGCTATCCTTGAGTCCCAAATCAAACACTGCTAAAACTTAAATTGGCCTTAACTTCTATACGGTGCGTTCTATACGTATCAAAGTTTTCAACATTCAAATGCTTGTAAGTTTTTACTGGGGCGTCATAAAATCTTGAAATTTTGTGAGAATAAAGTACTCGAACCCCTTGTCAATTTAAGCGATCGCTCATAGCCAAGCTACCCTTGAGTCCCAAATGGCCCTAACTTCTAGACGGTGCGTCCTACACCTATCAAAGTTTGCAACATTAAAAAGTTTGTAACTATTTACTGGAGCGCAAAAAAATTTTGAAATTTTGTGACAATAAAAAACTCGAGACTCTTATCAATTTAAGCTATCGCTCATAGTTAGGCTACCCTTGAGTTTCAAATCAAACACTGATAAAACTTCAAATGGCCCTAACTTCTATACGGTGCGTCCTATACCTATCAAAGTTTGCAACAATCAAATGCTTATAACTTTTAACTGGAGCGTCATAAAACCTTCAAATTTTGTGACAATAAAGTACTCGTGCCTCTGATCAATTTAATCTATCGCTCATAGCTATGCTGCCCTTGCCTCCAAATCAAACACTGATAAAACTTCAAATGGCCCTTACTTCTGTACGGTGCGTCCTATACCTATCGAAGTTTGCAACAATCAAATGCTTGTGACTTTTTACAGGAGCGTCATAAAACCTTGAAATTTTGTGACAATAAAGTTCTCGAGCATCTTGTCAATTTAAGCTATCACTCACAGCTGTGCTACCCTTGAGTCCCAAATCAAACACTGAGAAAACTTCAAATGGAGCGAACTTCTTTACGGTGCGTCTTACACCTATCAAAGTTTGCAACAATCAAATGCTTGTAACTTATTACTGGAGCGTAATAAAAGCTTGAAATTTTGTGATAATAAAGTACTCGTGCCTCTTGTCAATTTAAGCTATCGCTCATAGCATGTTACTCTTGAGTCCCAAATCAAACACAGCTAAAACTTCAACTGGCCTTAATTTTTGTACGGTGCGTCCTATCCCTATCAAAGTTTGCAACAATCAAATGCTTGTAACTTTTTACTGGAGCGTCATAAAACCTTGAAATTTTGTGGCAATAAAGTACTCGTGCTTCTTGTCAATTAAAGTCATCGCTCATAGCTATGCTATCCTTGAGTCCCAAATCAAACACTGCTAAAACTTAAATTGGCCTTAACTTCTATACGGTGCGTTCTATACGTATCAAAGTTTTCAACATTCAAATGCTTGTAAGTTTTTACTGGGGCGTCATAAAATCTTGAAATTTTGTGAGAATAAAGTACTCGAACCCCTTGTCAATTTAAGCGATCGCTCATAGCTATGCTACCCTTGAGTCCCAAATGGCCCTAACTTCTATACGGTGCGTCCTACACCTATCAAAGTTTGCAACATTCAAATGTTTGTAACTATTTACTGGAGCGCAAAAACTCGAGACTCTTATCAATTTAAGCTATCGCTCATAGTTAGGCTACCCTTGAGTTTCAAATCAAACACTGATAAAACTTCAAATGGCCCTAACTTCTATACGGTGCGTCCTATACCTATCAAAGTTTGCAACAATCAAATGCTTATAACTTTTTACTGGAGCGTCATAAAACCTTCAAATTTTGTGACAATAAAGTACTCGTGCCTCTGATCAATTTAATCTATCGCTCATAGCTATGCTGCCCTTGCCTCCAAAATAAAATACTGATAAATCTTCAAATGGCCCTAACTTCTATACGGTGCGTTCTACACCTATCAAAGTTTGCAACAATCAAATGCTTGTAACTTTTTACTGGAGTGTCATAAAACCTTGAAATTTTGTGACAATAAAGTACTCGTGCTTCTTGTCAATGAAAGTCATCGCTCATAGCCAAGCTACCCTTGAGTCCCAAATCAAACACTGAAAATCTTCAAATGGCCCTAACTTCTATACGGTGCGTCCTACACCTATCAAATTTGCAACATTCAAATGCTTGTAACTTTTTACTGGAGAGTCATAAAGTCTTGAAATTTTGTGATGATAATGTACTCGTGCCTCTTGTCAATTTAAGCTATCGCTCATAGCATGTTACCCTTGAGTCTCAAATCAAACACTGTTAAAACTTCAAATGGCCCTAACTTATGTACGATGCGTCCTATACCTATCAAAGTTTGCAACAATCAAGTGCTTATAACTTTTTACTGGAGCGTCATAAAATCTTGAAATTTGTGACAATAAAATACTCGTGCCTCTTGTTAATTTAAGCTATCGCTCAGAGTTATGCTACCCCTGAGTCCCAAATCAAACACTGATAAAACCACAAATGGCCCTAACTTCTATACGGTGCATCCTACACCTATCAAAGTTTGCAACATTCAAGTGCTTGTAACTTGTTACTGGAGCGTCATCAAACCTTGAAATTTTGTGACAATAAAGTACTCGAGCCTCTTATCAAATTAAGCTCTCCCTCATGCTACCCTAGAGTCCCAAATCAAACACTGATAAAACTTCAAATGGCCCTTACTTCTGTACGGTGCGTCCTATACCTATCGAAGTTTGCAACAATCAAATGCTTGTGACTTTTTACAGGAGCGTCATAAAACCTTGAAATTTTGTGACAATAAAGTTCTCGAGCATCTTGTCAATTTAAGCTATCACTCATAGCTGTGCTACCCTTGAGTCCCAAATCAAACACTGAGAAAACTTCAAATGGCCCTAACTTCTATACGGTGCGTCCCATACCTATCAAAATTTGCAACACTCAAATGCTTATAACTTTTTACTGAGCGTCCTAAAACCTTGAAATTTTGTAACAACAAAGTACTCGTGCCTCTGATCAATTTAATCTATCGCATATAGCTATGCTACCCTTGAGTCCCGATTCAAACACTGAAAAACTTCAAATGGCCCTAACTTCTATACGGTGCATCCTATACCTATCAAAGTTTGCAACATTCAAATGCTTGTAACTTGTTACTGGAGCGTCATCAAACCTTGAAATTTTGTGACAATAAAGTACTCGAGCCTCTTATCAAATTACGCTCTCCCTCATGCTACCCTAGAGTCCCAAATCAAACACTGATAAAACTTCAAATGGCCCTTACTTCTGTACGGTGTGTCCTATACCTATCGAAGTTTGCAACAATCAAATGCTTGTGACTTTTTACAGGAGCGTCATAAAACCTTGAAATTTTGTGACAATAAAGTTCTCGAGCATCTTGTCAATTTAAGCTATCACTCATAGCTGTGCTACCCTTGAGTCCCAAATCAAACACTGAGAAAACTTCAAATGGAGCGAACTTCTATACGGTGCGTCCTACACCTATCAAAGTTTGCAACAATCAAATGCTTGTAACTTATTACTGGAGCGTAATAAAAGCTTGAAATTTTGTGATAATAAAGTACTCGTGCCTCTTGTCAATTTAAGCTATCGCTCATAACATATTACTCTTGAGTCCCAAATCAAACACAGCTAAAACTTCAACTGGCCTTAATTTTTGTACGGTGCGTCCTATCCCTATCAAAGTTTGCAACAATCAAATGCTTGTAACTTTTTACTGGAGCGTCATAAAACCTTGAAATTTTTTGGCAATAAAGTACTCGTGCTTCTTGTCAATTAAAGTCATCGCTCATAGCTATGCTATCCTTGAGTCCCAAATCAAACACTGCTAAAACTTAAATTGGCCTTAACTTCTATACGGTGCGTTCTATACGTACCAAAGTTTTCAACATTCAAATGCTTGTAAGTTTTTACTGGGGCGTCATAAAATCTTGAAATTTTGTGAGAATAAAGTACTCGAACCCCTTGTCAATTTAAGCGATCACTCATAGCTATGCTACCCTTGAGTCCCAAATGGCCCTAACTTCTATACGGTGCGTCCTACACCTATTAAAGTTTGCAACATTCAAATGTTTGTAACTATTTACTGGAGCGCAATAAAATTTTGAAATTTTGTGACAATAAAAAACTCGAGACTCTTATCAATTTAAGATATCGCTCATAGTTAGGCTACCCTTGAGTTTCAAATCAAACACTGATAAAACTTCAAATGGCCCTAACTTCTATACGGTGCGTCCTATACCTATCAAAGTTTGCAACAATCAAATGCTTATAACTTTTTACTGGAGCGTCATAAAGCCTTCAAATTTTGTGACAATAAAGTACTCGTGCCTCTGATCAATTTAATCTATCGCTCATAGCTATGCTGCCCTTGCCTCCAAAATAAAATACTGATAAATCTTCGAATGGCCCTAACTTCTATACGGTGCGTCCTACACCTATCAAAGTTTGCAACAATCAAATGCTTGTAACTTTTTACTGGAGTGTCATAAAACCTTGAAATTTTGTGACAATAAAGTACTCGTGCTTCTTGTCAATGAAAGTCATCGCTCATAGCCATGCTACCCTTGAGTCCCAAATCAAACACTGAAAAACTTCAAATTGCCCTAACTTCTATACGGTGCGTCCTACACCTATCAAAGTTTGCAACATTCAAATGCATGTAACTTTTTACTGGAGAGTCATAAAGTCTTGAAATTTTGTGATGATAATGTACTCGTGCCTCTTGTCAATTTAAGCTATCGCTCATAGCATGTTACCCTTGAGTCTCAAATCAAACACTGCTAAAACTTCAAATGGCCCTAACTTATATACGGTGCGTCCTATACCTATCAAAGTTTGCAACAATCAAGTGCTTATAACTTTTTACTGGAGCGTCATAAAATCTTGAAATTTGTGACAATAAAATACTCGAGCCTCTTGTTAATTTAAGCTATCGCTCATAGCTATGCTAACCTTGAGTCCCAAGACAAACACTGCTAAAAGTTCAAATGGCCCTTACTTCTTCGTTGCGTCCTACACCTATCAAAGTTTGCAACATCAAATGCTTGTAACTTTGTACTGGAGCGTCAAAAACTCTTGAAATTTTGTGACAATGAAGTACTCGAGCCTCTGGTCAATTTAAGCTATCGCTCATAGCTAAGCTACCATTGAGTCCCAAATCAAACGCTGCTAAAACTTCAAATGGCCCTAACTTCTGTACGGTGCGTCCTATACCAATCAAAGTTTGCAACAATCAAATGCTTATAACTTTTTACTGGAGCGTCATAAAATCTTGAAATTTGTGACAATAAAGTACTCGAGCCTCTTGTTAAGTTAAGCTATCGCTCATAGCTATGTTACCCTTGAGTCGCAAATCAAAAACTGCTAAAACTTCAAATGGCCCTAACTTCTATACGGTGCATCCTATACCTATCAAAGTTTTCAGCAATCAAATGCTTATAACTTTTTACTGGAGCGTCATAAAACCTTGAAATTTTGTGACAATAAAGTACTCGTGCCACTGATCAATTTAATCTATCGCATATAGCTATGCTACCCTTGAGTTCCATATCAAATACTGATAAAACTTCAAGTGGCCCTAACTTATATACGGTGCATCCTACACCTATCGTAGTTTGCAACATTCAAATGCTTGTAAGGTTTTACTGGAGCGTCATAAAATCTTGAAATTTTGTGAGAATAAAGTACTCGAGCCTCTTGTCAATTTAAGCTATAGGTTATAGCTATGCTACCCTTGAGTTCCAAATCAAACACTTCTAAAACTGCAAATGACCCTAACTTCTATACGGTGCGTCCTACACCTATCAAAATTTGCAACATTCAAATGTTTGTAACTTTTTACTGGAGAGTCATAAAGTCTTGAAATTTTGTGACAATAAAGTACTCGAGCCTCTTGTCAATATAAGCTATCGCTCATAGCTATGCTACATTTGAGTCCCGAATCAGACACTGAAACACTTCAAATGGACCTAACTCCTATACGGTGCGTCCTACACCTATCAAAGTTTGCAACATTCAAATGCTTGTAACTTTTTACTGGAGAGTCATAAAGTCTTGAAATTTTGTGACAATAAAGTACTCGTGCTTCTTGTCAATGAAAGTCATCGCTCATAGCCATGCTACCCTTGAGTCCCAAATCAAACACTGATAAAACTTCAAATGGCCCTTACTTCTGTACGGTGCGGCCTATACCTATCAAAGTTTGCAACAATCAAATGCTTGTGACTTTTTACAGGAGCGCCATAATACATTGAAATTTTGTGACAATAAAGTTCTCGAGCATCTTGTCAATTTAAGCTATCACTCATAGCTGTGCTACCCTTGAGTCCCAAATCAAACACTGAGAACACTTCAAATGGAGCGAACTTCTATACGGTGCGTCCTACACCTATCAAAGTTTGCAACAATCAAATGCTTGTAACTTATTACTGGAGCGTAATAAAAGCTTGAAAATTTGTGATAATAAAGTACTCGTGCCTCTTGTCAATTTAAGCTATCGCTCATAGCATGTTACTCTTGAGTCCCAAATCAAACACAGCTAAAACTTCAAATGGCCCCAATTTTTGTACGGTGCGTCCTATACCTATCAAAGTTTGCAACAATCAAATGCTTGTAACTTTTTACTGGAGCGTCATAAAACCTTGAAATTTTGTGACAATAAAGTACTCGTGCTTCTTGTCAATTAAAGTCATCGCTCATGGCTATGCTATCCTTGAGACCCAAATCAAACACTGCTAAAACTTAAATTGGCCCTAACTTCTATACGGTGCGTTCTATACGTATCAAAGTTTTCAACATTCAAATGCTTGTAAGTTTTTACTGGAGCGTCATAAAATCTTAAAATTTTGTGAGAATAAAGTACTCGGACCCCTTGTCAATTTAAGTTATCGCTCATAGCTATGCTACCCTTGAGTCCCAAATGGCCTTAACTTCTATACGGTGCGTCCTACACCTATCAAAGTTTGCAACATTCAAATGTTTGTAAGTTTCTACTGGTGCGAAATAAAATTTTGAAATTTTGTGACAATAAAAAGCTCGAGCCTCTTATCAATTTACGCTATCGCTCATAGTTAGGCTACCCTTGAGTCCCAAATCAAACACTGATAAAACTTCAAATGGCCCCAACTACTATACGGTGCGTCCTATACCTATCAAAGTTTGCAACAATCAAATGCTTATACCTTGTTACTGGAGCGTCATAAAACCTTCAAATTTTGTGACAATAAAGTACTCGTGCTTCTTGTCAATTAAAGTCATCGATCATGGCTATGCTATCCTTGAGTCCCAAATCAAACACTGCTAAACCTTAAATTGGCCCTAATTTCTATACGGTGCGTTCTATACGTATCAAAGTTTTCAACATTCAAATGCTTGTAAGTTTTTACTGGAGCGTCATAAAATTTTGAAATTTTGTGAGAATAAAGTACTCGGACCCCTTGTCAATTTAAGCTATCGCTCATAGCTATGCTACAATTGAGTCCCAAATGTCCCTAACTTCTATACGGTGCGTCCTACACCTATCAAAGTTTGCAACATTCAAATGTTTGTAAGTTTCTACTGGTGCGAAATAAAATTTTGAAATTTTGTGACAATAAAAAGCTCGAGCCTCTTATCAATTTTCGCTAACGCTCATAGTTAGGCTACCCTTGAGTCAAAAATCAAACACTGATTACACTTGAAATGGCCCTAAATACTATACGGTGCATCCTACACCTATCTAAGTTTGCAACATCAAATGCTTGTAACTTTATACTGGAGCGTCAAAACATCTTGAAATTTTGTGACAATAAAGTACTCGAGCCTCTTATCAATTGAAGCTATCGCTCATAGCTAACCCACCCTTGACATCAAAATACAATACTGATAAAACTTCAAATGGCCCTAACTTCTGTACGGTGCGTCCTATACCTATCAAAGTGTGCAACAATCAAATGCTTGTAACTTTTTGCTGAAGCGTCATTAAATCTTGACATTTTGTTACAATAAAGTACTCGAGACTCTTTTCAATTTAAGCTATCGCTCATAGCTAAGCTACCATTGAGTCCCAAATCAAACACTGCTAAAACTGCAAATGGCCCTAACTTCTGTACGGTGCATCCTACACTACCAAAGTTTGCAATATTCAAATGCTTTTAACTTTTTATTGGAGCGTCATAAAACCTTGAAATTTTGTGACAATAAAGCACTCGAGCCTCTTATCAACTCATGCTATCGCTCATAGCTATGCTACCCTTGAGTCCCAAATCAAACACTGATAAAACTTCAAATGGTCCTAACTTCTGTACGATGCGTCCAATACCTGTCACAGTTTGCAACAATCAAATGCTTGTAACTTTTTACCGGAGATTCATAAAATCTTGAAATTTGTGACAATAAAGTACTCGAGCCTCTTGTCAATTTAAGCTATCGCTCATAGCTATGCTAAGCTTGAGTCCCAATTCAAACACTGCTAAAACTTCAAAGGGCCCTAACTTCTATGCGGTACGTCCTACACCTATCAACATTCAAATGTTTGTAACTTTTTACTGGAGCGTAATAAAATTTTGAAAATTTGTGACAATAAAAAACTGGAGCTATCGCTCATAGTTAGGCTACCCTTGAGTTTCAAATCAAACACTGATAAAACTTCAAATGGCCCTAACCCTGTGACAATAAAGTGCTCGTGCTTCTTGTCAATTAAAGTCATCGCTCATGGCTATGCTATCCTTGAGTCCCAAATCAAACACTGCTAAAACTTAAATTGGCCCTAACTTCTATACGGTGCGTTCTATACGTATCAAAGTTTTCAACATTCAAATGCTTGTAAGTTTTTACTGGAGCGTCATAAAATTTTGAAATTTTGTGAGAATAAAGTACTCGAACCCCTTGTCAATTTAAGCTATCGCTCATAGCTATGCTACCATTGAGTCCCAAATGGCCCTAACTTCTATACGGTGCGTCCTACACCTATCAAAGTTTGCAACATTAAAATGTTTGTAAGTTTTTACTGGTGCAAAATAAAATTTTGAAATTTTGTGACAATAAAAAGCTCGAGCCTCTTATCAATTTACGCTATCGCTCATAGTTAGGCTACCCTTGAGTCCCAAATCAAACACTGATAAAACTTCAAATGGCCCCAACTACTATACGGTGCGTCCTATACCTATCAAAGTTTGCAACAATCAAATGCTTATAACTTGTTACTGGAGCGTCATAAAACCTTCAAATTTTGAGACAATAAAGTACTCGTGCTTCTTGTCAATTAAAGTCATCGATCATGGCTATGCTATCCTTGAGTCCCCAATCAAACACTGATAAAACTTAAATTGGCCCTAATTTCTATACGGTGCGTTCTATACGTATCAAAGTTTTCAACATTCAAATGCTTGTAAGTTTTTACTGGAGCGTCATAAAATTTTGAAATTTTGTGAGAATAAAGTACTCGGACCCCTTGTCAATTTAAGCTATCGCTCATAGCTATGCTACAATTGAGTCCCAAATGGCCCTAACTTCTATACGGTGCGTCCTACACCTATCAAAGTTTGCAACAATCAAATCTTTGTAACTTTTTACTGGAGCGTCATAAAATCTTGAAATTTCTGATAATAAAATACTCGAGCCTCTTGTTAATTTAAGCTATCGCTCATAGCTATGCTAACCTTGAGTCGCAAGACAAACACTGCTAAAACTTCAAATGGCCCTTACCTCTATACGTTGCGTCCTACACCTATCATAGTTTGCAACATCAAATGCTTGTAACTTTGTACTGGAGCGTCAAAAACTCTTGAAATTTTGTGACAATGAAGTACTCGAGCCTCTTGCCAATTTAGGGTATTGCTCATAGCTAAGCTACCATTGAGTCCCAAATCAAACGCTGCTAAAACTTCAAATGGCCCTAACTTCTGTACGGTGCGTCCGATACCTATCAAAGTTTGCAACAATCAAATGCTTATAACTTTTTACTGGAGCGTCATAAAATCTTGAAATTTGTGACAATAAAGTACTCGAGCCTCTTGTTAATTTAAGCTATCACTCATAGCTATGCTACCCTTGAGTCGCAAATCAAACACTGCTAAAACTTCAAATGGCCCTAACTTCTATACGGTGCATTCTATACCTATCAAAGTTTGCAGCAATCAAATGCTTATAACTTTTTACTGGAGCGTCATAAAACCTTGAATTTTTGTGACAATAAAGCACTTGTGCCTCTGATCAATTTAATCTATCGCATATAGCTATGCTACCCTTGAGTTCCAAATCAAACACTGACAAAATTGCAAATGACCCTAACTTCTATACGGTGCGTCCTACACCTATCAAAGTTTGCAACATTCAAATGCTTGTAACTTTTTACTGGAGAGTCATAAAGTCTTGAAATTTTTTGGCAATAAAGTACTCGAGCCGTTTGTCATTTGAAGCTATCGCTCATAGCTATGCTACCCTTGAGTCCCGAATCAAACACTGAAAAACTTCAAATGGCCTTAACTTCTATACGGTGCGTTCTATACGTATCAAAGTTTTCAACATTCAAATGCTTGTAAGTTTTTACTGGGGCGTCATAAAATCTTAAAATTTTGTGAGAATAAAGTACTCGAACCCCTTGTCAATTTAAACTATCGCTCATAGCTATGCTACCGTTGAGTCCTAAATGGCCCTAACTTCTATACGGTGCGTCCTACACCTATCAAAGTTTGCAACATTCAAATGTTTGTAAGTTTTTACTGGTGCGAAATAAAATTTTGAAATTTTGTGACAATAAAAAGCTCGAGCCTCTTATCAATTTACGCTATCGCTCATAGTTAGGCTACCCTTGATTCCAAAATCAAACACTGATAAAACTTGAAATGGCCCTAACTACTATACGGTGCATCCTACACCTATCCAAGTTTGCAACATCAAATGCTTTTAACTTTATACTGGAGCGTCAAAAAATCTTGAAATTTTGTGACAATAATGTACTCGAGCCTCTTATCAATTGAAGCTATCGCTCATAGCTAACCCACCCTTGACATCAAAATACAATACTGATAAAACTTCAAATGGCCCTAACTTCTGTACGGTGCGTCCTATACCTATCAAAGTTTGCAACAATCAAATGCTTGTAACTTTTTGCTGAAGCGTCATTAAATCTTGAAATTTTGTTACAATAAAGTACTCGAGCCTCTTGTCAATTTAAGCTATCGCTCATAGCTAAGCTAAAATTGAGTCCCAAATCAAACACTGCTAAAACTGCAAATGGCCCTAACTTCTGTACGGTGCATCCTACACTACCAAAGTTTGCAATATTCAAATGCTTGTAACTTTTTATTGGAGCGTCATAAAACCTTGAAATTTTGTGACAATAAAGTACTCGAGCCTCTTATCAATTCATGCTATCGCTCATAGCTATGCTACCCTTGAGTCCCAATTCAAACACTGCTAAAACTTCAAAGGGCCCTAACTTCTATACGGTGCGTCCTACACCTATCAAAGTTTGCAACATTCAAATGTTTGTAACTTTTTACTGGAGCGTAATAAAATTTTGAAATTTTGTGACAATAAAAAGCTCGAGCCTCTTATCAATTTACGCCATCGCTCGTAGTTAGGCTACCCTTGAGTCCCAAATCAAACACTGATAAAACTTCAAATGGCCCTAACTACTATACGGTGCGTCCTATACCTATCAAAGTTTGCAAGAATCAAATGCTTATAACTTTTTACTGGTGCGTCATAAAACCTTAAAATTTTGTGACAATATAGTACTCGTGCCTCAGATCAATTTAATCTATCGCTCATAGCTATGCTGCCCTTGCCTCCAAAATAAAATACTGATAAATCTTCAAATGGCCCTAACTTCTATACGGTGCCTCCTACACCTATCAAAGTTTGCAACAATCAAATGCTTGTAACTTTTTACTGGAGCGTCATAAAACCTTGAAATTTTGTGACAATAAAGTACTCGAGCCTCTTATCAAATTAAGCTATCCCTCATGCTGCCCTTGCCTCCAAAATAAAATACTGATAAATCTTCAAATGGCCCTAACTTCTATACGGTGCCTCCTACACCTATCAAAGTTTGCAACAATCAAATGCTTGTAACTTTTTACTGGAGCGTCATAAAACCTTGAAATTTTGTGACAATAAAGTTCTCGAGCATCTTGTCAATTTAAGATATCACTCATAGCTGTGCTACCCTTGAGTTCCAAATCAAACACTGAGAAAACTTCAAATGGAGCGAACTTCTATACGGTGCGTCCTACACCTATCAAAGTTTGCAACAATCAAATGCTTGTAACTTATTACTGGAGAGTAATAAAAGCTTGAAATTTTGTGATAATAAAGTACTCGGGTCTCTTGTCAATTTAAGCTATCGCTCATAGCATGTTACTCTTGAGTCTCAAATCAAACACAGCTAAAACTTCAAATGGCCCATATTTTTGTACGGTGCGTCCTATATCTATCAAAGTTTGCAACAATCAAATGCCTGTAACTTTTTACTGGAGCGTCATAAAACCTTCAAATTTTGTGACAATAAAGTAGTCGTGCTTCTTGTCAATTAAAGTCGTCGCTAATAGCTATGCTATCCTTGAGTCCCAAATCAAACACTGCTAAAAATTAAATAGGCCATAACTTCTATACGGTGCGTTCTATACGTATCAAAGTTTTCAACATTCAAATGGTTGTAAGTTTTTACTGGAGCGTCATAAAATCTTGAAATTTTGTGAGAATAAAGTACTCGAACCCCTTGTCAATTTAAGCTATCGCTCATAGCTATGCTACCATTGAGTCCCAAATGGCACCTAACTTCTATACGGTGCGTCCTACACCTATCAAAGTTTGCAACATTCAAATGTTTGTAAGTTTTTACTGGTGCGAAATAAAATTTTGAAATTTTGTGACAATAAAAAGCTCGAGCCTCTTATCAATTTATGCTATCGCTCATAGTTAGGCTACCTTTGAGTCCCAAATCAAACACTGATAAAACTTCAAATCGCCCTAACTACTATACGGTGCGTCCTATACCTATCAAAGTTTGCAACAATCAAATGCTTATAACTTTTTACTGGAGCGTCATAAAACCTTCAAATTTTGTGACAATAAAGTACTCGTGCCTCTGATCAATTTAATCTATCGCTCATAGCTATGCTGCCCTTGCCTCCAAAATAAAATACTGATAAATCTTCAAATGGCCCTAACTTCTATACGGTGCGTCCTACACCTATCAAAG
Organism: Clusia tigrina; assembly: GCA_920105625.2. Lineage (NCBI taxonomy): Eukaryota > Metazoa > Arthropoda > Insecta > Diptera > Clusiidae > Clusia > Clusia tigrina. The sequence continues at coordinate 1,416,050 of CAKKTE020000310.1, read as the reverse complement.
TTTGCATCAATCAAATGCTTGTAACTTTTTACTGGAGCGTCATAAAACCTTGAAATTTTGTGACAATAAAGTACTCGAGCCTCTTGTCAATATAAGCTATCGCTCATAGCTATGCTACCCTTGAGTCCCGAATCAAACACTAAAAAACTTCAAATGGACCTAACTTCTGTACGGTGCGTCCTACACCTATCAAAGTTTGCAACATTCAAATGCTTGTAACTTTTTACTGGAGAGTCATAAAGTCTTGAAATTTTGTGACAATAAAGTACTCGAGCCTCTTGCCAATTTAGGGTATTGCTCATAGCTAAGCTACCATTGAGTCCCAAATCAAACACTGCTAAAACTTCAAATGGCCCTAACTTTTGTACGAAACGTCCTATACCTATCAAAGTTTGCAACAATCAAATGCTTATAACTTTTTACTGGAGCTTCATAAAATCTTGAAATTTGTGACAATAAAGTACTCGAGCCTCTTGTTAATTTAAGCTATCGCTCATAGCTATGCTAACCTTGAGTCCCAAGTCAAACTACTAAAACTTCAAATGGCCCTTACTTCTATACGTTGCGTCCAACACCTATCAAAGTTTGCAAACACTGCTAAAACTTCAAATGGCCCTAACTTTTCTACAGAACGTCCTATACCTATCAAAGTTTGCAACAATCAAATGCTTATAACTTTTTACTGGAGCGTCATAAAATCTTGAAATTTGTGACAATAAAGTACTCGAGCCTCTTGTTAATTTAAGCTATCGCTCATAGCTATGCTAACCTTGAGTCCCAAGTCAAACACTGCTAAAACTTCAAATGGCCCTTACTTCTATACGTTGCGTCCTACACCTATCAAAGTTTGCAACATCAAATGCTTGTAACTTTATACTGGAGCGTCAAAAAATCTTGAAATTTTGTGATAATAAAGTATTCGAGCCTCTTGTCAATTGAAGCTATCGCTCATAGCTATGCTACCCTTGAGTCCCAAATCAAACACTGCTAAAATTTCAAATGGCATTAAATTCTATACTGTGCGTTCTATACCTATCAAAGTTTGCAACAATCAAATGCTTATAACTTTTTACTGGATCGTCATAAAACCTTGAAAGTTGGTGACAATAAAGTACTCGTGCCTCTGATCAATTTAATCTATCGCATATAGCTATGCTACCCTTGAGTTCCATATCAAACACTGAAAAAACTTCAAATGGCCCTAACTTCTATACGGTGCATCCTACACCTATCGTAGTTTGCAACATTCAAATGCTTGTAACTTTTTACTGGAGCGTTATAAAACCTTGACATTTTGTGACAATAAAGTACTCGAGCCTCTTGTCAATTTAAGCTATCGCTCATAGCCTTGCCTCCAAAATAAAATACTGATAAATCTTCAAATGGCCCTAACTTTTATACGGTGCGTCCTATACCTCTCAAAGTTTGCAACAATCAAATGCTTGTAACTTTTTACTGGAGCGTCATAAAACCTTGAAATTTTGTGACAATAAAGTACTCGTGCTTCTTATCAATTAAAGTCATCGCTCATAGCTCATATGCTATCCTTGAGTCGCAAATCAAACGCTGCTAAAACTTAAATTGGCCCTAACTTCTATACGGTGCGTTCTATACGTATCAAAGTTTTCAACATTCAAATGCTTGTAAGTTTTTACTGGAGCGTCATAAAATCTTGAAATTTTGTGAGAATAAAGTACTCGAGCCTCTTGTCAATTTAGGCTGTCGGTCATAGCTTTGTTACCTTTGAGTCCCAAATCAAACACTGATAAAACTTCAAATGACCCTAACTTCTATACGGTGCGTCCCACTCCCATCAAAGTTTGCAACATTCAAATGCTTGTAACTTTTTACTAGAGAGTCATAAAGTCTTGAAATTTTGTGACAATAAAGTACTCGAGCCTTTTGTCAATTTAAGCTATCGCTCATAGCTATGCTACCCTTGAGTCCCGAATCAAACGCTGCTAAAACTTCAAATGACTCTAACTTCTGTAAGGTGCGTCCTATACCTATCAAAGTTTGTAACAAACAAATGCTTGTAGCTTTTTACTGGAGCGTCATAAATCCTTGAAATTTTATGACAATAAAGTACTCGTGCCTTTGATCAATTTAATCTATCGCATATAGCTATGCTACCCTTGAGTTCCATATCAAACACTGAAAAAACTTCAAATGGCCCTAACTTCTATACGGTGCATCCTACACCTATCGTACTTTGCAACATTCAAATGCTTGTAACTTTTTACTGGAGCGTTATAAAACCTTGAAATTTTGTGACACTAAAGTACTCGAGCCTCTTGTCAATTTAAGCTATCGCTCATAGCCTTGCCTCCAAAATAAAATACTGATAAATCTTCAAATGGCCCTAACTTCTATACGGTGCGTCCTACACCTATCAAAGTTTGCAACAATCAAATGCTTGTAACTTTTTACTGGAGCGTCATAAAACCTTGAAATTTTCTGACAATAAAGTACTCGTGCTTCTTATCAATGAAAGTCATCGCTCATAGCGATGCTACCCTTGAGTCCCAAATCAAACACTGAAAAACTTCAAATGGCCCTAACTTCTATACGGTGCGTCCTACACCAATCAAAGTTTGCAACATTCAAATGCTTGTAACTTTTTACTGGAGATTCATAAAGTCTTGAAATTTTGTGGCAATAAAGTACTCGAGCCTCTTGTCAATATAAGCTATCGCTCATAGCTATGCTACCCTTAAGTCCCGAATCAAACACTGAAAAACTTCAAATGGACCTAACTTCTGTACGGTGCGTCCTACACCTATCAAAGTTTGCAACATTCAAATTCTTGTAAGTTTTTACTGGAGAGTCATAAGTCTTGAAATTTTGTGACAATAAAGTACTCGTGCTTCTTGTCAATGAAAGTTATCGCTCATAGCCATGCTACCCTTGAGTCCCAAATCAAATACTGAGAAAACTTCAAATGGAGCGAACTTCTGTACGGTGCGTCCTACACCTATCAAAGTTTGCAACAATCAAATGCTTTTCACTTTTTATTGGAGCGTCATAAAACCTTGAAATTTTGTGACAATAAAGTACTCGTGCTTCTTGTCAATGAAAGTTATCGCTCATAGCCATGCTACCCTTGAGTCCCAAATCAAACACTGAAAAACTTCAAATGGCCCTAACTTCTATACGGTGCGTCCTACACCTATCAAAGTTTGCAACATTCAAATGCTAGTAACTTTTTACTGGAGAGTCATAAAGTCTTGAAATTTTCTGACAATAAAGTACTCGAGCCTCTTGTCAATATAAGCGATCGCTCATAGCTATGCTACCCTTGAGTCCCGAATCAAACACTGAAAAACTTCAAATGGACCTAACTTCTGTACGGTGCGTCCTACACCTATCAAAGTTTGCAACATTCAAATGCTTGTAACTTTTTACTGGAGAGTCATAAAGTCTTGAAATTTTGTGACAATAAAGTACTCGAGCCTCTTGTCAATTTAAGCTATCGCTCATAGCTATGCTACCCTTGAGTCCCAAACCAAACTCTGCTAAAACTTCAAATGGCCCTAACTTCTGTAAGGTGCGTCCTATACGTATCAAAGTTAGGAACAAACAAATGCTCGTAGCTTTTTACTGGAGGGTCATAAAACCTTGAAATTTTGTTACAATAAAGTACTCGTGCTTCTTCTCAATTAAAGTCATCGCTCATAGTTGTGCTATCCTTGAGTCCCAAATCAAACACTGCTAAAACTCAAAATGGTCCTAACTTCTATACGGTGCGTTCTATACCTATCAAAGTTTGCAACATTCAAATGCTTGTAACTTTTTACTGGAGAGTCATAAAGTCTTGAAATTTTGTGACAATAAAGTACTCGAGCCTCTTGTCAATATAAGCTATCGCTCATAGCTATGCTACCCTTAAGTCCCGAATGAAACACTGGAAAACTTCAAATGGCCCTAACTTCTATACCGTGTGTCCTACACCTAGCAAAGTTTGCAACAATCAAATGCTGGTAACTTTTACTGGAGCGTAATAAAAGCTTGAAATTTTGTGAGAATAAAGTACTCGAGCCTCTTGTCAATTTAGGCTGTCGGTCATAGCTATGCTACCCTTGAGTCCCAAATCAAACACTGATAAAACTTCAAATGACCCTAACTTCTATACGGTGCGTCCCACACCCATCAAAGTTTGCAACATTCAAATGCTTGTAACTTTTTACTGGAGAGTCATAAAGTCTTGAAATTTTGTGACAATAAAGTACTCGAGCCTTTTGTCAATTTAAGCTATCGCTCATAGCCATGCTACCCTTGAGTCCCGAATCAAACGCTGCTAAAACTTCAAATGACTCTAACTTCTGTAAGGTGCGTCCTACACCTATCAAAGTTTGTAACAAACAAATGCTTGTAGCTTTTTACTGGAGCGTCATAAAACCTTGAAATTTTGTGACAATAAAGTACTCGTGCCTTTGATCAATTTAATCTATCGCATATAGCTATGCTACCCTTGAGTTCCATATCAAACACTGAAAAAACTTCAAATGGCCCTAACTTCTATACGGTGCATCCTACACCTATCGTACTTTGCAACATTCAAATGCTTGTAACTTTTTACTGGAGCGTTATAAAACCTTGAAATTTTGTGACAATAAAGTACTCGAGCCTCTTGTCAATTTAAGCTATCGCTCATAGCCTTGCCTCCAAAATAAAATACTGATAAATCTTCAAATGGCCCTAACTTCTATACGGTGCGTCCTACACCTATCAAAGTTTGCAACAACCAAATGCTTGTAACTTTTTACTGGAGCGTCATAAAACCTTGAAATTTTGTGACAATAAAGTACTCGTGCTTCTTATCAATGAAAGTCATCGCTCATAGCGATGCTACCCTTGAGTCTCAAATCAAACACTGAAAAACTTCAAATGGCCCTAACTTCTATACGGTGAGTCCTACACCTATCAGAGTTTGCAACATTCAAATGCTTGTAACTTTTTACTGGAGAGTCATAAAGTCTTGAAATTTTGTGACAATAAAGTACTCGAGCCTCTTGTAAATTTAAGCTATCGCTCATAGCTATGCTACCCTTGAGTCCCAAATCAAACTCTGCTAAAACTTCAAATGGCCCTAACTTCTATACGGTGCGTTCTATACGTATCAAAGTTTTCAACATTCAAATGCTTGTAACTTTTTACTGGAGAGTCATAAAGGCTTGAAATTTTGTGACAATAAAGTACTCGTGCTTCTTGTCAATGAAAGTTATCGCTCATAGCCATGCTACCCTTGAGTCCCAATTCAAACACTTCAAACGGAGCGAACTTCTGTACGGTGCGTCCTACACCTATCAAAGTTTGCAACAATCAAATGCTTGTCACTTTTTACTGGAGCATCATAAAACCTTGAAATTTTGTGACAATAAAGTACTCGTGCTTCTTGTCAATGAAAGTTATCGCTCATAGCCATGCTACCCTTGAGTCCCAAATCAAACACTGAAAAACTTCAAATGGCCCTAACTTCTATACGGTGCGTCCTACACCTATCAAAGTTTGCAAGATTCAAATGCTTGTAACTTTTTACTGGAGTGTCATAAAGTCTTGAAATTTTGTGACAATAAAGTACTCGAGCCTCTTGTCAATATAAGCTATCGCTCATAGCTATGCTACCCTTGAGTCCCGAATCAAACACTGAAAAACTTCAAATGGACCTAACTTCTGTACGGTGCGTCCTATACGTATCAAAGTTAGGAACAAACAAATGCTTGTAGCTTTTTACTGGAGGGTCATAAAACCTTGAAATTTTGTTACAATAAAGTACTCGTGCTTCTTCTCAATTAAAGTCATCGCTCATAGTTGTGCTATCCTTGAGTCCCAAATCAAACACTGCTAAAACTTAAAATGGTCCTAACTTCTATACGGTGCGTTCTATACCTATCAAAGTTTGCAACATTCAAATGATTGTAACTTTTTACTGGAGAGTCATAAAGTCTTGAAATTTTGTGACAATAAAGTACTCGAGCCTCTTGTCAATATAAGCTATCGCTCATAGCTATGCTACCCTTAAGTCCCGAATCAAACACTGGAAAACTTCAAATGGCCCTAACTTCTATACCGTGTGTCCTACACCTATCAAAGTTTGCAACAATCAAATGCTTGTAACTTTTACTGGAGCGTAATAAAAGCTTGAAATTTTGTGATAATAAAGTACTCGTGCCTCTTGTCAATTTAAGCTATCGCTCATAGCATGTTACTCTTTAGTCTCAAATCAAACACTGCTAAAACTTCAAATGGCCCTAACTTCTGTACGGAGCGTCGTATACCTAGCAAAGTTTGCAACAATCAAATGCTTATAACTTTTTAGTGGAGCGTCATAAAATCTTGAAATTTGTGACAATAAAGTACTCGAGCCTCTTGTTAATTTAAGCTATCGCTCATAGCTATGCTAACCTTGAGTCCCAAGTCAAACACTACTAAAACTTCAAATGGCCCTTACTTCTATACGTTGCGTCCTACACCTATCAAAGTTTGCAACATCAAATGCTTGTAACTTTATACTGGAGCGTCAAAAAATCTTGAAATTTTGTGATAATAAAGTACTCGAGCCTCTTGTTAATTGAAGCTATCGCTCATAGCCTTGCCTCCAAAATAAAATACTGATAAATCTTCAAATGGCCCTAACTTCTATACGGTGCGTCCTACACCTACAAAGTTTGTAACAATCAAATGCTTGTAACTTTTTACTGGAGAGTCATAAAGTCTTGAAATTTTGTGACAATAAAGTACTCGAGCCTCTTGTCAATTTAAGCTATCGCTCATAGCTATGCTACCCTTGATTCCCAAACCAAACTCTGCTAAAACTTCAAATGGCCCTAACTTCTGTAAGGTGCGTCCTATACGTATCAAAGTTAGGAACAAACAAATGCTCGTAGCTTTTTACTGGAGGGTCATAAAACCTTGAAATTTTGTTACAATAAAGTACTCGTGCTTCTTCTCAATTAAAGTCATCGCTCATAGTTGTGCTATCCTTGAGTCCCAAATCAAACACTGCTAAAACTCAAAATGGTCCTAACTTCTATACGGTGCGTTCTATACCTATCAAAGTTTGAAACAATCAAATGCTTATAACTTTTTACTGGAGTGTCATAAAACCTTGAAAGTTGGTGACAATAAAGTACTCGTGCCTCTGATCAATTTAATCTATTGCATATAGCTATGATACCCTTGAGTTCCATATCAAACACTGAAAAAACTTCAAATGGCCCTAACTTCTATACAGTGCAACCTACACCTATCGTGGTTTGCAACATTCAAATGCTTGTAACTTTTTACTGGAGCGTTATAAAACCTTGAAATTTTGTGACAATAAAGTACTCGAGCCTCTTATCAATTTAAGCTATCGCTCATAGCCTTGCCTCCAAAATAAAATACTGATAAATCTTCAAATGGCCCTAACTTTTATACGGTGGGTCCTACACCTATCAAAGTTTGCAACAATCAAATGCTTGTAACTTTTTACTGGAGCGTCATAAAACCTTGAAATTTTGTGACAATAAAGTACTCGAGCCTCTTGTCAATTTAAGCTATCGCTCATAGCTATGCTACCCTTGATTCCCAAACCAAACTCTGCTAAAACTTCAAATGGCCCTAACTTCTGTAAGGTGCGTCCTATACGTATCAAAGTTAGGAACAAACAAATGCTCGTAGCTTTTTACTGGAGGGTCATAAAACCTTGAAATTTTGTTACAATAAAGTACTCGTGCTTTTTATCAATGAAAGTCATCGCTCATATGCTATCCTTGAGTCGCAAATCAAACACTGCTAAAACTTAAATTGGCCCTAACTTCTATACGGTGCGTTCTATACGTATCAAAGTTTTCAACATTCAAATGCTTGTAAGTTTTTACTGGAGCGTCATAAAATCTTGAAATTTTGTGAGAATAAAGTACTCGAGCCTCTTGTCAATTTAAGCTGTCGGTCATAGCTATGCTACCCTTGAGTCCCAAATCAAACACTGATAAAACTTCAAATGACCCTAACTTCTATACTGTGCGTCCCACACCTATCAAAGTTTGCAACATTCTAATGCTTGTAACTTTTTACTGGAGAGTGATAAAGTCTTGAAATTTTGTGTCAATAAAGTACTCGAGCCTTTTGTCAATTTAAGCTATCGCTCATAGCTATGCTACCCTTGAGTCCCGAATCAAACACTGAGAAACTTCACATGGGTCTAACTTCTATACGGTGCGTCCTACACCTATCAAAGTTTGCAACATTCAAATTCTTGTAACTTTTTACTGGAGAGTCTTGAGATTTTGTGACAATAAAGTACTCGAGCCTCCCGTCAATTTAAGCTGTCGCTCATAGCTATGCTACCCTTGAGTCCCAAATCAAACGCTGCTAAAACTTCAAATGACTCTAACTTCTGTAAGGTGCGTCCTATACCTATGAAAGTTTGTAACAAACAAATGCTTGTAGCTTTTTACTGGAGCGTCATAACACCTTGAAATTTTGTGACAATAAAGTACTCGTGCCTCTGATCAATTTAATCTATCGCATATAGCTATGCTACCCTTGAGTTCCATATCAAACACTGAAAAAACTTCAAATGGCTCTAACTTCTATACGGTGCATCCTACACCTATCGTACTTTGCAACATTCAAATGCTTGTAACTTTTTACTGGAGCGTTATAAAACCTTGAAATTTTGTGACAATAAAGTACTCGAGCCTCTTGTCAATTTAAGCTATCGCTTATAGCCTTGCCTCCAAAATAAAATACTGATAAATCTTCAAATGGCCCTAACTTCTATACGGTGCGTCCTACACCTACAAAGTTTGTAACAATCAAATGCTTGTAACTTTTTACTGGAGCGTCATAAAACCTTGAAATTTTGTGACAATAAAGTACTCGTGCTTCTTATCAATGAAAGTCGTCGCTCATAGCTATGCTATCCTTGAGTCGCAAATCAAACACTGCTAAAACTTAAATTGGCCCTAACTTCTATACGGTGCGTTCTATGCGTATCAAAGTTTTCAACATTCAAATGCTTGTAACTTTTTACTGGAGCGTCATAAAGTCTTGAAATTTTGTGACAATAAAGTACTCGTGCTTCTTGTCAATGAAAGTTATCGCTCATAGCCATGCTACCCTTGAGTCCCAAATCAAACACTGAAAAACTTCAAATGGCCCTAACTTCTATACGGTGCGTCCTACACCTATCAAAGTTTGCAACATTCAAATGCTTGTAACTTTTTACTAGAGAGTCATAAAGTCTTGAAATTTTGTGACAATAAAGTACTCGAGCCTCTTGTCAATATAAGCTATCGCTCATAGCTATGCTACCCTTGAGTCCCGAATCAAACACTGAAAAACTTCAAATGGAACTAACTTCTGTACGGTGCGTCCTACACCTATCAAAGTTTGCAACAATCAAATGCTTATAACTTTTTACTGGAGCGTCATAAAACCTTGAAAGTTGGTGACAATAAAGTACTCGTGCCTCTGATCAATTTAATCTATCGCTCATAGCTATGCTACCCTTGAGTCCCGAATCAAACACTGAGAAACTTCAAATGAGTCTAACTTCTATACGGTGCGTCCTACACCTATCAAAGTTTGCAACATTCAAATTCTTGTAACTTTTTACTGGAGAGTCTTGAGATTTTGTGACAATAAATTACTCGAGCCTCCCGTCAATTTAAGCTGTCGCTCATAGCTATGCTACCCTTGAGTCCCAAATCAAACGCTGCTAAAACTTCAAATGACTCTAACTTCTGTAAGGTGCGTCCTATACCTATCAAAGTTTGTAACAAACAAATGCTTGTAGCTTTTTACTGGAGCGTCATAAAACCTTGAAATTTTGTGACAATAAAGTACTCGTGCCTCTGATCAATTTAATCTATCGCATATAGCTATGCTACCCTTGAGTTCCATATCAAACACTGAAAAAACTTCAAATGGCCCTAACTTCTATACGGTGCATCCTACACCTATCGTACTTTGCAACATTCAAATACTTGTAACTTTTTACTGGAGCGTTATAAAACCTTGAAATTTTGTGACAATAAAGTACTCGAGCCTCTTGTCAATTTAAGATATCGCTCATAGCCTTGCCTCCAAAATAAAATACTGATAAATCTTCAAATGGCCCTAACTTCTATACGGTGCGTCCTACACCTATCAAAGTTTGCAACAATCAAATGCTTGTAACTTTTTAATGGAGCGTCATAAAACCTTGAAATTTTGTGAAAATAAAGTACTCGTGCTTCTTATCAATGAAAGTCATCGCTCATAGCTATGCTACCCTTGAGTCCCGAATCAAACACTGAAAAACTTCAAATGGACCTAACTTCTGTACGGTGCGTCCTACACCTATCAAAGTTTGCAACATTCAAATGCTTGTAACTTTTTCCTGGTGAGTCATAAAGTCTTGAAATTTTGTGACAATAAAGTACTCGAGCCTCTTGTCACTTTAAACTATCGCTCATAGCTATGCTACCCTTGAGTCCCAAATCAAACGCTGCTAAAACTTCAAATGGCCCTAACTTCTGTAAGGTGCGTCCTATACGTATCAAAGTTAGGAACAAACAAATGCTTGTAGCTTTTTACTGGAGGGTCATAAAACCTTGAAATTTTGTCACAATAAAGTACTCGTGCTTCTTCTCAATTAAAGTCATCGCTCATAGTTGTGCTATCCTTGAGTCCCGAATCAAACACTGGAAAACTTCAAATGGCCCTAACTTCTATACCGTGTGTCCTACACCTATCAAAGTTTGCAACAATCAAATGCTTGTAACTTTTACTGGAGCGTAATAAAAGCTTGAAATTTTGTGATAATAAAGTACTCGTGCCTCTTGTCAATTTAAGCTATCGCTCATAGCATGTTACTCTTGAGTCTCAAATCAAACACTGCTAAAACTTCAAATGGCCCTAACTACTGTACGGTGCGTCCTATACCTATCAAAGTTTGCAACAATCAAATGCTTGAAACTGATTACTGGAGCGTCATAAAATCTTGAAATTTTGTGACAATAAAGTACTCGAGCCTCTTGCCAATTTAGGGTATTGATCATAGCTAAGCTACCATTGAGTCCCAAATTAAACACTGCTAAAGCTTCAAATGGCCCTAACTTCTGTACGGAGCGTCCTATACCTATCAAAGTTTGCAACAATCAAATGCTTATAACTTTTTACTGGAGCGTCATAAAATCTTGAAATTTGTGACAATAAAGTACTCGAGCCAATTGTTAATTGAAGCTATCGCTCATAGCTCTGCTAACCTTGAGTCCCAAGTCAAACACTACTAAAACTTCAAATGGCCCTTACTTCTATACGTTGCGTCCTACACCTATCCAAGTTTGCAACATCAAATGCTTGTAACTTTATACTGGAGCGTAAATTGAAGCTATCGCTCATAGCTTTGCTACCCTTCAGTCCCAAATCAAATACTGCTAAGACTTCAAATGGCCCTAAATTCTATACGGTGCGTTCTATAGCTATCAAAGTTTGCAACAATCAAATGCTTATAACTTTTTACTGGAGCGTCATAAAACCTTGAAAGTTGGTGACAATAAAGTACTCGTGCCTCTTATCAATTTAATCTATCGCATATAGCTATGCTACATTGAGTTCCATATAAAACACTGAAAAAACTTCAAATGGCCCTAACTTCTATACGGTGCATCCTACACCTATCGTAGTTTGCAACATTCAAATGCTTGTAACTTTTTACTGGAGCGTTATAAAACCTTGAAATTTTGGGACAATAAAGTACTCGAGCCTCTTGTCAATTTAAGCTATCGCTCATAGCCTTGCCTCCAAAAGAAAATACTGATAAATCTTCAAATGGCCCTAACTTTTATACGGTGCGTCCTACACCTATCAAAGTTTGCAACAATCAAATGCTTGTAACTTTTTACTGGAGGGTCATAAAACCTTGAAATTTTGTGACAATAAAGTACTCGTGCTTCTTATCAATGAAAGTCATCGCTCATAGCTCATATGCTATCCTTGAGTCGCAAATCAAACACTGCTAAAACTTAAATTGGCCCTAACTTCTATTCGGTGCGTTCTATACGTATCAAAGTTTTCAACATTCAAATGCTTGCAAGTTTTTACTGGAGGGTCATAAAACCTTGAAATTTTGTGACAATAAAGTACTCGAGCCTCTTGTCAATTTAGGCTGTCGGTCATAGCTATGCTACCCTTGAGTCGCAAATCAAACACTGATAAAACTTCAAATGACCGTAACTTCTATACGGTGCGTCCCACACCTATCAAAGTTTGCAACATTCTAATGCTTGTAACTTTTTTCTGGAGAGTCATAAAGTCTTGAAATTTTGTGACAATAAAGTACTCGAGCCTTTTGTCAATTTAAGCTATCGCTCATAGCTATGCTACCCTTGAGACCCGAATCAAACACTGAGAAACTTTAAATGGGTCTAACTTCTATACGGTGCGTCCTACACCTACCAAAGTTTGCAACATTCAAATTCTTGTAACTTTTTACTGGAGAGTCTTGAGATTTTGTGACAATAAAGTACTCGAGCCTCCCGACAATTTAAGCTGTCGCTCATAGCTATGCTACCCTTGAGTCCCAAATCAAACGCTGCTAAAACTTCAAACGACTCTAACTTCTGTAAGGTGCGTCCTATACCTATCAAAGTTTGTAACAAACAAATGCTTGTAGCTTTTTACTGGAGCGTCATAAAACCTTGAAATTTTATGACAATAAAGTTCTCGTGCCTCTGATCAATTTAATCTATCGCATATAGCTATGCTAGCCTTGAGTTCCATATCAAACACTGAAAAAAATTTAAATGGCCCTAACTTCTATACGGTGCATCCTACACCTATCGTAGTTTGCAACATTCAAATGCTTGTAACTTTTTACTGGAGCGTTATAAAACCTTGAAATTTTGTGACAATAAAGTACTCGAGCTTCTTGTCAATTTAAGCTATCGCTCATAGCCTTGCCTCCAAAATAAAATGCTGATAAATCTGCAAATGGCCCTAACTTCTATACAGTGCGAACTACACCTATCAAAGTTTGCAACAATCAAATGCATGTAACTTTTTACTGGAGCGTCATAAAATCTTGATATTTTGTGAGAATAAAGTACTCGAGCCTCTTGTCAATTTAGGCTATCGGTCATAGCTATGCTACCCTTGAGTCCCAAATCAAACACTGATAAAACTTCAAATGACCCTCACTTCTATACAGTGCGTCCTACACCTATCAAAGTTTGCAACATTCAAATGCTTGTAACTTTTTACTGGGGTGTTATAACGACTTGAAATTTTGTGACAATAAAGTACTCGAGCCTTTTGTCAATTTAAGCTATCGCTCATAGCTATGCTACCCTTAAGTCCCGAACCAAACACTGAAAAACTTCAAATGGCCCCAACTTCTATACGGTGCGTCCTACACCTATCAAAGTTTGCAACATTCTAATTCTTGTAACTTTTTACTGGAGAGTCATAAAGTCTTGAGATTTTGTGACAATAAAGTACTCGAGCCTCCCGTCAATTTAAGCTGTCGCCCATAGCTATGCCCTATACCCTTGAGTCCCAAATCAAACGCTGCTAAAACTTCAAATGACCCTAACTTCTGTAAGGTGCGTCCTATACCTAGCATAGTTTGTAACAAACAAATGCTTGTGGCTTTTTACTGGAGCGTCATAAAAGATTGAAATTTTTTGACAATAAAGTACTCATGCCTCTTAATAATTTAAGTTTTCGCTCATAGCTATGCTATCCTTGAGTCCCAAATGAAACACTGACAACACTAAAACTTAAAATGGCCCTAACTTCTATACGGTGCGTTCTACACCTATCAAAGTTTGCAACAATCAAATGCTTGTAACTTTTTACTGGAGCGTCATAAACCTTCAAATTTTGTGACAATAAAGTACTCGAGCCTCTTGTCAATTTAAGCTATAGCTCATAGCCTTGCCTCCAAAATAAAATACTGATAAATCTTCAAATGGCCCTAACTTCTATACGGTGCGTCCTACACCTATCAAAGTTTGCAACAATCAAATGCTTGTAACTTTTTACTGGAGCGTCATAAAACCTTGAAATTTTGTGACAATAAAGTACTCGTGCTTCTTATCAATGAAAGTCATCGCTCATAGCTATGCTATCCTTGAGTCGCAAATCAAACACTGCTAAAACTTAAATTGGCCCTAACTTCTATACGGTGCGTTCTATGCGTATCAAAGTTTTCAACATTCAAATGCTTGTAACTTTTTACTGGAGAGTCATAAAGTCTTGAAATTTTGTGACAATAAAGTACTCGTGCTTCTTGTCACTGAAAGTTATCGCTCATAGCCATGCTACCCGAGAGTCCCAAATCAAACACTGAGAAAACTTCAAATGGAGCGAACTTCTGTACGGTGCGTCCTACACCTATCAAAGTTTGCAACAATCAAATGCTTGTAACTTTTTACTGGAGCGTCATAAAACCTTGAAATTTTGTGACAATAAAGTGCTCGTGCTTCTTGTCAATGAAAGTTATCGCTCATAGCCATGCTACCCTTGAGTCCCAAATCAAACACTGAAAAACTTCAAATGGCCCTAACTTCTATACGGTGCGTCTTACACCTATCAAAGTTTGCAAGATTCAAATGCTTGTAACTTTTTACTGGAGAGTCATAAAGTCTTGAAATTTTGTGACAATAAAGTACTCGAGCCTCTTGTCAATATAAGCTATCGCTCATAGCTATGCTACCCTTGAGTCCCGAATCAAACACTGAAAAACTTCAAATGGACCTAACTTCTGTACGGTGCGTCCTACACCTATCAAAGTTTGCAACAATCAAATGCTTATAACTTTTTACTGGAGCGTCATAAAACCTTGAAAGTTGGTGACAATAAAGTACTCGTGCCTCTGATCAATTCAATCTATCGCTCATAGCTATGCTACCCTTCAGTCCCGAATCAAACACTGAGAAACCTCAAATGGGTCTAACTTCTATACGGTGCGTCCTACACCTATCAAAGTTTGCAACATTCAAATTCTTGTAACTTTTTACTGGAGAGTCTTGAGATTTTGTGACAATAAATTACTCGAGCCTCCCGTCAATTTAAGCTGTCGCTCATAGCTATGCTACCCTTGAGTCCCAAATCAAACGCTGCTAAAACTTCAAATGACTCTAACTTCTGTAAGGTGCGTCCTATACCTATCAAAGTTTGTAACAAACAAATGCTTGTAGCTTTTTACTGGAGCGTCATAAAGCCTTGAAATTTTGAGACAATAAAGTACTCGAGCCTCTTTTCAATTTAATCTATCGCTCATAACCTTGCCTCCAAAATAAAATACTGATAAATCTTCAAATGGCCCTAACTTTTAATTTGAAATTTTGAGACAATAAAGTACTCGAGCCTCTTGTTAATTTAAGCTATCGCTCATAGCCTTGCCTCCAAAATAAAATACTGATAAATCTTCAAATGGCCCTAACTTCTATACGGTGCGTCCTACACCTATCAAAGTTTGCAACAATCAAATTCTTGTAAGTTTTTACTGGAGAGTCATAAGTCTTGAAATTTTGTGACAATAAAGTACTCGTGCTTCTTGTCAATGAAAGTTATCGCTCATAGCCATGCTACCCTTGAGTCCCAAATCAAATACTGAGAAAACTTCAAATGGAGCGAACTTCTGTACGGTGCGTCCTACACCTATCAAAGTTTGCAACAATCAAATGCTTTTCACTTTTTACTGGAGCGTCATAAAACCTTGAAATTTTGTGACAATAAAGTACTCGTGCTTCTTGTCAATGAAAGTTATCGCTCATAGCCATGCTACCCTTGAGTCCCAAATCAAACACTGAAAAACTTCAAATGGCCCTAACTTCTATACGGTGCGTCCTACACCTATCAAAGTTTGCAACATTCAAATGCTAGTAACTTTTTACTGGAGAGTCATAAAGTCTTGAAATTTTCTGACAATAAAGTACTCGAGCCTCTTGTCAATATAAGCGATCGCTCATAGCTATGCTACCCTTGAGTCCCGAATCAAACACTGAAAAACTTCAAATGGACCTAACTTCTGTACGGTGCGTCCTACACCTATCAAAGTTTGCAACATTCAAATGCTTGTAACTTTTTACTGGAGAGTCATAAAGTCTTGAAATTTTGTGACAATAAAGTACTCGAGCCTCTTGTCAATTTAAGCTATCGCGCATAGCTATGCTACCCTTGAGTCCCAAACCAAACTCTGCTAAAACTTCAAATGGCCCTAACTTCTGTAAGGTGCGTCCTATACGTATCAAAGTTAGGAACAAACAAATGCTCGTAGCTTTTTACTGGAGGGTCATAAAACCTTGAAATTTTGTTACAATAAAGTACTCGTGCTTCTTCTCAATTAAAGTCATCGCTCATAGTTGTGCTATCCTTGAGTCCCAAATCAAACACTGCTAAAACTCAAAATGGTCCTAACTTCTATACGGTGCGTTCTATACCTATCAAAGTTTGCAACATTCAAATGCTTGTAACTTTTTACTGGAGAGTCATAAAGTCTTGACATTTTGTGACAATAAAGTACTCGAGCCTCTTGTCAATATAAGCTATCGCTCATAGCTATGCTACCCTTAAGTCCCGAATGAAACACTGGAAAACTTCAAATGGCCCTAACTTCTATACCGTGTGTCCTACACCTAGCAAAGTTTGCAACAATCAAATGCTGGTAACTTTTACTGGAGCGTAATAAAAGCTTGAAATTTTGTGAGAATAAAGTACTCGAGCCTCTTGTCAATTTAGGCTGTCGGTCATAGCTATGCTACCCTTGAGTCCCAAATCAAACACTGATAAAACTTCAAATGACCCTAACTTCAATACGGTGCGTCCCACACCCATCAAAGTTTGCAACATTCAAATGCTTGTAACTTTTTACTGGAGAGTCATAAAGTCTTGAAATTTTGTGACAATAAAGTACTCGAGCCTTTTGTCAATTTAAGCTATCGCTCATACCCATGCTACCCTTGAGTCCCGAATCAAACGCTGCTAAAACTTCAAATGACTCTAACTTCTGTAAGGTGCGTCCTACACCTATCAAAGTTTGTAACAAACAAATGCTTGTAGCTTTTTACTGGAGCGTCATAAAACCTTGAAATTTTGTGACAATAAAGTACTCGTGCCTTTGATCAATTTAATCTATCGCATATAGCTATGCTACCCTTGAGTTCCATATCAAACACTGAAAAAACTTCAAATGGCCCTAACTTCTATACGGTGCATCCTACACCTATCGTACTTTGCAACATTCAAATGCTTGTAACTTTTTACTGGGGCGTTATAAAACCTTGAAATTTTGTGACAATAAAGTACTCGAGCCTCTTGTCAATTTAAGCTATCGCTCATAGCCTTGCCTCCAAAATAAAATACTGATAAATCTTCAAATGGCCCTAACTTCTATACGGTGCGTCCTACACCTATCAAAGTTTGCAACAATCAAATGCTTGTAACTTTTTACTGGAGCGTCATAAAACCTTGAAATTTTGTGACAATAAAGTACTCGTGCTTCTTATCAATGAAAGTCATCGCTCATAGCGATGCTACCCTTGAGTCTCAAATCAAACACTGAAAAACTTCAAATGGCCCTAACTTCTATACGGTGAGTCCTACACCTATCAGAGTTTGCAACATTCAAATGCTTGTAACTTTTTACTGGAGAGTCATAAAGTCTTGAAATTTTGTGACAATAAAGTACTCGAGCCTCTTGTAAATTTAAGCTATCGCTCATAGCTATGCTACCCTTGAGTCCCAAATCAAACTCTGCTAAAACTTCAAATGGCCCTAACTTCTATACGGTGCGTTCTATACGTATCAAAGTTTTCAACATTCAAATGCTTGTAACTTTTTACTGGAGAGTCATAAAGTCTTGAAATTTTGTGACAATAAAGCACTCGTGCTTCTTGTCAATGAAAGTTATCGCTCATAGCCATGCTACCCTTGAGTCCCAAATCAAACACTGAGAAAACTTCAAACGGAGCGAACTTCTGTACGGTGCGTCCTACACCTATCAAAGTTTGCAACAATCAAATGCTTGTCACTTTTTACTGGAGCATCATAAAACCTTGAAATTTTGTGACAATAAAGTACTCGTGCTTCTTGTCAATGAAAGTTATCGCTCATAGCCATGCTACCCTTGAGTCCCAAATCAAACACTGAAAAACTTCAAATGGCCCTAACTTCTATACGGTGCGTCCTACACCTATCAAAGTTTGCAAGATTCAAATGCTTGTAACTTTTTACTGGAGTGTCATAAAGTCTTGAAATTTTGTGACAATAAAGTACTCGAGCCTCTTGTCAATATAAGCTATCGCTCATAGCTATGCTACCCTTGAGTCCCGAATCAAACACTGAAAAACTTCAAATGGACCTAACTTCTGTACGGTGCGTCCTATACGTATCAAAGTTAGGAACAAACAAATGCTTGTAGCTTTTTACTGGAGGGTCATAAAACCTTGAAATTTTGTTACAATAAAGTACTCGTGCTTCTTCTCAATTAAAGTCATCGCTCATAGTTGTGCTATCCTTGAGTCCCAAATCAAACACTGCTAAAACTTAAAATGGTCCTAACTTCTATACGGTGCGTTCTATACCTATCAAAGTTTGCAACATTCAAATGATTGTAACTTTTTACTGGAGAGTCATAAAGTCTTGAAATTTTGTGACAATAAAGTACTCGAGCCTCTTGTCAATATAAGCTATCGCTCATAGCTATGCTACCCTTAAGTCCCGAATCAAACACTGGAAAACTTCAAATGGCCCTAACTTCTATACCGTGTGTCCTACACCTATCAAAGTTTGCAACAATCAAATGCTTGTAACTTTTACTGGAGCGTAATAAAAGCTTGAAATTTTGTGATAATAAAGTACTCGTGCCTCTTGTCAATTTAAGCTATCGCTCATAGCATGTTACTCTTTAGTCTCAAATCAAACACTGCTAAAACTTCAAATGGCCCTAACTTCTGTACGGAGCGTCGTATACCTAGCAAAGTTTGCAACAATCAAATGCTTATAACTTTTTACTGGAGCGTCATAAAATCTTGAAATTTGTGACAATAAAGTACTCGAGCCTCTTGTTAATTTAAGCTATCGCTCATAGCTATACTAACCTTGAGTCTCAAGTCAAACACTACTAAAACTTCAAATGGCCCTTACTTCTATACGTTGCGTCCTACACCTATCAAAGTTTGCAACATCAAATGCTTGTAACTTTATACTGGAGCGTCAAAAAATCTTGAAATTTTGTGATAATAAAGTACTCGAGCCTCTTGTTAATTGAAACTATCGCTCATAGCCTTGCCTCCAAAATAAAATACTGATAAATCTTCAAATGGCCCTAACTTCTATACGGTGCGTCCTACACCTACAAAGTTTGTAACAATCAAATGCTTGTAACTTTTTACTGGAGAGTCATAAAGTCTTGAAATTTTGTGACAATAAAGTACTCGAGCCTCTTGTCAATTTAAGCTATCGCTCATAGTTATGCTACCCTTGATTCCCAAACCAAACTCTGCTAAAACTTCAAATGGCCCTAACTTCTGTAAGGTGCGTCCTATACGTATCAAAGTTAGGAACAAACAAATGCTCGTAGCTTTTTACTGGAGGGTCATAAAACCTTGAAAGTTGGTGACAATAAAGTACTCGTGCCTCTGATCAATTTAATCTATTGCATATAGCTATGATACCCTTGAGTTCCATATCAAACACTGAAAAAACTTCAAATGGCCCTAACTTCTATACAGTGCATCCTACACCTATCGTGGTTTGCAACATTCAAATGCTTGTAACTTTTTACTGGAGCGTTATAAAACCTTGAAATTTTGTGACAATAAAGTACTCGAGCCTCTTATCAATTTAAGCTATCGCTCATAGCCTTGCCTCCAAAATAAAATACTGATAAATCTTCAAATGGCCCTAACTTTTATACGGTGGGTCCTACACCTATCAAAGTTTGCAACAATCAAATGCTTGTAACTTTTTACTGGAGCGTCATAAAACCTTCAAATTTTGTGACAATAAAGTACTCGTGCTTTTTATCAATGAAAGTCATCGCTCATATGCTATCCTTGAGTCGCAAATCAAACACTGCTAAAACTTAAATTGGCCCTAACTTCTATACGGTGCGTTCTATACGTATCAAAGTTTTCAACATTCAAATGCTTGTAAGTTTTTACTGGAGCGTCATAAAATCTTGAAATTTTGTGAGAATAAAGTACTCGAGCCTCTTGTCAATTTAGGCTGTCGGTCATAGCTATGCTACCCTTGAGTCCCAAATCAAACACTGATAAAACTTCAAATGACCCTAACTTCTATACTGTGCGTCCCACACCTATCAAAGTTTGCAACATTCTAATGCTTGTAACTTTTTACTGGAGAGTGATAAAGTCTTGAAATTTTGTGTCAATAAAGTACTCGAGCCTTTTGTCAATTTAAGCTATCGCTCATAGCTATGCTACCCTTGAGTCCCGAATCAAACACTGAGAAACTTCACATGGGTCTAACTTCTATACGGTGCGTCCTACACCTATCAAAGTTTGCAACATTCAAATTCTTGTAACTTTTTACTGGAGAGTCTTGAGATTTTGTGACAATAAAGTACTCGAGCCTCCCGTCAATTTAAGCTGTCGCTCATAGCTATGCTACCCTTGAGTCCCAAATCAAACGCTGCTAAAACTTCAAATGACTCTAACTTCTGTAAGGTGCGTCCTATACCTATGAAAGTTTGTAACAAACAAATGCTTGTAGCTTTTTACTGGAGCGTCATAACACCTTGAAATTTTGTGACAATAAAGTACTCGTGCCTCTGATCAATTTAATCTATCGCATATAGCTATGCTACCCTTGAGTTCCATATCAAACACTGAAAAAACTTCAAATGGCCCTAACTTCTATACGGTGCATCCTACACCTATCGTACTTTGCAACATTCAAATGCTTGTAACTTTTTACTGGAGCGTTATAAAACCTTGAAATTTTGTGACAATAAAGTACTCGAGCCTCTTGTCAATTTAAGCTATCGCTTATAGCCTTGCCTCCAAAATAAAATACTGATAAATCTTCAAATGGCCCTAACTTCTATACGGTGCGTCCTACACCTACAAAGTTTGTAACAATCAAATGCTTGTAACTTTTTACTGGAGCGTCATAAAACCTTGAAATTTTGTGACAATAAAGTACTCGTGCTTCTTATCAATGAAAGTCGTCGCTCATAGCTATGCTATCCTTGAGTCGCAAATCAAACACTGCTAAAACTTAAATTGGCCCTAACTTCTATACGGTGCGTTCTATGCGTATCAAAGTTTTCAACATTCAAATGCTTGTAACTTTTTACTGGAGCGTCATAAAGTCTTGAAATTTTGTGACAATAAAGTACTCGTGCTTCTTGTCAATGAAAGTTATCGCTCATAGCCATGCTACCCTTGAGTCCCAAATCAAACACTGAAAAACTTCAAATGGCCCTAACTTCTATACGGTGCGTCCTACACCTATCAAAGTTTGCAACATTCAAATGCTTGTAACTTTTTACTGGAGAGTCATAAAGTCTTGAAATTTTGTGACAATAAAGTACTCGAGCCTCTTGTCAATATAAGCTATCGCTCATAGCTATGCTACCCTTGAGTCCCGAATCAAACACTGAAAAACTTCAAATGGAACTAACTTCTGTACGGTGCGTCCTACACCTATCAAAGTTTGCAACAATCAAATGCTTATAACTTTTTACTGGAGCGTCATAAAACCTTGAAAGTTGGTGACAATAAAGTACTCGTGCCTCTGATCAATTTAATCTATCGCTCATAGCTATGCTACCCTTGAGTCCCGAATCAAACACTGAGAAACTTCAAATGAGTCTAACTTCTATACGGTGCGTCCTACACCTATCAAAGTTTGCAACATTCAAATTCTTGTAACTTTTTACTGGAGAGTCTTGAGATTTTGTGACAATAAATTACTCGAGCCTCCCGTCAATTTAAGCTGTCGCTCATAGCTATGCTACCCTTGAGTCCCAAATCAAACGCTGCTAAAACTTCAAATGACTCTAACTTCTGTAAGGTGCGTCCTATACCTATCAAAGTTTGTAACAAACAAATGCTTGTAGCTTTTTACTGGAGCGTCATAAAACCTTGAAATTTTGTGACAATAAAGTACTCGTGCCTCTGATCAATTTAATCTATCGCATATAGCTATGCTACCCTTGAGTTCCATATCAAACACTGAAAAAACTTCAAATGGCCCTAACTTCTATACGGTGCATCCTACACCTATCGTACTTTGCAACATTCAAATGCTTGTAACCTTTTACTGGAGCGTTATAAAACCTTGAAATTTTGTGACAATAAAGTACTCGAGCCTCTTGTCAATTTAAGATATCGCTCATAGCCTTGCCTCCAAAATAAAATACTGATAAATCTTCAAATGGCCCTAACTTCTATACGGTGCGTCCTACACCTATCAAAGTTTGCAACAATCAAATGCTTGTAACTTTTTAATGGAGCGTCATAAAACCTTGAAATTTTGTGACAATAAAGTACTCGTGCTTCTTATCAATGAAAGTCATCGCTCATAGCTATGCTACCCTTGAGTCCCGAATCAAACACTGAAAAACTTCAAATGGACCTAACTTCTGTACGGTGCGTCCTACACCTATCAAAGTTTGCAACATTCAAATGCTTGTAACTTTTTCCTGGTGAGTCATAAAGTCTTGAAATTTTGTGACAATAAAGTACTCGAGCCTCTTGTCACTTTAAGCTATCGCTCATAGCTATGCTACCCTTGAGTCCCAAATCAAACGCTGCTAAAACTTCAAATGGCCCTAACTTCTGTAAGGTGCGTCCTATACGTATCAAAGTTAGGAACAAACAAATGCTTGTAGCTTTTTACTGGAGGGTCATAAAACCTTGAAATTTTGTTACAATAAAGTACTCGTGCTTCTTCTCAATTAAAGTCATCGCTCATAGTTGTGCTATCCTTGAGTCCCGAATCAAACACTGGAAAACTTCAAATGGCCCTAACTTCTATACCGTGTGTCCTACACCTATCAAAGTTTGCAACAATCAAATGCTTGTAACTTTTACTGGAGCGTAATAAAAGCTTGAAATTTTGTGATAATAAAGTACTCGTGCCTCTTGTCAATTTAAGCTATCGCTCATAGCATGTTACTCTTGAGTCTCAAATCAAACACTGCTAAAACTTCAAATGGCCCTAACTACTGTACGGTGCGTCCTATACCTATCAAAGTTTGCAACAATCAAATGCTTGAAACTTATTACTGGAGCGTCATAAAATCTTGAAATTTTGTGACAATAAAGTACTCGAGCCTCTTGCCAATTTAGGGTATTGATCATAGCTAAGCTACCATTGAGTCCCAAATTAAACACTGCTAAAGCTTCAAATGGCCCTAACTTCTGTACGGAGCGTCCTATACCTATCAAAGTTTGCAACAATCAAATGCTTATAACTTTTTACTGGAGCGTCATAAAATCTTGAAATTTGTGACAATAAAGTACTCGAGCCAATTGTTAATTGAAGCTATCGCTCATAGCTCTGCTAACCTTGAGTCCCAAGTCAAACACTACTAAAACTTCAAATGGCCCTTACTTCTATACGTTGCGTCCTACACCTATCAAAGTTTGCAACATCAAATGCTTGTAACTTTATACTGGAGCGTCAAAAAATCTTGAAATTTTGTGATAATAAAGTACTCGAGCCTCTTGTAAATTGAAGCTATCGCTCATAGCTTTGCTACCCTTCAGTCCCAAATCAAATACTGCTAAGACTTCAAATGGCCCTAAATTCTATACGGTGCGTTCTATAGCTATCAAAGTTTGCAACAATCAAATGCTTATAACTTTTTACTGGAGCGTCATAAAACCTTGAAAGTTGGTGACAATAAAGTACTCGTGCCTCTTATCAATTTAATCTATCGCATATAGCTATGCTACATTGAGTTCCATATCAAACACTGAAAAAACTTCAAATGGCCCTAACTTCTATACGGTGCATCCTACACCTATCGTAGTTTGCAACATTCAAATGCTTGTAACTTTTTACTGGAGCGTTATAAAACCTTGAAATTTTGGGACAATAAAGTACTCGAGCCTCTTGTCAATTTAAGCTATCGCTCATAGCCTTGCCTCCAAAAGAAAATACTGATAAATCTTCAAATGGCCCTAACTTTTATACGGTGCGTCCTACACCTATCAAAGTTTGCAACAATCAAATGCTTGTAACTTTTTACTGGAGGGTCATAAAACCTTGAAATTTTGTGACAATAAAGTACTCGTGCTTCTTATCAATGAAAGTCATCGCTCATAGCTCATATGCTATCCTTGAGTCGCAAATCAAACACTGCTAAAACTTAAATTGGCCCTAACTTCTATACGGTGCGTTCTATACGTATCAAAGTTTTCAACATTCAAATGCTTGTAAGTTTTTACTGGAGGGTCATAAAACCTTGAAATTTTGTGACAATAAAGTACTCGAGCCTCTTGTCAATTTAGGCTGTCGGTCATAGCTATGCTACCCTTGAGTCGCAAATCAAACACTGATAAAACTTCAAATGACCCTAACTTCTATACGGTGCGTCCCACACCTATCAAAGTTTGCAACATTCTAATGCTTGTAACTTTTTTCTGGAGAGTCATAAAGTCTTGAAATTTTGTGACAATAAAGTACTCGAGCCTTTTGTCAATTTAAGCTATCGCTCATAGCTATGCTACCCTTGAGACCCGAATCAAACACTGAGAAACTTTAAATGGGTCTAACTTCTATACGGTGCGTCCTACACCTACCAAAGTTTGCAACATTCAAATTCTTGTAACTTTTTACTGGAGAGTCTTGAGATTTTGTGACAATAAAGTACTCGAGCCTCCCGACAATTTAAGCTGTCGCTCATAGCTATGCTACCCTTGAGTCCCAAATCAAACGCTGCTAAAACTTCAAACGACTCTAACTTCTGTAAGGTGCGTCCTATACCTATCAAAGTTTGTAACAAACAAATGCTTGTACCTTTTTACTGGAGCGTCATAAAACCTTGAAATTTTGTGACAATAAAGTTCTCGTGCCTCTGATCAATTTAATCTATCGCATATAGCTATGCTACCCTTGAGTTCCATATCAAACACTGAAAAAAATTTAAATGGCCCTAACTTCTATACGGTGCATCCTACACCTATCGTAGTTTGCAACATTCAAATGCTTGTAACTTTTTACTGGAGCGTTATAAAACCTTGAAATTTTGTGACAATAAAGTACTCGAGCTTCTTGTCAATTTAAGCTATCGCTCATAGCCTTGCCTCCAAAATAAAATGCTGATAAATCTGCAAATGGCCCTAACTTCTATACAGTGCGAACTACACCTATCAAAGTTTGCAACAATCAAATGCATGTAACTTTTTACTGGAGCGTCATAAAATCTTGATATTTTGTGAGAATAAAGTACTCGAGCCTCTTGTCAATTTAGGCTATCGGTCATAGCTATGCTACCCTTGAGTCCCAAATCAAACACTGATACAACTTCAAATGACCCTCACTTCTATACAGTGCGTCCTACACCTATCAAAGTTTGCAACATTCAAATGCTTGTAACTTTTTACTGGGGTGTTCTAACGACTTGAAATTTTGTGACAATAAAGTACTCGAGCCTTTTGTCAATTTAAGCTATCGCTCATAGCTATGCTACCCTTAAGTCCCGAA
Source organism: Clusia tigrina (assembly GCA_920105625.2). Lineage (NCBI taxonomy): Eukaryota > Metazoa > Arthropoda > Insecta > Diptera > Clusiidae > Clusia > Clusia tigrina. The sequence goes on along the minus strand of CAKKTE020000310.1, from coordinate 1,390,391 downwards.
CCAAACACTGAAAAACTTCAAATGGCCCCAACTTCTATACGGTGCGTCCTACACCTATCAAAGTTTGCAACATTCTAATTCTTGTAACTTTTTACTGGAGAGTCATAAAGTCTTGAGATTTTGTGACAATAAAGTACTCGAGCCTCCCGTCAGTTTAAGCTGTCGCTCATAGCTATGCCCTATACCCTTGAGTCCCAAATCAAACGCTGCTAAAACTTCAAATGACCCTAACTTCTGTAAGGTGCGTCCTATACCTATCAAAGTTTGTAACAAACAAATGCTTGTGGCTTTTTACTGGAGCGTCATAAAAGATTGAAATTTTGTGACAATAAAGTACTCATGCCTCTTAATAATTTAAGCTTTCGCTCATAGCTATGCTATCCTTGAGTCCCAAATGAAACACTGACAACACTAAAACTTAAAATGGCCCTAACTTCTATACGGTGCGTTCTACACCTATCAAAGTTTGCAACAATCAAATGCTTGTAACTTTTTACTGGAGCGTCATAAACCTTCAAATTTTGTGACAATAAAGTACTCGAGCCTCTTGTCAATTTAAGCTATAGCTCATAGCCTTGCCTCCAAAAGAAAATACTGATAAATCTTCAAATGGCCCTAACTTTTATACGGTGCGTCCTACACCTATCAAAGTTTGCAACAATCAAATGCTTGTAACTTTTTACTGGAGGGTCATAAAACCTTGAAATTTTGTGACAATAAAGTACTCGTGCTTCTTATCAATGAAAGTCATCGCTCATAGCTATGCTATCCTTGAGTCGCAAATCAAACACTGCTAAAACTTAAATTGGCCCTAACTTCTATACGGTGCGTTCTATACGTATCAAAGTTTTCAACATTCAAATGCTTGTAAGTTTTTACTGGAGGGTCATAAAACCTTGAAATTTTGTGACAATAAAGTACTCGAGCCTCTTGTCAATTTAGGCTGTCGGTCATAGCTATGCTACCCTTGAGTCGCAAATCAAACACTGATAAAACTTCAAATGACCCTAGCTTCTATACGGTGCGTCCCACACCTATCAAAGTTTGCAACATTCTAATGCTTGTAACTTTTTTCTGGAGAGTCATAAAGTCTTGAAATTTTGTGACAATAAAGTACTCGAGCCTTTTGTCAATTTAAGCTATCGCTCATAGCTATGCTACCCTTGAGACCCGAATCAAACACTGAGAAACTTTAAATGGGTCTAACTTCTATACGGTGCGTCCTACACCTACCAAAGTTTGCAACGTTCAAATTCTTGTAACTTTTTACTGGAGAGTCTTGAGATTTTGTGACAATAAAGTACTCGAGCCTCCCGACAATTTAAGCTGTCGCTCATAGCTATGCTACCCTTGAGTCCCAAATCAAACGCTGCTAAAACTTCAAACGACTCTAACTTCTGTAAGGTGCGTCCTATACCTATCAAAGTTTGTAACAAACAAATGCTTGTAGCTTTTTACTGGAGCGTCATAAAACCTTGAAATTTTGTGACAATAAAGTTCTCGTGCCTCTGATCAATTTAATCTATCGCATATAGCTATGCTACCCTTGAGTTCCATATCAAACACTGAAAAAAATTTAAATGGCCCTAACTTCTATACGGTGAATCCTACACCTATCGTAGTTTGCAACATTCAAATGCTTGTAACTTTTTACTGGAGCGTTATAAAACCTTGAAATTTTGTGACAATAAAGTACTCGAGCTTCTTGTCAATTTAAGCTATCGCTCATAGCCTTGCCTCCAAAATAAAATGCTGATAAATCTGCAAATGGCCCTAACTTCTATACAGTGCGAACTACACCTATCAAAGTTTGCAACAATCAAATGCATGTAACTTTTTACTGGAGCGTCATAAAATCTTGATATTTTGTGAGAATAAAGTACTCGAGCCTCTTGTCAATTTAGGCTATCGGTCATAGCTATGCTACCCTTGAGTCCCAAATCAAACACTGATAAAACTTCAAATGACCCTCACTTCTATACAGTGCGTCCTACACCTATCAAAGTTTGCAACATTCAAATGCTTGTAACTTTTTACTGGGGTGTTATAACGACTTGAAATTTTGTGACAATAAAGTACTCGAGCCTTTTGTCAATTTAAGCTATCGCTCATAGCTATGCTACCCTTAAGTCCCGAACCAAACACTGAAAAACTTCAAATGGCCCCAACTTCTATACGGTGCGTCCTACACCTATCAAAGTTTGCAACATTCTAATTCTTGTAACTTTTTACTGGAGAGTCATAAAGTCTTGAGATTTTGTGACAATAAAGTACTCGAGCCTCCCGTCAATTAAAGCTGTCGCTCATAGCTATGCCCTATACCCTTGAGTCCCAAATCAAACGCTGCTAAAACTTCAAATGACCCTAACTTCTGTAAGGTGCGTCCTATACCTATCAAAGTTTGTAACAAACAAATGCTTGTGGCTTTTTACTGGAGCGTCATAAAAGATTGAAATTTTGTGACAATAAAGTACTCATGCCCTTTAATAATTTAAGCTTTCGCTCATAGCTATGCTATCCTTGAGTCCCAAATGAAACACTGACAACACTAAAACTTAAAATGGCCCTAACTTCTATACGGTGCGTTCTACACCTATCAAAGTTTGCAACAATCAAATGCTTGTAACTTTTTACTGGAGCGTCATAAACCTTCAAATTTTGTGACAATAAAGTACTCGAGCCTCTTGTCAATTTAAGCTATAGCTCATAGCCTTGCCTCCAAAAGAAAATACTGATAAATCTTCAAATGGCCCTAACTTTTATACGGTGCGTCCTACACCTATCAAAGTTTGCAACAATCAAATGCTTGTAACTTTTTACTGGAGGGTCATAAAACCTTGAAATTTTGTGACAATAAAGTACTCGTGCTTCTTATCAATGAAAGTCATCGCTCATAGCTATGCTATCCTTGAGTCGCAAATCAAACACTGCTAAAACTTAAATTGGCCCTAACTTCTATACGGTGCGGTCTATACGTATCAAAGTTTTCAACATTCAAATGCTTGTAAGTTTTTACTGGAGCGTCATAAAACCTTGAAATTTTGTGACAATAAAGTACTCGAGCCTCTTGTCAATTTAGGCTGTCGGTCATAGCTATGCTACCCTTGAGTCGCAAATCAAACACTGATAAAACTTCAAATGACCCTAACTTCTATACGGTGCGTCCCACACCTATCAAAGTTTGCAACATTCTAATGCTTGTAACTTTTTTCTGGAGAGTCATAAAGTCTTGAAATTTTGTGACAATAAAGTACTCGAGCCTTTTGTCAATTTAAGCTATCGCTCATAGCTATGCTACCCTTGAGACCCGAATCAAACACTGAGAAACTTTAAATGGGTCTAACTTCTATACGGTGCGTCCTACACCTACCAAAGTTTGCAACATTCAAATTCTTGTAACTTTTTACTGGAGAGTCTTGAGATTTTGTGACAATAAAGTACTCGAGCCTCCCGACAATTTAAGCTGTCGCTCATAGCTATGCTACCCTTGAGTCCCAAATCAAACGCTGCTAAAACTTCAAACGACTCTAACTTCTGTAAGGTGCGTCCTATACCTATCAAAGTTTGTAACAAACAAATGCTTGTAGCTTTTTACTGGAGCGTCATAAAACCTTGAAATTTTGTGACAATAAAGTTCTCGTGCCTCTGATCAATTTAATCTATCGCATATAGCTATGCTACCCTTGAGTTCCATATCAAACACTGAAAAAAATTTAAATGGCCCTAACTTCTATACGGTGCATCCTACACCTATCGTAGTTTGCAACATTCAAATGCTTGTAACTTTTTACTGGAGCGTTATAAAACCTTGAAATTTTGTGACAATAAAGTACTCGAGCTTCTTGTCAATTTAAGCTATCGCTCATAGCCTTGCCTCCAAAATAAAATGCTGATAAATCTGCAAATGGCCCTAACTTCTATACAGTGCGAACTACACCTATCAAAGTTTGCAACAATCAAATGCATGTAACTTTTTACTGGAGCGTCATAAAATCTTGATATTTTGTGAGAATAAAGTACTCGAGCCTCTTGTCAATTTAGGCTATCGGTCATAGCTATGCTACCCTTGAGTCCCAAATCAAACACTGATAAAACTTCAAATGACCCTCACTTCTATACAGTGCGTCCTAGACCTATCAAAGTTTGCAACATTCAAATGCTTGTAACTTTTTACTGGGGTGTTATAACGACTTGAAATTTTGTGACAATAAAGTACTCGAGCCTTTTGTCAATTTAAGCTATCGCTCATAGCTATGCTACCCTTAAGTCCCGAACCAAACACTGAAAAACTTCAAATGGCCCCAACTTCTATACGGTGCGTCCTACACCTATCAAAGTTTGCAACATTCTAATTCTTGTAACTTTTTACTGGAGAGTCATAAAGTCTTGAGATTTTGTGACAATAAAGTACTCGAGCCTCCCGTCAATTTAAGCTGTCGCTCATAGCTATGCCCTATACCCTTGAGTCCCAAATCAAACGCTGCTAAAACTTCAAATGACCCTAACTTCTGTAAGGTGCGTCCTATACCTATCAAAGTTTGTAACAAACAAATGCTTGTGGCTTTTTACTGGAGCGTCATAAAAGGTTGAAATTTTGTGACAATAAAGTACTCATGCCTCTTAATAATTTAAGCTTTCGCTCATAGCTATGCTATCCTTGAGTCCCAAATGAAACACTGACAACACTAAAACTTAAAATGGCCCTAACTTCTATACGGTGCGTTCTACACCTATCAAAGTTTGCAACAATCAAATGCTTGTAACTTTTTACTGGAGCGTCATAAACCTTCAAATTTTGTGACAATAAAGTACTCGAGCCTCTTGTCAATTTAAGCTATAGCTCATAGCCTTGCCTCCAAAATAAAATACTGATAAATCTTCAAATGGCCCTAACTTCTATACGGTGCGTCCTACACCTATCAAAGTTTGCAACAATCAAATGCTTGTAACTTTTTACTGGAGCGTCATAAAACCTTGAAATTTTGTGACAATAAAGTACTCGTGCTTCTTATCAATGAAAGTCATCGCTCATAGCTATGCTATCCTTGAGTCGCAAATCAAACACTGCTAAAACTTAAATTGGCCCTAACTTCTATACGGTGCGTTCTATGCGTATCAAAGTTTTCAACATTCAAATGCTTGTAACTTTTTACTGGAGAGTCATAAAGTCTTGAAATTTTGTGACAATAAAGTACTCGTGCTTCTTGTCACTGAAAGTTATCGCTCATAGCCATGCTACCCGAGAGTCCCAAATCAAACACTGAGAAAACTTCAAATGGAGCGAACTTCTGTACGGTGCGTCCTACACCTATCAAAGTTTGCAACAATCAAATGCTTGTAACTTTTTACTGGAGCGTCATAAAACCTTGAAATTTTGTGACAATAAAGTACTCGTGCTTCTTGTCAATGAAAGTTATCGCTCATAGCCATGCTACCCTTGAGTCCCAAATCAAACACTGAAAAACTTCAAATGGCCCTAACTTCTATACGGTGCGTCCTACACCTATCAAAGTTTGCAACATTCAAATGCTTGTAACTTTTTACTGGAGAGTCATAAAGTCTTGAAATTTTGTGACAATAAAGTACTCGAGCCTCTTGTCAATATAAGCTATCGCTCATAGCTATGCTACCCTTGAGTCCCGAATCAAACACTGAAAAAATTCAAATGGACCTAACTTCTGTACGGTGCGTCCTACACCTATCAAAGTTTGCAACAATCAAATGCTTATAACTTTTTACTGGAGCGTCATAAAACCTTGAAAGTTGGTGACAATAAAGTACTCGTGCCTCTGATCAATTCAATCTATCGCTCATAGCTATGCTACCCTTCAGTCCCGAATCAAACACTGAGAAACCTCAAATGGGTCTAACTTCTATACGGTGCGTCCTACACCTATCAAAGTTTGCAACATTCAAATTCTTGTAACTTTTTACTGGAGAGTCTTGAGATTTTGTGACAATAAATTACTCGAGCCTCCCGTCAATTTAAGCTGTCGCTCATAGCTATGCTACCCTTGAGTCCCAAATCAAACGCTGCTAAAACTTCAAATGACTCTAACTTCTGTAAGGTGCGTCCTATACCTATCAAAGTTTGTAACAAACAAATGCTTGTAGCTTTTTACTGGAGCGTCATAAAGCCTTGAAATTTTGAGACAATAAAGTACTCGAGCCTCTTTTCAATTTAATCTATCGCTCATAACCTTGCCTCCAAAATAAAATACTGATAAATCTTCAAATGGCCCTAACTTTTAATTTGAAATTTTGAGACAATAAAGTACTCGAGCCTCTTGTCAATTTAAGCTATCGCTCATAGCCTTGCCTCCAAAATAAAATACTGATAAATTTTCAAATGGCCCTAACTTTTATACGGTGCGTCCTACACCTATCAAAGTTTGCAACAATCAAATGCTTGTAACTTTTTACTGGAGCGTCATAAAACCTTGAAATTTTGTGACAATAAAGTACTCGTGCTTTTTATCAATGAAAGTCATCGCTCATAGCTCATATGCTATCCTTGAGTCGCAAATCAAACACTGCTAAAACTTAAATTGGCCCTAACTTCTATACGGTGCGTTCTATACTTATCAAAGTTTTCCACATTCAAATGCTTGTAAGTTTTTACTGGAGCGTCATAAAATCTTGAAATTTTGTGAGAATAAAGTACTCGAGCCTCTTGTCAATATAAGCTATCGCTCATAGCTATGCCCTATACCCTTGAGTCCCAAATCAAACGCTGCTAAAACTTCAAATGACCCTAACTTCGGTAAGGTGAGTCCTATACCTATCAAAGTTTGTAACAAACAAATGCTTGTGGCTTTTTACTGGGGCGTCATAAAAGATTGAAATTTTGTGACAATAAAGTATTGGAGCCTTTTGTCAATTTAAACTATCGCTCATACCTATGCTACCCTTAAGTCCCGAACCAAACACTGAAAAACTTCAAATGGCCCTAACTTCTATACTGTGAGTCCTACACCTATCAAAGTTTGCAACAATCATATGCTTGTAACTTTTTACTGGAGCGTCATAAAATCTTGAAATTTTGTGAAAATAAAGTACTCGAGCCTCTTGTCAATTTAGGCTATCGGTCATAGCTATGCTACCCTTGAGTCCCAAATCAAACACTGATAAAACTTCAAATGACCCTAACTTCTATACGGTGCGTCCTACACCTATCAAAGTTTGCAACATTCAAATGCTTGTAACTTTTTAATGGAGCGTCATAAAACCTTGAAATTTGGTGACAATAAAGTACTCGTGCCTCTTAACAATTTAAGCTATCGCTCACAGCTACCCTTGAGTCCCAAGTCAAATACTGCTTAAACTTCAAATAACCCTAATTTCTATACGGTGCGTTCTACACCTATCAAAGTTTGCAACAATCAAATGCTTGTAACTTTTTACTGGAGCGTCATAAACCTTCAAATTTTGTGACAATAAAGTACTCGAGGATCTTGTCAATTTAAGCTATCGCTCATAGCCTTGCCTCCAAAATAAAATACTGATAAATCTTCAAATGGCCCTAACTTCTATACGGTGCGTCCTACACCTACAAAGTTTGTAACAATCAAATGCTTGTAACTTTTTACTGGAGCGTCATAAAACCTTGAAATTTTGTGACAATAAAGTACTCGTGCTTCTTATCAATGAAAGTCATCGCTCATAGCTATGCTATCCTTGAGTCGCAAATCAAACACTGCTAAAACTTAAATTGGCCCTAACTTCTATACGGTGCGTTCTATGCGTATCAAAGTTTTCAACATTCAAATGCTGGTAACTTTTTACTGGAGAGTCATAAAGTCTTGAAATTTTGTGACAATAAAGTACTCGTGCTTCTTGTCACTGAAAGTTATCGCTCATAGCCATGCTACCCGAGAGTCCCAAATCAAACACTGAGAAAACTTCAAATGGAGCGAACTTCTGTACGGTGCGTCCTACACCTATCAAAGTTTGCAACAATCAAATGCTTGTAACTTTTTACTGGAGCGTCATAAAACCTTGAAATTTTGTGACAATAAAGTACTCGTGCTTCTTGTCAATGAAAGTTATCGCTCATAGCCATGCTACCCTTGAGTTCCAAATCAAACACTGAAAAACTTCAAATGGCCCTAACTTCTATACGGTGCGTCCTACACCTATCAAAGTTTGCAACATTCAAATGCTTGTAACTTTTTACTGGAGAGTCATAAAGTCTTGAAATTTTGTGACAATAAAGTACTCGAGCCTCTTGTCAATATAAGCTATCACTCATAGCTATGCTACCCTTGAGTCCCGAATCAAACACTGAAAAACTTCAAATGGACCTAACTTCTGTACGGTGCGTCCTACACCTATCAAAGTTTGCAACAATCAAATGCTTATAACTTTTTACTGGAGCGTCATAAAACCTTGAAAGTTGGTGACAATAAAGTACTCGTGCCTCTGATCAATTTAATCTATCGCTCATAGCTATGCTACCCTTCAGTCCCGAGTCAAACACTGAGAAACCTCAAATGGGTCTAACTTCTATACGGTGCGTCCTACACCTATCAAAGTTTGCAACATTCAAATTCTTGTAACTTTTTACTGGAGAGTCTTGAGATTTTGTGACAATAAAGTACTCGAGCCTCTTGTCAATTTAGGCTATCGGTCATAGCTATGCTACCCTTGAGTCCCGAATCAAACACTGAAAAACTTCAAATGGCCCTAACTTCTATATGGTGCGTCCTACACCTATCAAAGTTTGCAATATTCAAATGCTTGTAACTTTTTACTGGAGAGTCATAAAGTCTTGAAATTTTGTGACCATAAAGTACTCGTGCCTCTGATCAATTTAATCTATCGCATATAGCTATGCTACCCTTGAGTCCCAAATCAAACACTGACAAAACTTCAAATGGCCCTGACTTCTATACGGTGCATCCTACACCTATCAAAGTTTGCAACATTCAAATACTTGTAAGTTTTTACTGGAGCGTCATACAATCTTGAAATTTTGTGACAATATAGTACTTGTGCTTCTTGTTAATTAAAGTCATCGCTCATAGGTATGATATCCTTGAGTCCCAAATCAAACACTGCTTAAACTTAAAATTGCCCTATCTTCTATAAGGTGCGTACTATACCTATCAAAGTTTGCAACATGCAAATGCTTGTAAGTTTTACTGGAGCGTCATAAAATCTGGAAATTTTGTGAGCATAAAGTACTCGAGCATCTGGTCAATTTAAGCTATCGCTCATAGCTATGCTACCCTTGAGACCCGAATCAAATACTGAAAAACTTCAAATGGCCCTAACTTCTATGCAGTGCGTCGTACACCTATCAAAGTTTGCAACATTCAAATGCTTGTAACGTTTTACTGGAACGTCATAAAACCTTGAAATTTTGTGACAATAAATTTCTCGAGCATCTTGTCAATTTAAGCTATCACTCATAGCTGTGCTACCCTTGAGTCCCAAATCAAACACTGATAAAACTTCAAATGGCGCGAACTTCTATACGGTGCGTCCTACACATATCAAAGTTTGCAACATTCTAATGCATGTAAGTTTTTACTGTAGCGTCATAAAACCGTGAAATTTTGTTACAATAAAGTACTCGAGACTCTTGTCAATTTAAGATATCGCTCAAAGCTGTGGTACCCTTGAGTTTAAAATCAAACACTGATAAAACTTCAAATGACCGTAACTTCTGTACGGTGCGTCCTATACCTATCAAAGTTTGCAACAATAAAATGCTTGTCACTTTTTGCTGAAGCGTCATTAAATCTAGAAATTTTGTGATAGTAAAGTACTCCAGCCTGTTATAAATCTATGCTATCGGTCATAGCTATGCTACCCTTGAATCCCAAATCAAACACTGATAAAACTTCAAATGGCCCGAACTTCTGTACGTTGCGTCCTATACCTATCAAAGTTTGCAACAATCAAATGCTTATAACTTTTCACTGCAGCGTCATACAACCTTGAAATTTTGTGACAATAAAGTACTCGTGCCTCTGATCAATTTAATCTATCGCATATAGCTATGCTACTCTTGAGTCCCAAATCAAACACTGACAACACTTCAAATGGCCCTAACTTCTATACGGTGCATCCTACACCTATCAAAGTTTCCAACATTCAATTGCTTGTAACTTTTTACTGGAGCGCCATAAAACCTTGAAATTTAGTGACAATAAAGTACTCGAGCCTCTTGTCAATTTAAGGTATTGCTCATAGCTATGCTGCCATTGCCTCCAAAACAAAAAACTGATAAATCTTCAAATGGCCCTAACTTCTATACGGTGCGTCCAACACCTATCAAAGCTTGCAACAATCAAATGCTTGTAACTTTTTACTGGAGCGTCATAAAACCTTGAAATTTTGTGACAATAAAGTACTCATGCCTCTTAATAATTTAAGCTTTCGCTCATAGCTATGCTATCCTTGAGTCCCAAATGAAACACTGACAACACTAAAACTTAAAATGGCCCTAACTTCTATACGGTGCGTTCTATACCTATCAAAGTTTGCAACATTCGAATGCTTACAAGTTTTTACTGGAGCGTCATAAAATCTTGAAATTTTGTGAGAATAAAGTACTCGAGCCTCTTGTCAATTTAAGCTATCGCTCATAGCCATGCTACCCTTGAGTCCCGAATCAAACACTGAAAAACTTCAATTGGCCGTAACTTCTATACGTTGCATCCTACGCCTATCAAAGTTTGCAACATTCAAATGCTTGTAACTTTTTACTGGAGCGTCATAACACCTTGAAATTTTGTGACAATAAAGTACTCATGCCTCTTAATAATTTAAGCTTTCGCTCATAGCTATGCTACCCTTGAGTCCCAAATCAAACACTGATAAAACTTCAAATGACCCTAACTTCTATACGGTGCGTCCTACACCTATCAAAGTTTGCAACATTCAAATGCTTGTAACTTTTTACTGGAGCGTCATAAAACCTTGAAATTTTGTGACAATAAAGTACTCATGCCTCTTAATAAATGAAGTTTTCGCTCATAGCTATGCTACCCTTGAGTTCGTAATCAAACACTGATAAAACTTCAAATGGCCCTAACTTCTATACGGTGCGTCCTACACCTATCAAAGTTTGCAACATTCATATGCTTGTAACTTTTTACTGGAGCGTCATAACACCTTGAAATTTTGTGACAATAAAGTACTCGAGACTCTTGTCAATTTAAGCTATCGCTCAAAGCTGTGCTACCCTTGAGTTTAAAATCAAACACTGATAAAACTTCAAATGGCCCTAACTTCTGTACGGTGCGTTCTATACCTATCACAGTTTGCAACAATAAAATGCTTGTAACTTTTTGCTGAAGCGTCATTAAATCTTGAAATTTTGTGACAGTAAAGTACTCCAGCCTGTTATAAATTAAGCTATCGGTCATAGCTATGCTACCCTTGAGTTCCAAATCAAACGCAGATAAAACTTCAAATGGCCCTAACTTCTATACGGTGCGTCCTACATATATCAAAGTTTGCAACATTGAAAAGCTTGTAACTTTTTACTGGAGAGTCATAAAGTCTTGAAATTTTTTGACAATAAAGTACTCGAGCCTCTTGTCAATTTAAGCTATCGCTCATAGCTATGCTACCCTTGAGTCCCAAATCAAACACTGATAAAACTTCAAATGGCCCTAACTTCTATACGGTGCCTCCTACACCTATCAAAGTTTGCAATATTCAAATGCTTGTAACTTTTTACTGGAGAGTCATAAAGTCTTGAAATTTTTTGACCATAAAGTACTCGTGCCTCTGATCAATTTAATCTATCGCATATGGCTATGCTACCCTTGAGTCCCAAATCAAACACTGACAAAACTTCAAATGGCCCTGACTTCTATATGGTGCAAGTTAATGAAATGCACGTTTTGAAGTGTGAATTATTAATGATCCTCTTTATTGGTTATTACGCTTTTTTATAGTATTTTTGTCATTACATAAATTTGCTTAATACTAAAATTATTTGGAAACAAGTGCAAAAAAGGAAAAGTTAAAATTAAAGGTAAATGGCATAGACATAGCGTCAGCACCTTTGGGGTATGAGAATAAATGTTCTAAATGGTAAAGATTGGCTTGTGTGGGCATTTCCTGGTTTCGTGGAAATACACCTAAAGTAAATGAAATAACACACTTGCATGTGCACTGAGTTGGGGCATAGCTACTGTGGGAAATGCAATGTAAGCTTTGCGAAGATATTTCGAAATGTTAAAATAACATTTCCTGAATTCTGAGAAATATTCAGTAGCTGTAGAAAAATAAATTTAAATATTTGGAATGTTAACTCCTCCCCCTTTAAATTCCAACGTCCACGTTGGATGAGTCATGATTTTGGTAATCAATGGAATGGACATGTACTGTTTCTATTTTTAAGGTTTGCTTTCTGGCCAAAATTTTCTTTGCCAAAAGGAAAATTAATCCCAGTATAATGACAGTAGGAAAGGTAAGGCTAGTAACGAGGGCTGCCTTATTCTTATGGGTCAAATCACGTATCTCTTCTAGATTTTTGACGTGTAAGTCTTTTAAAGCTTTTAAGGAAAGTACTTCTTCGTATGAAGATACGTTGTTCATAGATTGTACTATGGCAGGCATTGGGCGAGCCATTGTTTTTTCTTTGCTGAAGTAAGTTTTATCACCTATAGTTAAGGTAGTATTATGAAACTTTACCAAGAATGTTCCGTTAAGGGAAACTTCCTTTTTATCTAGTGAAATTATGCCCCTATATCCGTTTAATAGCATTAGACCAGGCATAACCTCTTCAATTGTTGGTAAATGATGATGGTTTGTTGTCGGACAGACGGACGGCGTTCCGGACAGAAGATTAGGTAAGCATTCGGTATCTGTAATGTTGTCAACGTTTTCTCTTTTGCACAAGGATATTTCGTTAATTAATTTACAATTAGTTTTTATTTCTAATATTGAATCTTTGCATAGAATAAAATTTACCTTTTTTATATTAATTACAAAATTGCCTTTTTTTACAGGTCTTATAAATAGGTTTTTACAAATAATATTCTCGGTCTTAGGCAAGTTTACAATAAAAATTAATGTGTTTTTGCTAGAACTTATTTTAACCTCTGCAAACTCGAGGGCTTCGATAAGATTAATATAAGGCAAACTTTGATTTGTAAAAAAATCCCTTATGGTTGTCAGTTCTGAGTTCGATAATATAAATGAATTTACGATGCCGCTTTTGGCCCATTGTATCGCGTAATTAATGTTTATAAGTTCCTCGGTTAAGATTTTTAATTTACGTTCGACGTCTTTAACTATTAAAGTCCTTAGTGAGTCCGAAGTTTTAATGGAATTAAGTACAGTGTTCGTCATGTTCGTAATGATTTGCAGCCTTTCTTCAATGGCTTTATTGATTACTATTTGATTTTGGTTATTTTTTTGCAGATTTTTAGTTTGGTCTGAAATAATTTGGAAATCTTCGTGGTCGGGTGTTCCAGCAATCCATTTCCAGGCAGTGCCTAGTGCGTCTATGGATCTTGCAGAGCGTTTAGGTCTCAATTCGTCAAGGATTTTTAGTGATGAGTTTAGTTCATGTAGTAGGAAGGTATAGCTAGCGTCTTTTCTCGTGATGTCCTTTTTAATTGTTTCTTCAATAGTGGTCAGTATTTTGTTGTATTGTTCCAAGTCGATAACGTGTAAAATTTTGAAAGTTCCGATGACTAATTTTGATTGTCCTGTCTCAGTAGCTATTACTTGTGAATTTGAATAGTCCAGGATTTGGGTTTCTGGTCTGATTGACGCAATCAGGGTCCTGCAAATAGCGTAAATTAATTTCTTATTAAATTCTTGTGAACAATTTTTTTGGATTCTGTTATAATAATTCCTCCCTTGTCTTCTTTAACTATTTCTTGTTTGTACCTCGGGGTCAATTTATTTCCTAATCGTTTATTGCCTTTTACAAAAACAATATCTCCTGGAAGATACGTCCTAATTTCTGTTCTCTTTCTGTTGTGCGTCTTAAGGTCCTTATCTTGTTTTTCTGATATTTTTTGAGTGGTCAAAAGTCTGTCCTTTTTTAGTTGAGAGGGGTCTGCATAGTCTCTTCCAAAAAATGCTTCTATTGGTTTTTTATTTATGGTAGAATGTATGGAATAGTTATATTTATTAAGGGAGTTATTTAAAAGGTCCTTGAAAGAATCGTAAATTTTTTCGGCGTTAAGGCACCTCATTATTTCTGTGAGTGTAGAATGCAAACGCTCTACCTGACCGTTTACTGTACTAGTATACGGAGGAGTGCGGTAAATTTTTATTCCCAGTTGATCTTCTAACATAAATGTGATCACTGAGGAATTTAGAGATTTCTCATTATCTATTACGATATTTTCGGGAGTGCCGAAAGAAATCAATAATTCCTGTAAGGGTGCTTTAATGTCCTCAGTTGCCCTGGATTTAATTATTTTGGCTTGGGCGTATTTTGAAAATTTATCTATTGCCGTTAGGATGACTCTATTGTTTGTGTGGTATATGTCAAGGTGAATAAAATGTCCTGGATATTCTGGTAATGGGTGTGTTTTAATATTGATTTACTTGGGTGTCGTTCGTACTTATTTTCTCTGCAAATTTTACATTGTTTGACTATTTTAGATATTTTCGCTTGCATTTGCGGAAAATAGTATTTTTGGAGAAGTTGGACCTTGTTCTCTTGCGTATGTCTGTGAGCTCTCTTATGTTCGTTAACAATTTCTGTCTGTTGTTCTGTGTCCGATGTCAAGTCAGTTACCATTGTCCTGGTGTACCTGATTCTATATTTTCCGAAATGGCTTGAGTAGATGTCTTGAATTTTCCCTAAGATACTGTCCTCTGTTTTGATAGCGTTTGTCACAGATGGGTTTAAATATTTTGTTAATAGCAATTTTAATTTGTCCTTTGTAAAGTGTATGTCCGTAATGGTGTGTCTGTGGTAGGTTGGGAAAATTACTTCAAATTTGTAAGAAGGGTCTCCAGTTGAAACTATTATTTGGTTCTTAAAAACATTAATTGGTACGTCTGTAAAAGGTATTAAATTTTGATATGAGCTTTCGTCACTGTGCCGGGTCGGAGTCATTGAGTTTACTTCGGTTTCTTTTAGTGTAGGTCTAGAAAGTGCATCGGCTACAATATTTGTACTACCGGGTTTGTACTTCATTTCGTAATTGTACTCCTCTAAGATAGCCTTCCAGCGTTTAAGTTTGCTATTCGTGTTTTTGTTACTGAGGGCATAAGTTAAGGGCTGGTGATCCGTAAAAATCTTTACTGCAGATGCTCCGTAAAGATAGTTTCTTAGCGATTTTAAGGCCCAAATTATGGCAAGCATTTCTTTTTCGTTAGTGGCGTAATGCTCTTCACTCTGATTAAGTGTTCTCGATATAAACGTGATGGGTTTACCATCTTGCTCCAGAACGGCACCAATTGCAAAATTGGAGCTATCGGTTGTCAGATGGAATGGTCTATCAAATGGAAACGAAAGCATAACGTCTTCTGATGAAAGCGTGTTTTTTATTTTTTTAAAAGCTTCTATTGCTTCACTGTTTAAAGTTATGGAAATTTTCGCTGACATTTTTTTGGACATGCGTCCCTCTTCCCCTCTTAAAAGTAAGGTAAGGGGTTTTGCGATTTTTGCATAATCTTTAATAAATCGTCTATAAAATCCTGATATCCCTAGAAATGATCGTAACTCTTTTATTGTAGTTGGTGTTTTTAATTCTTGTATGGCCGCTACCTTGGCAGGATTAGTTTTTATACCCTTTGTTGATATAATGAAGCCCAAATACTCTACTTCCTTTTTAAGAAATTCGCACTTATTGAGTTGAACCTTCATGTTGGCTTTTTGGAGAGTGTCAAAAATGGTTTCTATATTTTTAAGATGAGTCTGTTCATCTGGACCAAAAATTATGATATCATCTATGTAAACATAGCAGATTCTGCCAATGTGTTCCCTAAGGATATCGTCTAAGGCTCTTTGAAAAATGGCAGGCCCATTCTTTATCCCGAACGGGACCCTCGTAAATTCGTATTTTGCGTTATTGATCGAGAAAGATGTTTTCTCCATGTCCTTTTCTCTTAAAGGAATTTGGTGAAAACCACTTTTTAAATCAATTACAGAAAAATATTCATTTTTGCCAAGTTGTGCCAAAACTTCATTTATTTCAGGTATTGGATACCTGTCAGGGATGGTGATTTCGTTTAGTTTTCTAAAGTCTATGACCATTCTGTCTTCTCTAATGCCTGAGGCATTTAATTTTTTTGGGACTGCCCACACTGGAGCGTTATAAGGTGATTTAGATCGTCTGATAATGCCATGATCGAGTAATTTGAAAATTTCTTTTTCTATTGAGTCTTTCATTGCCATCGGATATGGGTAGTATCTTGAATATACTGGGGCGTCCGTGGTTGTTCTTATTTCCGCTACTACGGTTGTAGTAAATGTTAGTTTTTCGTCCGGATCCAAAAAAAGTTTTGGATATTTATGGCACAGAAGGTATAGTTTGTTTGCTTGTTCGTTTGTCATGTGGTCTGTCCTAATGTCTATATTGTTCACTGACTGTGACAATTGTTGTTTTATAGGAATTTTTATTACGTTGTCGATAAGCATAAAATTTTTGGATGTAAAAATTATGGCTTTAAGTTGTTTAAGGCTGTCGTTGCCCAGAATTCCACTAAACGATTTTAGTTTAGGCAAAAGGAAAAATTTTAGGTTTTTGGATTTTATACCAAATAGGTTGATAAACGTATGGTGAGTAATTGGCACTTGGCCTCCTACAGAATTGGCTTTAAATATAGTTTTATTTTGTATTGGGTTTTTGACTAATGACGACTGTATGTAGTTTTTGTTGGAACCGGTGTCTATTAGAAATTTTAGGATCTGTCCGTTGCCTGTCTTACATTGAAAATATGGCAACGTGGAGTTTGTTATTCTAAAAAATGAACATCCGAAAATTCATTTTCTTGTGAGCTATCTTCCTGTCCAAAATATTGCTCGAGGTATGCTGTCAAGTCTTCGTCAGGTTCATTTTCCTGTTGGGGTTCTGTACTATTGTCCGTTACTTCGTCGGGAAAATTTTCATTTTCGTTATTAGTTTCAATATGGTTTACTCTTTGAAATTTAGCTGGCTGGTGTATTTGTGACGACTGTGGTGGAGGTCTTACTCCTGAAAACCTATTGTTGTTTGGAGCTGGTCTATTCATATAGTTGATCATTTTTGATCTTATGGATGGGTCTATCTCCATTGGAACTGGAGGTTTCTGTTGGGTTGGTCTAGGTGGTGGCTGAAAATTATGTCTTGTCGGGTATGAAAACTGATTTTGAGGCATTTGGTGACTATAGTACCTAGTGGCGTTCATATTGTTTGATTGTGGATTGAATCTTTGAACGAATTGTGGTATTTGTGGGCGCATATTGTTTTGTGTGGTATAGTTGGGTCTCGGAAAGTTTGGCATTTGAGGATAGTATGCTAATTGTGGAAAAAAATGTTGGTTGTGGTTTTGGTTATTTTGTTTGCGTTGAGGAATAGAGGGTATTTTACTATTGTTATTTGCATATTGCGTCCTAAATTGCTGATTGTCTAATTTAAGGCATAAATGTAAGGCTTCGTTCAAATCTGATGGTTCTCTTATTCCTAAAAGTCTTGGCAAGTCGCCTCTGAGGCCCCTTACAAAGGTGTCCAAGGCCTTGTTGCGGTAATTTTTTGTTAATAAATGTATGGCTTCCTCGGTTTCTTCCATACATGCAATTTTATTTAAGATCAAAGAAAGGTGGGCGTAGACTTCTTTGTAGAAGTCCTGTACCGAACTATTACCCTGTGTCATAGATGACATTTGATATTCTAATGTTCCTAGATCCCTTTTGTCCGCATAGTGTGTTGTGAGACATTTAATTATACAATCCCAATTTAGTGGGGTATTGTAGGATTCTAATGCAATGTCTGCATTTCAGGTAATTTTATTACGAACCACATTGAGAATTCCGAAGTACTTAGGAGTTCCCCTAAGGGTTTCATAAATTTTAAGGACTCTCTCAACACTTTTTTTCCATGATCCAAATTCTGTTGGATTTCCGGAAAAATCTCTAAGACATTTGACTATATCTGGAATTTTGTCAAGACCGGTTAAGTCTTCATGTTCCGCGTCTATTCCCTGATCGACTAAAATTTGTTCCCTGTGCCTGGTTTGTTGTTCCTGCACATAAGCTCTACGGACTATATTAGCGATCTGTGCTTCAATTTCTGGGGTTATGACTAAAGGCATTGGTGGAACAGGCTGTTGTTGTCCAGCATTTTGATTTGCTAACGCTTGTGCTGCTGCAGCTTGGGCGTTAAGAACTGGGGGTCTTAATAGATTGTTTGGATTAGACATTTTGATTATTTAGGCGTTGTCGTAAATTATATAAAAAATGTCTCCGTTCTCTGGTCAAAAGTATTTTTCGTCTAGCTATGGTCCTGTTTTTGTCGTATTCTACTCCCGAATCACCTGAAGAAGTTATCCAGTCCAAAAATTCTGTACTCGAACCGTATGTCTCGTAGTCACTATTTTCTCCGTCAGTCATTAATGTCAGAATTTTGAAATTTGTTTAACACTTAAGTTTGCCTTTTACAAAAAAATTTTTTTATTTATTTGGAGAAATTACACAATTTTTAAAAAAATTACGAAAAACGAATTTAATTTATAAAAAAACGAAAAATGTTTTATAAACTTTTAATGCTTTTAAAGCATTTACAAAATGTTGCTTTGCTGTAAAAAAATTTAAAAAAAATTTAATTTTGTGCAAAAAGTTTAATTTTTTTCAAAAAACTAATTTTTAAATTTTTTGTTTCAAGAAGTTAATTTTACTTCAATTTAATTTTTTATTTTTTGGATGAAATTTTTTGTAAAAATATTTAATATTTTGCAATTTAATTCTTTGCTTTAATTCATTTAATGCATTTTTGGGATAAAAAAAAAATAGAATTTTTTCAAATAAATAATTAAATTTTTGCCAAAACAATTTTTTCTGATAAATTTTTTGTTAAAAACTAACAGTTAAAAATTATAAAAATTTTAAAAAATTTATTTTTATAGTATGTTTTCTAATTTAAGTTGTTCAAATAAATTGTTTATAATATTTGTTTCTTTAAACTAAAATACTACGGTATTTAACTTACATAACTATTAAAGTTTTCTGCATCTTGCGGAAAAAAATCTGCTTGCTGTTGATGAAAAGTTTTACTGATGGAAAGCGTGTTGAGTTGTTGTTGGTTCTGCTGTCTTCACAATATATTTCCTCTTGTGCGGGGCAATCACAAAAAGGTAAGGTTCGCACAATGATGTTGTTATTATTTGGCAAATTTTTTTTATTCAATTAAATGTTTAAATTTGTAAAAAAATAGTTTTTCTCAGTTTTAAAAATTTTTATTTTATTTTTTTTCTTTAAATATTTAAATTTGTATTAAAAAAAAATTTTAAATTTATAATTATGTCCTTAAATATTGTATAACCCGCGCCGACGTCCCGGAATTTGTCCTTTTTAATAGAGTCTATTTACTAAGGTTCCGCACTACGTTCCAATTACGCGTGTACCTTGTTCCTACAGGATTTCAGTACTTGTTCTATGCTCCACTTTAGGGCATTTATTTTATTTAATGCTTTTTTAGGGCGTTTAATTTTTTTTGCACTACTTTAGGGCGTTTAATTTAATGTTCTTGCACTACTTTAGGGCACTTTTATTTTGCACTACTTTAGGGCACTTTTTATTTTGCACTACTTTAGGGCACTTTTGTAGATTCGATCGATGGTACTGTGGCACTACTTAAGGGCCAGACCATTTACACGTTGGGCGCCAGTTAATGAAATGCACGTTTTGAAGTGTGAATTATTAATGATCCTCTTTATTGGTTATTACGCTTTTTTATAGTATTTTTGTCATTACATAAATTTGCTTAATACTAAAATTATTTGGAAACAAGTGCAAAAAAGGAAAAGTTAAAATTAAAGGTAAATGGCATAGACATAGCGTCAGCACCTTTGGGGTATGAGAATAAATGTTCTAAATGGTAAAGCTTGGCTTGTGTGGGCATTTCCTGGTTTCGTGGAAATACACCAAAAGTAAATGAAATAACACACTTGCATGTGCACTGAGTTGGGGCATAGCTACTGTGGGAAATGCAATGTAAGCTTTGCGAAGATATTTCGAAATGTTAAAATAACATTTCCTGAATTCTGAGAAATATTCAGTAGCTGTAGAAAAATAAATTTAAATATTTGGAATGTTAACTCCTCCCCCTTTAAATTCCAACGTCCACGTTGGATGAGTCATGATTTTGGTAATCAATGGAATGGACATGTACTGTTTCTATTTTTAAGGTTTGCTTTCTGGCCAAAATTTTCTTTGCCAAAAGGAAAATTAATCCCAGTATAATGACAGTAGGAAAGGTAAGGCTAGTAACGAGGGCTGCCTTATTCTTATGGGTCAAATCACGTATCTCTTCTAGATTTTTGACGTGTAAGTCTTTTAAAGCTTTTAAGGAAAGTACTTCTTCGTATGAAGATACGTTGTTCATAGATTGTACTATGGCAGGCATTGGGCGAGCCATTGTTTTTTCTTTGCTGAAGTAAGTTTTATCACCTATAGTTAAGGTAGTATTATGAAACTTTACCAAGAATGTTCCGTTAAGGGAAACTTCCTTTTTATCTAGTGAAATTATGCCCCTATATCCGTTTAATAGCATTAGACCAGGCATAACCTCTTCAATTGTTGGTAAATGATGATGGTTTGTTGTCGGACAGACGGACGGCGTTCCGGACAGAAGATTAGGTAAGCATTCGGTATCTGTAATGTTGTCAACGTTTTCTCTTTTGCACAAGGATATTTCGTTAATTAATTTACAATTAGTTTTTATTTCTAATATTGAATCTTTGCATAGAATAAAATTTACCTTTTTTATATTAATTACAAAATTGCCTTTTTTTACAGGTCTTATAAATAGGTTTTTACAAATAATATTCTCGGTCTTAGGCAAGTTTACAATAAAAATTAATGTGTTTTTGCTAGAACTTATTTTAACCTCTGCAAACTCGAGGGCTTCGATAAGATTAATATAAGGCAAACTTTGATTTGTAAAAAAATCCCTTATGGTTGTCAGTTCTGAGTTCGATAATATAAATGAATTTACGATGCCGCTTTTGGCCCATTGTATCGCGTAATTAATGTTTATAAGTTCCTCGGTTAAGATTTTTAATTTACGTTCGACGTCTTTAACTATTAAAGTCCTTAGTGAGTCCGAAGTTTTAATGGAATTAAGTACAGTGTTCGTCATGTTCGTAATGATTTGCAGCCTTTCTTCAATGGCTTTATTGATTACTATTTGATTTTGGTTATTTTTTTGCAGATTTTTAGTTTGGTCTGAAATAATTTGGAAATCTTCGTGGTCGGGTGTTCCAGCAATCCATTTCCAGGCAGTGCCTAGTGCGTCTATGGATCTTGCAGAGCGTTTAGGTCTCAATTCGTCAAGGATTTTTAGTGATGAGTTTAGTTCATGTAGTAGGAAGGTATAGCTAGCGTCTTTTCTCGTGATGTCCTTTTTAATTGTTTCTTCAATAGTGGTCAGTATTTTGTTGTATTGTTCCAAGTCGATAACGTGTAAAATTTTGAAAGTTCCGATGACTAATTTTGATTGTCCTGTCTCAGTAGCTATTACTTGTGAATTTGAATAGTCCAGGATTTGGGTTTCTGGTCTGATTGACGCAATCAGGGTCCTGCAAATAGCGTAAATTAATTTCTTATTAAATTCTTGTGAACAATTTTTTTGGATTCTGTTATAATAATTCCTCCCTTGTCTTCTTTAACTATTTCTTGTTTGTACCTCGGGGTCAATTTATTTCCTAATCGTTTATTGCCTTTTACAAAAACAATATCTCCTGGAAGATACGTCCTAATTTCTGTTCTCTTTCTGTTGTGCGTCTTAAGGTCCTTATCTTGTTTTTCTGATATTTTTTGAGTGGTCAAAAGTCTGTCCTTTTTTAGTTGAGAGGGGTCTGCATAGTCTCTTCCAAAAAATGCTTCTATTGGTTTTTTATTTATGGTAGAATGTATGGAATAGTTATATTTATTAAGGGAGTTAATTAAAAGGTCCTTGAAAGAATCGTAAATTTTTTCGGCGTTAAGGCACCTCATTATTTCTGTGAGTGTAGAATGCAAACGCTCTACCTGACCGTTTACTGTACTAGTATACGGAGGAGTGCGGTAAATTTTTATTCCCAGTTGATCTTCTAACATAAATGTGATCACTGAGGAATTTAGAGATTTCTCATTATCTATTACGATATTTTCGGGAGTGCCGAAAGAAATCAATAATTCCTGTAAGGGTGCTTTAATGTCCTCAGTTGCCCTGGATTTAATTATTTTGGCTTGGGCGTATTTTGAAAATTTATCTATTGCCGTTAGGATGACTCTATTGTTTGTGTGGTATATGTCAAGGTGAATAAAATGTCCTGGATATTCTGGTAATGGGTGTGTTTTAATATTGATTTACTTGGGTGTCGTTCGTACTTATTTTCTCTGCAAATTTTACATTGTTTGACTATTTTAGATATTTTCGCTTGCATTTGCGGAAAATAGTATTTTTGGAGAAGTTGGACCTTGTTCTCTTGCGTATGTCTGTGAGCTCTCTTATGTTCGTTAACAATTTCTGTCTGTTGTTCTGTGTCCGATGTCAAGTCAGTTACCATTGTCCTGGTGTACCTGATTCTATATTTTCCGAAATGGCTTGAGTAGATGTCTTGAATTTTCCCTAAGATACTGTCCTCTGTTTTGATAGCGTTTGTCACAGATGGGTTTAAATATTTTGTTAATAGCAATTTTAATTTGTCCTTTGTAAAGTGTATGTCCGTAATGGTGTGTCTGTGGTAGGTTGGGAAAATTACTTCAAATTTGTAAGAAGGGTCTCCAGTTGAAACTATTATTTGGTTCTTAAAAACATTAATTGGTACGTCTGTAAAAGGTATTAAATTTTGATATGAGCTTTCGTCACTGTGCCGGGTCGGAGTCATTGAGTTTACTTCGGTTTCTTTTAGTGTAGGTCTAGAAAGTGCATCGGCTACAATATTTGTACTACCGGGTTTGTACTTCATTTCGTAATTGTACTCCTCTAAGATAGCCTTCCAGCGTTTAAGTTTGCTATTCGTGTTTTTGTTACTGAGGGCATAAGTTAAGGGCTGGTGATCCGTAAAAATCTTTACTGCAGATGCTCCGTAAAGATAGTTTCTTAGCGATTTTAAGGCCCAAATTATGGCAAGCATTTCTTTTTCGTTAGTGGCGTAATGCTCTTCACTCTGATTAAGTGTTCTCGATATAAACGTGATGGGTTTACCATCTTGCTCCAGAACGGCACCAATCGCAAAATTGGAGCTATCGGTTGTCAGATGGAATGGTCTATCAAATGGAAACGAAAGCATAACGTCTTCTGATGAAAGCGTGTTTTTTATTTTTTTAAAAGCTTCTATTGCTTCACTGTTTAAAGTTATGGAAATTTTCGCTGACATTTTTTTGGACATGCGTCCCTCTTCCCCTCTTAAAAGTAAGGTAAGGGGTTTTGCGATTTTTGCATAATCTTTAATAAATCGTCTATAAAATCCTGATATCCCTAGAAATGATCGTAACTCTTTTATTGTAGTTGGTGTTTTTAATTCTTGTATGGCCGCTACCTTGGCAGGATTAGTTTTTATACCCTTTGTTGATATAATGAAGCCCAAATACTCTACTTCCTTTTTAAGAAATTCGCACTTATTGAGTTGAACCTTCATGTTGGCTTTTTGGAGAGTGTCAAAAATGGTTTCTATATTTTTAAGATGAGTCTGTTCATCTGGACCAAAAATTATGATATCATCTATGTAAACATAGCAGATTCTGCCAATGTGTTCCCTAAGGATATCGTCTAAGGCTCTTTGAAAAATGGCAGGCCCATTCTTTATCCCGAACGGGACCCTCGTAAATTCGTATTTTGCGTTATTGATCGAGAAAGATGTTTTCTCCATGTCCTTTTCTCTTAAAGGAATTTGGTGAAAACCACTTTTTAAATCAATTACAGAAAAATATTCATTTTTGCCAAGTTGTGCCAAAACTTCATTTATTTCAGGTATTGGATACCTGTCAGGGATGGTGATTTCGTTTAGTTTTCTAAAGTCTATGACCATTCTGTCTTCTCTAATGCCTGAGGCATTTAATTTTTTTGGGACTGCCCACACTGGAGCGTTATAAGGTGATTTAGATCGTCTGATAATGCCATGATCGAGTAATTTGAAAATTTCTTTTTCTATTGAGTCTTTCATTGCCATCGGATATGGGTAGTATCTTGAATATACTGGGGCGTCCGTGGTTGTTCTTATTTCCGCTACTACGGTTGTAGTAAATGTTAGTTTTTCGTCCGGATCCAAAAAAAGTTTTGGATATTTATGGCACAGAAGGTATAGTTTGTTTGCTTGTTCGTTTGTCATGTGGTCTGTCCTAATGTCTATATTGTTCACTGACTGTGACAATTGTTGTTTTATAGGAATTTTTATTACGTTGTCGATAAGCATAAAATTTTTGGATGTAAAAATTATGGCTTTAAGTTGTTTAAGGCTGTCGTTGCCCAGAATTCCACTAAACGATTTTAGTTTAGGCAAAAGGAAAAATTTTAGGTTTTTGGATTTTATACCAAATAGGTTGATAAACGTATGGTGAGTAATTGGCACTTGGCCTCCTACAGAATTGGCTTGTTCGTTTGTCATGTGGTCTGTCCTAATGTCTATATTGTTCACTGACTGTGACAATTGTTGTTTTATAGGAATTTTTATTACGTTGTCGATAAGCATAAAATTTTTGGATGTAAAAATTATGGCTTTAAGTTGTTTAAGGCTGTCGTTGCCCAGAATTCCACTAAACGATTTTAGTTTAGGCAAAAGGAAAAATTTTAGGTTTTTGGATTTTATACCAAATAGGTTGATAAACGTATGGTGAGTAATTGGCACTTGGCCTCCTACAGAATTGGCTTTAAATATAGTTTTATTTTGTATTGGGTTTTTGACTAATGACGACTGTATGTAGTTTTTGTTGGAACCGGTGTCTATTAGAAATTTTAGGATCTGTCCGTTGCCTGTCTTACATTGAAAATATGGCAACGTGGAGTTTGTTATTCTAAAAAATGAACATCCGAAAATTCATTTTCTTGTGAGCTATCTTCCTGTCCAAAATATTGCTCGAGGTATGCTGTCAAGTCTTCGTCAGGTTCATTTTCCTGTTGGGGTTCTGTACTATTGTCCGTTACTTCGTCGGGAAAATTTTCATTTTCGTTATTAGTTTCAATATGGTTTACTCTTTGAAATTTAGCTGGCTGGTGTATTTGTGACGACTGTGGTGGAGGTCTTACTCCTGAAAACCTATTGTTGTTTGGAGCTGGTCTATTCATATAGTTGATCATTTTTGATCTTATGGATGGGTCTATCTCCATTGGAACTGGAGGTTTCTGTTGGGTTGGTCTAGGTGGTGGCTGAAAATTATGTCTTGTCGGGTATGAAAACTGATTTTGAGGCATTTGGTGACTATAGTACCTAGTGGCGTTCATATTGTTTGATTGTGGATTGAATCTTTGAACGAATTGTGGTATTTGTGGGCGCATATTGTTTTGTGTGGTATAGTTGGGTCTCGGAAAGTTTGGCATTTGAGGATAGTATGCTAATTGTGGAAAAAAATGTTGGTTGTGGTTTTGGTTATTTTGTTTGCGTTGAGGAATAGAGGGTATTTTACTATTGTTATTTGCATATTGCGTCCTAAATTGCTGATTGTCTAATTTAAGGCATAAATGTAAGGCTTCGTTCAAATCTGATGGTTCTCTTATTCCTAAAAGTCTTGGCAAGTCGCCTCTGAGGCCCCTTACAAAGGTGTCCAAGGCCTTGTTGCGGTAATTTTTTGTTAATAAATGTATGGCTTCCTCGGTTTCTTCCATACATGCAATTTTATTTAAGATCAAAGAAAGGTGGGCGTAGACTTCTTTGTAGAAGTCCTGTACCGAACTATTACCCTGTGTCATAGATGACATTTGATATTCTAATGTTCCTAGATCCCTTTTGTCCGCATAGTGTGTTGTGAGACATTTAATTATACAATCCCAATTTAGTGGGGTATTGTAGGATTCTAATGCAATGTCTGCATTTCAGGTAATTTTATTACGAACCACATTGAGAATTCCGAAGTACTTAGGAGTTCCCCTAAGGGTTTCATAAATTTTAAGGACTCTCTCAACACTTTTTTTCCATGATCCAAATTCTGTTGGATTTCCGGAAAAATCTCTAAGACATTTGACTATATCTGGAATTTTGTCAAGACCGGTTAAGTCTTCATGTTCCGCGTCTATTCCCTGATCGACTAAAATTTGTTCCCTGTGCCTGGTTTGTTGTTCCTGCACATAAGCTCTACGGACTATATTAGCGATCTGTGCTTCAATTTCTGGGGTTATGACTAAAGGCATTGGTGGAACAGGCTGTTGTTGTCCAGCATTTTGATTTGCTAACGCTTGTGCTGCTGCAGCTTGGGCGTTAAGAACTGGGGGTCTTAATAGATTGTTTGGATTAGACATTTTGATTATTTAGGCGTTGTCGTAAATTATATAAAAAATGTCTCCGTTCTCTGGTCAAAAGTATTTTTCGTCTAGCTATGGTCCTGTTTTTGTCGTATTCTACTCCCGAATCACCTGAAGAAGTTATCCAGTCCAAAAATTCTGTACTCGAACCGTATGTCTCGTAGTCACTATTTTCTCCGTCAGTCATTAATGTCAGAATTTTGAAATTTGTTTAACACTTAAGTTTGCCTTTTACAAAAAAATTTTTTAATTTATTTGGAGAAATTACACAATTTTTAAAAAAATTACGAAAAACGAATTTAATTTATAAAAAAACGAAAAATGTTTTATAAACTTTTAATGCTTTTAAAGCATTTACAAAATGTTGCTTTGCTGTAAAAAAATTAAAAAAAAATTTAATTTTGTGCAAAAAGTTTAATTTTTTTCAAAAAACTAATTTTTAAATTTTTTGTTTCAAGAAGTTAATTTTACTTCAATTTAATTTTTTATTTTTTGGATGAAATTTTTTGTAAAAATATTTAATATTTTGCAATTTAATTCTTTGCTTTAATTCATTTAATGCATTTTTGGGATAAAAAAAAAATAGAATTTTTTCAAATAAATAATTAAATTTTTGCCAAAACAATTTTTTCTGATAAATTTTTTGTTAAAAACTAACAGTTAAAAATTATAAAAATTTAAAAAAATTTATTTTTATAGTATGTTTTCTAATTTAAGTTGTTCAAATAAATTGTTTATAATATTTGTTTCTTTAAACTAAAATACTACGGTATTTAACTTACATAACTATTAAAGTTTTCTGCATCTTGCGGAAAAAAATCTGCTTGCTGTTGATGAAAAGTTTTACTGATGGAAAGCGTGTTGAGTTGTTGTTGGTTCTGCTGTCTTCACAATATATTTCCTCTTGTGCGGGGCAATCACAAAAAGGTAAGGTTCGCACAATGATGTTGTTATTATTTGGCAAATTTTTTTTATTCAATTAAATGTTTAAATTTGTAAAAAAATAGTTTTTCTCAGTTTTAAAAATTTTTATTTTATTTTTTTTCTTTAAATATTTAAATTTGTATTAAAAAAAAATTTTAAATTTATAATTATGTCCTTAAATATTGTATAACCCGCGCCGACGTCCCGGAATTTGTCCTTTTTAATAGAGTCTATTTACTAAGGTTCCGCACTACGTTCCAATTACGCGTGTACCTTGTTCCTACAGGATTTCAGTACTTGTTCTATGCTCCACTTTAGGGCATTTATTTTATTTAATGCTTTTTTAGGGCGTTTAATTTTTTTTGCACTACTTTAGGGCGTTTAATTTAATGTTCTTGCACTACTTTAGGGCACTTTTATTTTGCACTACTTTAGGGCACTTTTTATTTTGCACTACTTTAGGGCACTTTTGTAGATTCGATCGATGGTACTGTGGCACTACTTAAGGGCCAGACCATTTACACGTTGGGCGCCAGTTAATGAAATGCACGTTTTGAAGTGTGAATTATTAATGATCCTCTTTATTGGTTATTACGCTTTTTATAGTATTTTTGTCATTACATAAATTTGCTTAATACTAAAATTATTTGGAAACAAGTGCAAAAAAGGAAAAGTTAAAATTAAAGGTAAATGGCATAGACATAGCGTCAGCACCTTTGGGGTATGAGAATAAATGTTCTAAATGGTAAAGCTTGGCTTGTGTGGGCATTTCCTGGTTTCGTGGAAATACACCAAAAGTAAATGAAATAACACACTTGCATGTGCACTGAGTTGGGGCATAGCTACTGTGGGAAATGCAATGTAAGCTTTGCGAAGATATTTCGAAATGTTAAAATAACATTTCCTGAATTCTGAGAAATATTCAGTAGCTGTAGAAAAATAAATTTAAATATTTGGAATGTTAACTTGCATCCTACACCTATCAAAATTTGCAACATTCAAATGCTTGTAAGTTTTTACTGGAGCGTCATAACACCTTGAAATTTTGTGACAATAAAGTACTCATGCCTCTTAATAATTTAAGCTTTCGCTCATAGCTATGCTACCCTTGAGTCCCAAATCAAACACTGATAAAACTTCAAATGACCCTAACTTCTATACGGTGCATACTATACCTATCAAAGTTTGCAACATGCAAATGCTTGTAAGTTTTACTGGAGCGTCATAAAATCTTGAAATTTTGTGAGCATAAAGTACTCGAGCATCTGGTCAATTTAAGCTATCGCTCATAGCTATTGAGACCCGAATCAAATACTGAAAAACTTCAAATGGCCCTAACTTCTATGCAGTGCGTCGTACACCTATCAAAGTTTGCAACATTCAAATGCTTGTAACGTTTTACTGGAACGTCATAAAACCTTGAAATTTTGTGACAATAAATTTCTCGAGCATCTTGTCAATTTAAGCTATCACTCATAGCTGTGCTACCCTTGAGTCCCAAATCAAACACTGATAAAACTTCAAATGGCGCGAACTTCTATACGGTGCGTCCTACACATATCAAAGTTTGCAACATTCTAATGCATGTATGTTTTTACTGGAGCGTCATAAAACCGTGAAATTTTGTTACAATAAAGTACTCGAGACTCTTGTCAATTTAAGGTATCGCTCAAAGCTGTTGTACCCTTGAGTTTAAAATCAAACACTGATAAAACTTCAAATGACCCTAACTTCTGTACGGTGCCTCCTATACCTATCAAAGTTTGCAAGAATAAAATGCTTGTCACTTTTTGCTGAAGCGTCATTAAATCTTGAAATTTTGTGACAGTAAAGTACTCCAGCCTGTTAAAAATATATGCTATCGGTCATAGCTATGCTACCCTTGAATCCCAAATCAAACACTGATAAAACTTCAAATGGCCCTAACTTCTGTACGTTGCGTCCTATACCTATCAAAGTTAGCAACAATCAAATGCTTATAACTTTTTACTGCAGCGTCATACAACCTTGAAATTTTGTGAGAATAAAGTACTCGAGCCTCTTGTCAATTTAAGCTATCGCTCATAGCCATGCTACCCTTGAGTCCCGAATCAAACACTGAAAAACTTCAATTGGCCGTAACTTCTATACGTTGCATCCTACGCCTATCAAAGTTTGCAACATTCCAATGCTTGTAACTTTTTACTGGAGCGTAATAACACCTTGAAATTTTGTGACAATAAAGTACTCATGCCTCTTAATAATTTAAGCTTTCGCTCATAGCTATGCTACCCTTGACTCCGAAATCAAACACTGATAAAACTTCAAATGACCCTAACTTATATACGGTGCGTCCTACACCTATCAAAGTTTGCAACATTCAAATGCTTGTAACTTTTTACTGGAGCGTCATAAAACCTTGAAATTTTGTGACAATAAAGTACTCATGCCTCTTAATAAATTAAGTTTTCGCTCATAGCTATGCTACCCTTGAGTCCCTAATCAAACACTGATAAAACTTCAAATGGCTCTAACTTCTATACGGTGCGTCCTACACCTATCAAAGTTTGCAACATTCATATGCTTGTAACTTTTTACTGGAGCGTCATAACACCTTGAAATTTTGTGACAATAAAGTACTCGAGACTCTTGTCAATTTAAGCTATCGCTCAAAGCTGTGCTACCCTTGAGTTTAAAATCAAACACTGATAAAACTTCAAATGGCCCTAACTTCTGTACGGTGCGTCCTATACCTATCACAGTTTGCAACAATAAAATGCTTGTAACTTTTTGCTGAAGCGTCATTAAATCTTGAAATTTTGTGACAGTAAAGTACTCCAGCCTGTTATAAATTAAGCTATCGGTCATAGCTATGCTACCCTTGAGTTCCAAATCAAACGCAGATAAAACATCAAATGGCCCTAACTTCTATACGGTGCGTCCTACATATATCAAAGTTTGCAACATTGAAAAGCTTGTAACTTTTTACTGGAGAGTCATAAAGTCTTGAAATTTTTTGACAATAAAGTACTCGAGCCTCTTGTCAATTTAAGCTATCGCTCATAGCTATGCTATCCTTGAGTCCAAAATCAAACGTTGCTAAAACTTCAAATGGCCATAACTTCTGTACGGTGCGTCCTATACCTATCAAAGTTTGTAACAATCAAATGCTTGTAGTTTTTACTGGACCGTCATAAAACCTTGAAATTTTGTGACAATAAAATACTCGTGCCTCTTAACAATTTAAGCTATCGCTCATAGCTACCCTTGAGTCCCGAATCAAACACTGATAAAACTTCAAATGACCCTAACTTCTATACTCTGTGTCCTATACCGATGAAAGTTTGCAACATTCAAATGCTTGTAACTTTTTACTGGAGCGCCATAAAACCGTGAAATTTTGTGACAACAAAATACTCGAGTCTCTTATCAATTTAAGCTATAGCTCATAGCCATGCTACCCTTGAGTCCCAAATCAAACACTGAAAAACTTCAAATGGCCCTAACTTCTATACGGTGCATCCTACACCTATCAAAGTTTGCAACATTCAAATGCTTTTAACTTTTTACTGGAGCGTCATAACACCTTGAAATTTTGTGACAATAAAGTACTAATGCTTCTTAATAATTTAAGCTTTCGCTCATAGCTGTGCTCCCCTTGAGTCCCAACTCAAACGCTGATAAAACTTCAAATGGCCCTAACTTCTGTACGTTGCGTCCTATACCTATCAAAGTTTGCAACAATCAAATGCTTATAACTTTTTAATGGAGCATCATAAAACCTTGAAATTTTGTGACAATAAAGTACTCGTGCCTGTGATCAATTTAATCTATCGCATATAGCTATGCTACCCTTGAGTCCCAAATTAAACATTGACAAAACTTACCCTAACTTCTATACGGTGCATCCTACGCCTATCAACGTTTGCAACATTCAAATGCTTGTAACTTTTTACTGGAGCGTCATAACACCTTGAAATTTTGTGACAATAAAGTACTCGAGACACTTGTCAATTTAAGCTATCGCTCAAAGCTGTGCTACCCTTGAGTTTAAAATCAAACACTGATAAAACTTCAAATGGCCCTAACTTCTGTACGGTGCGCCCTATACGTATCACAGTTTGCAAACAATAAAATGCTTGTAACTTTTTGCTGAAGCGTCATTAAATCTTGAAATTTTGTGACAGTAAAGTACTCCAGCCTGGTATAAATTAAGCTATCGGTCATAGCTATGCTACCCTTGAGTCCTAAATCAAACGCTGATAAAACTTCAAATGGCCCTAACTTCTATACGGTGCGTCCTACACATATCAAAGTTTGCAACATTCAAATGCTTGTAACTTTTTACTGGAGAGTCATAAAGTCTTGAAATTATTTGACAATAAAGTACTCGAGCCTCTTGTCAATTTAAGCTATCGCTCATAGCTGTGCTACCCTTGAGTCCCAAATCAAACACTGATAAAACTTCAAAAGGCGCGAACTTCTATACGGTGCGTCCTACACATATCAAAGTTTGCAACATTCTAATGCATGTAAGTTTTTACTGGAGCGTCATAAAACCGTGAAATTTTGTTACAATAAAGTATTCGAGACTCTTGTCAATTTAAGCTATCGCTCAAAGCTGTGGTACCCTTGAGTTTAAAATCAAACACTGATAAAACTTCAAATTGCCCTAACTTCTGTACGGTGCGTCCTATACCTATCAAAGTTTGCAACAATAAAATGCTTGTCACGTTTTGCTGAAGCGTCATTAAATCTTGAAATTTTTGACAGTAAAGTACTCCAGCCTGTTATAAATCTATGCTATCGGTCATAGCTATGCTACCCTTGAATCCCAAATCAAACACTGATAAAACTTCAAAAGGCCCGAACTTCTGTACGTTGCGTCCTATACCTATCAAAGTTTGCAACAATCAAATGCTTATAACTTTTTACTGGAGCGTCATACAACATGAAATTTTGTGACAATAAAGTACTCGTGCCTCTGATCTATGATTTAATCTATCGCATATAGCTATGCTACTCTTGAGTCCCAAATCAAACACTGACAACACTTCGAATGGCCCTAAATTCTATACGGTGCATCCTACACCTATCAAAGTTTCCAACATTCAATTGCTTGTAACTTTTTACTGGAGCGCCATAAAACCTTGAAATTTAGTGACAATAAAGTACTCGAGCCTCTTGTCAATTTAAGGTATCGCTCATAGCTATACTGCCATTGGCTCCAAAACAAAAAACTAATAAATCTTCAAATGGCCCTAACTTCTATACGGTGCGTCCAACACCTATCAAAGCTTGCAACAATCAAATGCTTGTAACTTTTTACTGGAGCGTCATAAAACCTAGAAATTTTGTGACAATAAAGTACTCATGCCTCTTAATAATTTAAGCTTTCGCTCATAGCTATGCTATCATTGAGTCCCAAATGAAACACTCACAACACTAAAACATAAAATGGCCCTAACTTCTATACGGTGCGTTCTATACCTATCAAAGTTTGCAACATTCAAATGCTTATAAGTTTTTACTGGAGCGTCATAAAATCTTGAAATTTTGTGAGAATAAAGTACTCGAGCCTCTTCTCAATTTAAGCTATCGCTCATAGCCATGCTACCCTTGAGTCCCGAATCAAACACTGAAAAACTTCAAATGGCCGTAACTTCTATACGGTGCATCCTACGCCTATCAAAGTTTGCAACATTCAAATGCTTGTAACTTTTTACTGGAGCGTCATAACACCTTGAAATTTTGTGACAATAAAGTACTCGAGCCTCTTGTCAATTGAAGCTATCGCTCATAGCTATGCTACCCTTGAGTCCCAAATCAAACACTGATAAGTCTTCAAATGGCCTTAAATTCTATACGGTGCGTTCTATACCTATCAAAGTTTGCAACAATCAAATGCTTATAACTTTTTACTGGAGCGTCATAAAACCTTGAAAGTTGGTGACAATAAAGTACTCGTGCCTCTGATCAATTTAATCTATCGCATATAGCTATGCTACCCTTGAGTTCCATATCAAACACTGAAAAAACTTCAAATGGCCTTAACTTCTTTACGGTGCATCCTACACCTATCGTAGTTTGCAACATTCAAATGCTTGTAACTTTTTACTGGAGCGTTATAAAACCTTGAAATTTTGTGACAATAAAGTACTCGAGCCTCTTGTCAATTTAAGCTATCGCTCATAGCCTTGCCTCCAAAATAAAATACTGATAAATCTGCAAATGGCCCTAACTTCTATACGGTGCGTCCTACACCTATCAAAGTTTGCAACAATCAAATGCTTGTAACTTTTTATTGGAGCGTCATAAAATCTTGAAATTTTGTGAGAATAAAGTACTCGAGCCTCTTGTCAATTTAGGCTATCGGTCATAGCTATGCTACCCTTGAGTCCCAAATCAAACACTGATAAAACTTCAAATGACCCTCACATCTATACGGTGCGTCCTACACCTATCAAAGTTTGCAACATTCAAATGCTTGTAACTTTTTACTGGGGTGTTATAAAGACTTGAAATTTCTTGACAATAAAGTACTCGAGCCTTTTGTCAATTTAAGCTATCGCTCATAGCTATGCTACCCTTGAGTCCCGAATCAAACACTGAAAAACTTCAAATGGCCCTAACTTCTATACGGTGCATCCTACACCTATCAAAGTTTGCAACATTCAAATGCTTGTATCTTTTTACTGGAGCGTCATAAAAACTTGAAATTTTGTGACAATAAAGTACTAATGCTTCTTAATAATTTAAGCTTTCGCTCATAGCTGTGCTCCCCTTGAGTCCCAACTCAAACGCTGATAAAACTTCAAATGGCCCTAACTTCTGTACGTTGCGTCCTATACCTATCAAAGTTTGCAACAATCAAATGCTTATAACTTTTTAATGGAGCATCATAAAACCTTGAAATTTTGTGACAATAAAGTACTCGTGCCTGTGATCAATTTAATCTATCGCATATAGCTATGCTACCCTTGAGTCCCAAATTAAACATTGACAAAACTTACCCTAACTTCTATACGGTGCATCCTACGCCTATCAACGTTTGCAACATTCAAATGCTTGTAACTTTTTACTGGAGCGTCATAACACCTTGAAATTTTGTGACAATAAAGTACTCGAGACACTTGTCAATTTAAGCTATCGCTCAAAGCTGTGCTACCCTTGAGTTTAAAATCAAACACTGATAAAACTTCAAATGGCCCTAACTTCTGTACGGTGCGTCCTATACGTATCACAGTTTGCAAACAATAAAATGCTTGGAACTTTTTGCTGAAGCGTCATTAAATCTTGAAATTTTGTGACAGTAAAGTACTCCAGCCTGGTATAAATTAAGCTATCGGTCATAGCTATGCTACCCTTGAGTCCTAAATCAAACGCTGATAAAACTTCAAATGGCCCTAACTTCTATACGGTGCGTCCTACACATATCAAAGTTTGCAACATTCAAATGCTTGTAACTTTTTACTGGAGAGTCATAAAGTCTTGAAATTATTTGACAATAAAGTACTCGAGCCTCTTGTCAATTTAAGCTATCGCTCATAGCTGTGCTACCCTTGAGTCCCAAATCAAACACTGATAAAACTTCAAATGGCGCGAACTTCTATACGGTGCGTCCTACACATATCAAAGTTTGCAACATTCTAATGCATGTAAGTTTTTACTGGAGCGTCATAAAACCGTGAAATTTTGTTACAATAAAGTATTCGAGACTCTTGTCAATTTAAGCTATCGCTCAAAGCTGTGGTACCCTTGAGTTTAAAATCAAACACTGATAAAACTTCAAATTGCCCTAACTTCTGTACGGTGCGTCCTATACCTATCAAAGTTTGCAACAATAAAATGCTTGTCACGTTTTGCTGAAGCGTCATTAAATCTTGAAATTTTTGACAGTAAAGTACTCCAGCCTGTTATAAATCTATGCTATCGGTCATAGCTATGCTACCCTTGAATCCCAAATCAAACACTGATAAAACTTCAAAAGGCTACGTTGCGTCCTATACCTATCAAAGTTTGCAACAATCAAATGCTTATAACTTTTTACTGGAGCGTCATACAACATGAAATTTTGTGACAATAAAGTACTCGTGCCTCTGATCTATGATTTAATCTATCGCATATAGCTATGCTACTCTTGAGTCCCAAATCAAACACTGACAACACTTCGAATGGCCCTAACTTCTATACGGTGCATCCTACACCTATCAAAGTTTCCAACATTCAATTGCTTGTAACTTTTTACTGGAGCGCCATAAAACCTTGAAATTTAGTGACAATAAAGTACTCGAGCCTCTTGTCAATTTAAGGTATCGCTCATAGCTATACTGCCATTGGCTCCAAAACAAAAAACTAATAAATCTTCAAATGGCCCTAACTTCTATACGGTGCGTCCAACACCTATCAAAGCTTGCAACAATCAAATGCTTGTAACTTTTTACTGGAGCGTCATAAAACCTAGAAATTTTGTGACAATAAAGTACTCATGCCTCTTAATAATTTAAGCTTTCGCTCATAGCTATGCTATCATTGAGTCCCAAATGAAACACTCACAACACTAAAACATAAAATGGCCCTAACTTCTATACGGTGCGTTCTATACCTATCAAAGTTTGCAACATTCAAATGCTTATAAGTTTTTACTGGAGCGTCATAAAATCTTGAAATTTTGTGAGAATAAAGTACTCGAGCCTCTTCTCAATTTAAGCTATCGCTCATAGCCATGCTACCCTTGAGTCCCGAATGAAACACTGAAAAACTTCAAATGGCCGTAACTTCTATACGGTGCATCCTACGCCTATCAAAGTTTGCAACATTCAAATGCTTGTAACTTTTTACTGGAGCGTCATAACACCTTGAAATTTTGTGACAATAAAGTACTCGAGCCTCTTGTCAATTGAAGCTATCGCTCATAGCTATGCTACCCTTGAGTCCCAAATCAAACACTGCTAAGACTTCAAATGGCCTTAAATTCTATACGGTGCGTTCTATACCTATCAAAGTTTGCAACAATCAAATGCTTATAACTTTTTACTGGAGCGTCATAAAACCTTGAAAGTTGGTGACAATAAAGTACTCGTGCCTCTGATCAATTTAATCTATCGCATATAGCTATGCTACCCTTGAGTTCCATATCAAACACTGAAAAAACTTCAAATGGCCTTAACTTCTTTACGGTGCATCCTACACCTATCGTAGTTTGCAACATTCAAATGCTTGTAACTTTTTACTGGAGCGTTATAAAACCTTGAAATTTTGTGACAATAAAGTACTCGAGCCTCTTGTCAATTTAAGCTATCGCTCATAGCCTTGCCTCCAAAATAAAATACTGATAAATCTGCAAATGGACCTAACTTCTATACGGTGCGTCCTACACCTATCAAAGTTTGCAACAATCAAATGCTTGTAACTTTTTATTGGAGCGTCATAAAATCTTGAAATTTTGTGAGAATAAAGTACTCGAGCCTCTTGTCAATTTAGGATATCGGTCATAGCTATGCTACCCTTGAGTCCCAAATCAAACACTGATAAAACTTCAAATGACCCTCACATCTATACGGTGCGTCCTACACCTATCAAAGTTTGCAACATTCAAATGCTTGTAACTTTTTACTGGGGTGTTATAAAGACTTGAAATTTCTTGAGAATAAAGTACTCGAGCCTTTTGTCAATTTAAGCTATCGCTCATAGCTATGCTACCCTTGAGTCACGAATCAAACACTGAAAAACTTCAAATGGCCCTAACTTCTATACGGTGCATCCTACACCTATCAAAGTTTGCAACATTCAAATGCTTGTATCTTTTTACTGGAGCGTCATAACACCTTGAAATTTTGTGACAATAAAGTACTAATGCTTCTTAATAATTTAAGCTTTCGCTCATAGCTGTGCTCCCCTTGAGTCCCAACTCAAACGCTGATAAAACTTCAAATGGCCCTAACTTCTGTACGTTGCGTCCTATACCTATCAAAGTTTGCAACAATCAAATGCTTATAACTTTTTAATGGAGCATCATAAAACCTTGAAATTTTGTGACAATAAAGTACTCGTGCCTGTGATCAATTTAATCTATCGCATATAGCTATGCTACCCTTGAGTCCCAAATTAAACATTGACAAAACTTACCCTAACTTCTATACGGTGCATCCTACGCCTATCAACGTTTGCAACATTCAAATGCTTGTAACTTTTTACTGGAGCGTCATAACACCTTGAAATTTTGTGACAATAAAGTACTCGAGACACTTGTCAATTTAAGCTATCGCTCAAAGCTGTGCTACCCTTGAGTTTAAAATCAAACACTGATAAAACTTCAAATGGCCCTAACTTCTGTACGGTGCGTCCTATACGTATCACAGTTTGCAAACAATAAAATGCTTGTAACTTTTTGCTGAAGCGTCATTAAATCTTGAAATTTTGTGACAGTAAAGTACTCCAGCCTGGTATAAATTAAGCTATCGGTCATAGCTATGCTACCCTTGAGTCCTAAATCAAACGCTGATAAAACTTCAAATGGCCCTAACTTCTATACGGTACGTCCTACACATATCAAAGTTTGCAACATTCAAATGCTTGTAACTTTTTACTGGAGAGTCATAAAGTCTTGAAATTATTTGACAATAAAGTACTCGAGCCTCTTGTCAATTTAAGCTATCGTTCATAGCTGTGCTACCCTTGAGTCCCAAATCAAACACTGATAAAACTTCAAATGGCGCGAACTTCTATACGGTGCGTCCTACACATATCAAAGTTTGCAACATTCTAATGCATGTAAGTTTTTACTGGAGCGTCATAAAACCGTGAAATTTTGTTACAATAAAGTATTCGAGACTCTTGTCAATTTAAGCTATCGCTCAAAGCTGTGGTACCCTTGAGATTAAAATCAAACACTGATAAAACTTCAAATTGCCCTAACTTCTGTACGGTGCGTCCTATACCTATCAAAGTTTGCAACAATAAAATGCTTGTCACGTTTTGCTGAAGCGTCATTAAATCTTGAAATTTTTGACAGTAAAGTACTCCAGCCTGTTATAAATCTATGCTATCGGTCATAGCTATGCTACCCTTGAATCCCAAATCAAACACTGATAAAACTTCAAAAGGCCCGAACTTCTGTACGTTGCGTCCTATACCTATCAAAGTTTGCAACAATCAAATGCTTATAACTTTTTACTGGAGCGTCATACAACATGAAATTTTGTGACAATAAAGTACTCGTGCCTCTGATCTATGATTTAATCTATCGCATATAGCTATGCTACTCTTGAGTCCCAAATCAAACACTGACAACACTTCGAATGGCCCTAACTTCTATACGGTGCATCCTACACCTATCAAAGTTTCCAACATTCAATTGCTTGTAACTTTTTACTGGAGCGCCATAAAACCTTGAAATTTAGTGACAATAAAGTACTCGAGCCTCTTGTCAATTTAAGGTATCGCTCATAGCTATACTGCCATTGGCTCCAAAACAAAAAACTAATAAATCTTCAAATGGCCCTAACTTCTATACGGTGCGTCCAACACCTATCAAAGCCTGCAACAATCAAATGCTTGTAACTTTTTACTGGAGCGTCATAAAACCTAGAAATTTTGTGACAATAAAGTACTCATGCCTCTTAATAATTTAAGGTTTCGCTCATAGCTATGCTATCATTGAGTCCCAAATGAAACACTCACAACACTAAAACATAAAATGGCCCTAACTTCTATACGGTGCGTTCTATACCTATCAAAGTTTGCAACATTCAAATGCTTATAAGTTTTTACTGGAGCGTCATAAAATCTTGAAATTTTGTGAGAATAAAGTACTCGAGCCTCTTCTCAATTTAAGCTATCGCTCATAGCCATGCTACCCTTGAGTCCCGAATCAAACACTGAAAAACTTCAAATGGCCGTAACTTCTATACGGTGCATCCTACGCCTATCAAAGTTTGCAACATTCAAATGCTTGTAACTTTTTACTGGAGCGTCATAACACCTTGAAATTTTGTGACAATAAAGTACTCGAGCCTCTTGTCAATTGAAGCTATCGCTCATAGCTATGCTACCCTTGAGTCCCAAATCAAACACTGATAAGACTTCAAATGGCCCTAAATTCTGTACGGTGCGTTCTATACCTATCAAAGTTTGCAACAATCAAATGCTTATAACTTTTTACTGGAGCGTCATAAAACCTTGAAAGTTGGTGACAATAAAGTACTCGTGCCTCTGATCAATTTAATCTATCGCATATAGCTATGCTACCCTTGAGTTCCATATCAAACACTGAAAAAACTTCAAATGGCCTTAACTTCTTTACGGTGCATCCTACACCTATCGTAGTTTGCAACATTCAAATGCTTGTAACTTTTTACTGGAGCGTTATAAAACCTTGAAATTTTGTGCCAATAAAGTACTCGAGCCTCTTGTCAATTTAAGCTATCGCTCATAGCCTTGCCTCCAAAATAAAATACTGATAAATCTGCAAATGGCCCTAACTTCTATACGGTGCGTCCTACACCTATCAAAGTTTGCAACAATCAAATGCTTGTAACTTTTTATTGGAGCGTCATAAAATTTTGAAATTTTGTGACAATAAAGTACTCGTGCCTCTGATCAATTTAATCTATCGCATATAGCTATGCTACCCTTGAGTTCCATATCAAACACTGAAAAAACTTCAAATGGCCTTAACTTCTTCACGGTGCATCCTACACCTACCGTAGTTTGCAACATTCAAATGCTTGTAACTTTTTACTGGAGCGTTATAAAACCTTGAAATTTTGTGACAATAAAGTACTCGAGCCTCTTGTCAATTTAAGCTATCGCTCAAAGCTGTGCTACCCTTGAGTTTAAAA
The DNA here is from genome assembly GCA_920105625.2 of Clusia tigrina. Lineage (NCBI taxonomy): Eukaryota > Metazoa > Arthropoda > Insecta > Diptera > Clusiidae > Clusia > Clusia tigrina. Next base: position 1,350,076 of record CAKKTE020000310.1, on the reverse strand, counting down.
TCAAACACTGATAAAACTTCAAATGGCATTGACTTCTGTACGGTGCGTCCTATACCTATCACAGTTTGCAACAATAAAATGCTTGTAACTTTTTGCTGAAGCGTCATTAAATCTTGAAATTTTGTGACAGTAAAGTACTCCAGCCTGTTATAAATTAAGCTATCGGTCATAGCTATGCTACCCTTGAGTCCCAAATCAAACGCAGATAAAACTTCAAATGGCCCTAACTTCTATACGGTGCGTCCTACATATATCAAAGTTTGCAACATTGAAAAGCTTGTAACTTTTTACTGGAGAGTCATAAAGTCTTGAAATTTTTTGACAATAAAGTACTCGAGCCTCTTGTCAATTTAAGCTATCGCTCATAGCTATGCTATCCTTGAGTCCCAAATCAAACGTTGCTAAAACTTCAAATGGCCATAACTTCTGTACGGTGCGTCCTATACCTATCAAAGTTTGTAACAATCAAATGCTTGTAGTTTTTACTGGACCGTCATAAAACCTTGAAATTTTGTGACAATAAATTACTGGAGCCTCTGATCAATTTAATCTATCACTCATAGCTATGCTACCCTTGAGCCCCAAATCACAGACTGATAAAACTTCAAATGGCCCTAACTTCTATACGGTGCTTCCTACACCTATCAAAGTTTGCAACATTCAAATGCTTGTAACGTTTTACTGGAGCGTCATAAAATCTTGAAATTTTGTGACAATAAAATACTCGTGCCTCTTAACAATTTAAGCTATCGCTCATAGCTACCCTTGAGTCCCGAATCAAACACTGATAAAACTTCAAATGACCCTAACTTCTATACTCTGTGTCCTATACCGATGAAAGTTTGCAACATTCAAATGCTTGTAACTTTTTACTGGAGCGCCATAAAACCGTGAAATTTTGTGACAACAAAATACTCGAGTCTCTTATCAATTTAAGCTATAGCTCATAGCCATGCTACCCTTGAGTCCCAAATCAAACACTGAAAAACTTCAAATGGCCCTAACTTCTATACGGTGCATCCTACACCTATCAAAGTTTGCAACATTCAAATGCTTTTAACTTTTTACTGGAGCGTCATAACACCTTGAAATTTTGTGACAATAAAATACTAATGCTTCTTAATAATTTAAGCTTTCGCTCATAGCTGTGCTCCCCTTGAGTCCCAACTCAAACGCTGATAAAACTTCAAATGGCCCTAACTTCTGTACGTTGCGTCCTATACCTATCAAAGTTTGCAACAATCAAATGCTTATAACTTTTTAATGGAGCATCATAAAACCTTGAAATTTTGTGACAATAAAGTACTCGTGCCTGTGATCAATTTAATCTATCGCATATAGCTATGCTACCCTTGAGTCCCTTATTAAACATTGACAAAGCTTACCCTAACTTCTATACGGTGCATCCTACGCCTATCAACGTTTGCAACATTCAAATGCTTGTAACTTTTTACTGGAGCGTCATAACACCTTGAAATTTTGTGACAATAAAGTACTCGAGACACTTGTCAATTTAAGCTATCGCTCAAAGCTGTGCTACCCTTGAGTTTAAAATCAAATACTGATAAAACTTCAAATGGCCCTAACTTCTGTACGGTGCGTCCTATACGTATCACAGTTTGCAACAATAAAATGTTTGTAACTTTTTGCTGAAGCGTCATTAAATCTTGAAATTTTGTGACAGTAAAGTACTCCAGCCTGGTATAAATTAAGCTATCGGTCATAGCTATGCTACCCTTGAGTCCTAAATCAAACGCTGATAAAACTTCAAATGGCCCTAACTTCTATACGGTGCGTCCTACACATATCAAAGTTTGCAACATTCAAATGCTTGTAACTTTTTACTGGAGAGTCATAAAGTCTTGAAATTATTTGACAATAAAGTACTCGAGCCTCTTGTCAATTTAAGCTATCGCTCATAGCTGTGCTACCCTTGAGTCCCAAATCAAACACTGATAAAACTTCAAATGGCGCGAACTTCTATACGGTGCGTCCTACACATATCAAAGTTTGCAACATTCAAATGCATGTAAGTTTTTACTGGAGCGTCATAAAACCGTGAAATTTTGTTACAATAAAGTATTCGAGACTCTTGTCAATTTAAGCTATCGCTCAAAGCTGTGGTACCCTTGAGTTTAAAATCAAACACTGATAAAACTTCAAATTGCCCTAACTTCTGTACGTTGCGTCCTATACCTATCAAAGTTTGCAACAATCAAATGCTTATAACTTTTTACTGGAGCGTCATACAACATGAAATTTTGTGACAATAAAGTACTCGTGCCTCTGATCTATGATTTAATCTATCGCATATAGCTATGCTACTCTTGAGTCCCAAATCAAACACTGACAACACTTCGAATGGCCCTAACTTCTATACGGTGCATCCTACACCTATCAAAGTTTCCAACATTCAATTGCTTGTAACTTTTTACTGGAGCGCCATAAAACCTTGAAATTTAGTGACAATAAAGTACTCGAGCCTCTTGTAAATTTAAGGTATCGCTCATAGCTATACTGCCATTGGCTCCAAAACAAAAAACTAATAAATCTTCAAATGGCCCTAACTTCTATACGGTGCGTCCAACACCTATCAAAGCTTGCAACAATCAAATGCTTGTAACTTTTTACTGGAGCGTCATAAAACCTAGAAATTTTGTGACAATAAAGTACTCATGCCTCTTAATAATTTAAGCTTTCGCTCATAGCTATGCTATCCTTGAGTCCAAAATGAAACACTCACAACACTAAAACTTAAAATGGCCCTAACTTCTATACGGTGCGTTCTATACCTATCAAAGTTTGCAACATTCAAATGCTTATAAGTTTTTACTGGAGCGTCATAAAATCTTGAAATTTTGTGAGAATAAAGTACTCGAGCCTCTTGTAAATTTAAGCTATCGCTCATAGCCATGCTACCCTTGAGTCCCGAATCAAACACTGAAAAACTTCAAATGGCCGTAACTTCTATACGGTGCATCCTACGCCTATCAAAGTTTGCAACATTCAAATGCTTGTAACTTTTTACTGGAGCGTCATAACACCTTGAAATTTTGTGACAATAAAGTACTCGAGCCTCTTGTCAATTTAAGCTATCGCTCATAGCCTTGCCTCCAAAATAAAATACTGATAAATCTGCAAATGGCCCTAACTTCTATACGGTGCCTCCTACACCTATCAAAGTTGGCAACATTCAAATACTTGTAACATTTTACTGGAGCGTCATAAAATCTTGAAATTTTATGACATTAAAGTAGTCGAACCTCTTGTCAATTTAAGCTATCGGTCAAAGCTGTGCTACCCTTGAGTTTAAAATCAAACACTGATAAAACTTCAAATGGCCCTAACTTCTGTACGGTGCGTCCTATACCTATCAAAGTTTGCAACAATAAAATGATTGTAACTGTTTGCTGAAGCGTCATTAATACTTGAAATTTTATGACAGTAAAGTTCTCCAGCCTGTTATCAATCGGTCATAGCTATGTTAACCTTGAGTCCCAAATCCAACACTGATAAAGCTTCAAATGGCCCTAACTTCTGTACGGTGCGTCCTATACCTATCAAAGTTTGCAACAATCAAATGCTTATAACCTTTTATTGGAGCGTCATAAAATCTTGAAATTTTGTGAGAATAAATTACTCGAGCCTCTTGTCAATTTAAGCTATCGCTCATAGCTATGCTACCCTTGAGTACCGAATCAATCACTGAAAAACTTCAAATGGCCCTAACTTCTATACGGTGCCTCCTCCACCTATCAAAGTTTGCAATATTCAAATGCTTGTAAGTTTTTACTGGAGCGTCATACAATCTTGAAATTTTGTGACAATATAGTGCTCGTGCTTCTTGTTAATTAAAGTCATCGCTCATAGCTATGCTATCCTTGAGTCCCAAATCAAACACTGCTTAAACTTAAAATAGCCCTATCTTCTATAAGGTGCGTACTATACCTATCAAAGTTTACAACATGCAAATGCTTGTAAGTTTTTACTGGAGCGTCATAAAATCTTGAAAGTTTGTGAGCATAAAGTACTCGAGCCTCTGGTCAATTTAAGCTATCGCTCATAGCTATGCTACCCTTGAGACCCGAATCAAATACTGAAAAACTTCAAATGGCCCTAACTTCTATGCAGTGCGTCGTACACCTATCAAAGTTTGCAACATTCAAATGCTTGTAAGTTTTTACTGGAGCGTCATAAAACCTTGAAATTTTGTGACAATAAAGTACTGATGCCTCTTAATAATTTAAGCTATCGCTCATAGCTATGCTATCCTTGAGTCCCAAATCAAACATTGCTAAAACTTAAATTGGCCCTAACTTCTATACGGAGCGTTCTATACGTATCAAAGTTTTCTACATTCAAATGTTTGTAAGTTTTTACTGGAGCGTCATAAAACCTTGAAATTTTGTGACAATAAAGTACTCGAGCCTCTTAATAATTTAAGCTTTCGCTCATAGCTATGCTACCCTTGAGTCCCAAATCAAACACTGATAAATCTTCAAATGGCCCTAAATTCTATACGGTGCGTCCAACACCTATCAAAGCTTGCAACAATCAAATGCTTGTAACTTTTTACTGGAGCGTCATAAAACCTTGAAATTTTGTGACAATAAAGTACTCATGCCTCTTAATAATTTAAGCTTTCGCTCATAGCTATGCTACCCTTGAGTCCCAAATCAAACACTGATAAAACTTCAAATGACCCAAAATCTATACGGTGCGTCCTACACCTATCAAAGTTTGCAATATTCAAATGCTTGTAACTTTTTACCGGAGCGTCATAAAACCTTGAAATTTTGTGACAATAAAGTACTCATGCCTCTTAATAATTTAAGTTTTCGCCATAGCTATGCTACCCTTGAGTCCCAAATCAAACACTGATAAAACTTCAAATGGCCCTAACTTCTATACGGTGCGTCCTACAGCTATCAAAGTTTGCAACATTCATATGCTTGTAACTTTTTACTGGAGCGTCATAACACCTTGAAATTTTGTGACAATAAAGTACTCGAGACTCTTGTCAATTTAAGCTATCGCTCAAAGCTGTGCTACCCTTGAGTTTAAAATCAAACACTGATAAAACTTCAAATGGCCCTAACTTCTGCACGGTGCGTCCTATACCTATCACAGTTTGCAACAATAAAATGCTTGTAACTTTTTTCTGCAGCGCCATTAAATTTTGAAATTTTGTGACAGTAAAGTACTCCAGCCTGTTATAAATTAAGCTATCGGTCACAAACTCTGACTCTGGCCTTTGGCGAGTCTATTATGAGCAGGATATAAGTTCAATTGTGGTATAACCGGTTTAAGGAAGGCCGAGAAGATATCAATGACGATGCTCGTCCTGGTCGCCCGAGCATATCAACAACCGATGAAAACATTAACGCAGTGAAGAAAATGTTTTTGGATAATCGTCTAATCACTATCAGAGAGGTTGCTGATGATTTTGGCATATGCCAAACAACTTTTACGGATGTTTTAGGCATGAAACGTGCGGCAGCGAAGATTGTTCCAAAATTGCTCAATTTTGAGCAAAAACAACGTCGCATGGACATCGCTCAGGAGCTGTTTTTGGCCAAAAACGAAACCGTTATCATGCCTCAACCACCGTATTCACCGGACTTGGCCCCCGCTGACTTTTTCCTCTTTCCAAAACTGAAGACACCGATGAAAGGAAAGCGTTTTGCTACGATTGAGGAGATAAAAGAAAAATCGAAACAGGAGCTGTTGGCTTTACCAAAAAAAGCGTTTCAGAAGTGTTTCGAGGATTGAAAAAAACGCTGGCATAAGTGTATTATATCTGAGGGGAATTACTTTAGAGGGGGCAAGATAGTTGTTGATGAATAAATAAATACTTTATTTTTGATCACACAATAACGGTTCTTTTTTGATCACACCTCGTACACAAAAATATTCCAAATGCTAAAGCAAAAAGGTACGAAGCTGCACACATTTAAATCCAAAAATGAAAGAGGTTTCAAAGTCATTCTTCGCAATATGCACCCCTCCGCAGACCAAGAAGAAATTAAAAATGAGCGTGGTGAAAACAGTCACAAAGTTTTAAACATAACTAACATAACTCAACGGACAACAAAAAAACCGCTACCACTGTTTAGCATAGAACTGGAAACAAATACTAAAAATAAAGATATTTATAGCATTAACAAATTAATGCATTAGTAGTTTTTGAGGCACCTCGTCATAAAAGAGACGTCGCGCAATGCACTAAATGCCAAAAATACGGACATACAAAAAACTACTGTACAAGGGATCCAGTATGTGTGAAATGCGCTGGAAAGCATCTAACAAGTGAATGTAAAAAAAAAATAACCAACGCAGCTGAAAGTAAATGTGCCCTATGTGGCGGAAATCATACTGCAAACTACAAAGGCTGTGAAATATACAAAGCCTTAAAAATTCAAAGGTTTCCATCTTTACGCAGAAGGGATCCATTATTACTTCAGACCAAAAATATGGATGGATCAGTAGTTAAACTAGGCATAAGCTATGCCGAAATTGCACAACTTGAAATTGTGTGACAATAAAGTACTCATGGTTCTAAATAATTTAAGCTTTCGCTCATAGCTGTGCTACACATGAGTCCCAAATCAAACGCTGATAAAACTTCAAATGGCCCTAACTTCTGTACGTTGCGTCCTATACCTATCAAAGTTTGCAACAATCAAATGCTTTTAACTTTTTACTGGAGCGTCATAACACCTTGAAATTTTGAGACAATAAAAAACTCGTGCCTGTGATCAATTTAATCTATCGCATATAGCTAGGCTACCCTTGAGTCCCAAATCAAACATTGACAAAACTTACCCTAACTTCTATACGGTGCATCCTACACCTATCAACGTTTGCAACATTCAAATGCTTGTAACTTTTGACTGGAGCGTCATAACACCTTGAAATTTTGTGACAATAAAGTACTCGAGACAGTTGTCAATTTAAGCTATCGCTCAAAGCTGTGCTACCCTTGAGTTTAAAATCAAACACTGATAAAACTTCAAATGGCCCTAACTTCTATACGGTGCGTCCTACACATATCAAAGTTTGCAACAATAAAATGCTTGTAACTTTTTGCTGAAGCGTCATTAAATCTTGAAATTTTGTGACAGTAAAGTACTCCAGCCTGTTATAAATTAAGCTATCGGTCATAGCTGTGCTACCCTTGAGTCCCAAATCAAACGCTGATAAAACTTCAAATGGCCCTAACTTCTGTACGTTGCGTCCTATACCTATCAAAGTTTGCAACAATCAAATGCTTATAATTTTTTAATGGAGCATCATAAAACCTTGAAATATTGTGACAATAAAGTACTCGTGCCTGTGATCAATTTAATCTATCGCATATAGCTATGCTACCCTTGAGTCCCAAATCAAACATTGACAAAACTTACCCTAACTTCTATACGGTGTATCCTACACCTATCAAAGTTTGCAACATTCAATTGCTTGTAACTTTTTACTGGAGCATCATAAAACCTTGAAATTTTGTGACAATAAGGTAATCGAGCCTCTTGTCAATTTAAGGTATCGCTCATAGCTATGCTGCCATTGCCTCCAAAACAAAAAACTGATAAATCTTTAATCGGCCCTAACTTCTATACGGTGCGTCCTACACCTCTCAAAGTTTGCAACAATCAAATGCTTGTAACTTTTTACTGGAGCCTCATAAAACCTTGAAATTTTGTGACAGTAAAGTACTATTGCTTCTTGTCAATTAAAGTCATCGCTCCTTGAGTCCCAAATCAAACACTGCTAAAACTTAAAATGGCCCCAACTTCTATAAGGTGCGTTCTATACCTATCAAAGTTTGCAACATTCAAATGCTTGTAAGTTTTTACTGGAGCTTCATAAAATCTTGAAATTTTGTGAGAATAAAGTACTCGAGCCTCTTGTCAATTTAAGCAATCGCTCATAGCTATGCTACCCTTGAGTCCCGAATCAAACACTGAAAAACTTCAAATGGCCCTAACTTCTATACGGTGCATCCTACACCTATCAAAGTTTGCAACATTCAATTGCTTTTAACTTTTTACTGGAGCGTCATAACACCTTGAAATTTTGTGACAATAAAGTACTCATGCCTCTTAATAATTTAAGCTTTCGCTCATAGCTATGCTACCCTTGAGTCCCAAATCAAACACTGATATAACTTCAAATGGCCCTAACTTCTATACGGTGCGTCCTACACATATCAAAGTTTGCAACATTCAAATGCTTGTAACTTTTTACTGGAGAGTCATAAAGTCTTGAAATTTTTTGACAATAAAGTACTCGAGCCTCTTGTCAATTTAAGCTATCGCTCATAGCTATGCTACCCTTGAGTCCCAAATCAAACGTTGTTAAACTTCAAATGGCCATAACTTCTGTACGGTGCGTCCTATACCTATCAAAGTTTGTAACAATCAAATGCTTGTAGTTTTTACTGGACCGTCATAAAACTTTGAAATTTTGTGACAATAAAGTACTGGAGCCTCTGATCAATTTAATCTATCGCTCATAGCTATGCTACCCTTGAGCCCCAAATCAAACATTGATAAAACTTCAAATGGCCCTAACTTCTATACGGTGCTTCCTACACCTATCAAAGTTTGCAACATTCAAATGCTTGTAACGTTTTACTGGAGCGTTATAAAATCTTGAAATTTTGTGACAATAAAGAACTCGTGCCTCTTAACAATTTAAGCTATCGCTCATAGCTGCCCTTGAGTCCCGAATTAAATACTGAAAAACTTCAAATGGCCCTAACTTCTATACGGTGCATCCTACACCTATCAAAGTTTGCAACATTCAAATGCTTTTAACTTTTTACTGGAGCGTCATAACACCTTGAAATTCTGTGACAATAAAGTACTCGAGACTCTTGTCAATTTAAGCTATCGCTCAAAGCTGTGCTACCCTTGAATTTAAAATCTAACGCTGATAAAACTTCAAATGGCCCTAACTTCTGTACGGTGCGTCCTATACCTATCAAAGTTTGCAACAATAAAATGTTTGTAACTTTTTGCTGAAGCGTCATTAAATCTTGAAATTTTGTGACAGTAAAGTACTACAGCCTATTATAAATTTAAGCTATCGGTCATAGCTAGAGTCCCAAATCAAACACTGATAAAACTTCAAATGGCCCTAACTTCTGTACGTTGCGTCCTATATCTATCAAAGTTTGCAACAATCAAATGCTTATAACTTTTTACTGGAGCGTCATAAAACCTTGAAATTTTGTGACAATAAAGTACTCGTGCCTCTTATCAATTTAATCGATCGCATATAGCTATGCTACCCTTGAGTCCCAAATCAAACATTGACAAAACTTCAAATGGCCCTAACTTCTATACGGTGCATCCTACACCCATCAAAGTTTGCAACATTCAATTGCTTGTAACTTTTTACTGGAGCGTCATAAAACCTTGAATTTTTGTGACAATAAAGTACTCGTGCCTCTGATCAATTCAATCTATCGCATATAGCTATGCTACCCTTGAGTCACAAATCAAACATTGACAAAACTTACCCTAACTTCTATACGGTGCATTCTACACCTATCAAAGTTTGCAAAATTCAATTGCTTGTAAGTTTTTACTGGAGCGTCATAAAACCTTGAAATTTTGTGACAATAAAGTACTCGAGCCTCTTGTCAATTTAAGGTATCGCTCATAGCTATGCCATTGCCTCCAAAACAAAAAACTGATAAATCTTCAAATGGCCCTAACTTCTATACGGTGCGTCCTACACCTCTCAAAGTTTGCAACAATCAAATGCTTGTAACTTTTTACTGGAGCGTCATAAATCCTTGAAATTTTGTGACAATAAAGTACTCGTGCTGCTTGTCAATTAAAGTCGTCGCTCCTTGAGTCCCAAATCAAACACTTCTAAAACTTAAAATGGCCCTAACTTCTATACGGTGCGTTCTATCGCTATCAAAGTTTGCAACATTCAAATGATTGTAAGTTTTTACTGGAGCGTCATAACATGTTGAAATTTTGTGAGAATAAAGTACTCGAGCCTCTTGTCAATTTAAGCAATCGCTCATAGCTATGCTACCATTGAGTCCCGAATCAAACACTGATAAAACTTCAAATGACCCTAACTTCTATACGGTGCGTCCTATAACTATCAAAGTTTGCAACAATAAAATGTTTGTAACTTTTTGCTGAAGCGTCATTAAATCTTGAAATTTTGTGACTGGAAAGTACTCCAGCCTATTATAAATTTAAGCTATCGGTCATAGCTATACTACCCTAGAGTCCCAAATCAAACACTGATAAAACTTCAAATGGCCCTAACTTCTGTACGTTGCGTCCTATACCTATCAAATTTGCAACAATCAAATGCTTATAACTTTTTACTGGAGCATCATAAAACCTTGAAATTTTGTGACAATAAAGTACTCGAGCCTCTTGTCAATTTAAGGTATCGCTCATAGTTATGCTGCCATTGCCTCCAAAACAAAAAACTGATAAATCTTTAAATGGCCCTAACTTCTATACGGTGCGTCCTACACCTCTCAAAGTTTGCAACTATCAAATGCTTGTAACTTTTTACTGGAGCGTGATAAAACCTTGAAATTTTGTGACAATAAAGTACTCGTGCTTCTTGTCAATTAAAGTCATCGCTCCTTGAGTCCCAAATCAAACAATGCTAAAACTTAAAATGGCCCTAACTTCTATACGGTGCGTTCTATACCTATCAAAGTTTGCAACATTCAAATACTTGTAAGTTTTTACTGGAGCGTCATAAAATCTTGAAATTTTGTGAGAATAAAGTACTTGAGCCTCCTGTCAATTTAAGCAATCGCTCATAGCTATGCTACTCTTGAGTCCCGAATCAAACACTGAAAAACTTCAAATGGCCCTAGCTTCTATGCGATGCATAGCATATCTTTGCAACATTCAAATGCTTGTAACTTTTTACTGGAGCGTCATAAAACCTTGAAATTCTGTGACAATAAAGTACTCGAGACTCTTGTCAATTTAAGCTATCGCTCAAAGCTGTGCTACCCTTGAGTTTAAAATCAAACGCTGATAAAACTTCAAATGGCCCTAACTTCTGTACGGTGCGTCCTATACCTATCAAAGTTTGCAACAATAAAATGTTTGTAACTTTTTGCTGAAGCGTCATTAAATCTTGAAATTTTGTGACAGTAAAATACTCCAGCCTATTATAAATTTAAGCTATCGGTCATAGCTATGCTACCCTAGAGTCCCAAATCAACCACTGATAAAACTTCAAATGGCCATAACTTCTGTACGTTGCGTCCTATATCTATCAAAGTTTGCAGCAATTAAATGCTTTTAACTTTTTACTGGAGCGTCATAAAACCTTGAAATTTTGTGACAATAAAGTACTCGTGCCTCTGATCAATTTAATCGATCGCATATAGCTATGCTATCCTTGAGTCCCAAATCAAACATTGACAAAACTTCAAATGGCCCTAACTTTCATACGGTGCATCCTACACCTATCAAAATTTGCAACATTCAATTGCTTGTAACTTTTTACTGGAGCGTCATAAAACCTTGAAATTTTGTGACAATAAAGTATTCGTGCTGCTTGTCAATTAAAGTCATCGCTTTTTGGGTCCCAAATCAAACACTGCTATAACTTAAAATGGCCCTAACTTCTATACGGTGCGTTCTATACCTATCAAAGTTTGCAACATTCAAATGCTTGTAACGTTTTACTGGAGCGTCATAAAATCTTGAAATTTTGTGAAAATAAAGTACTCGTGCCTCTTAACAATTTAAGCTTTCGCTCATAGCTATGCTACCCTTGAGTCCAAATCAAACACTGATAAAACTTCAAAAGGCCCTAACTTCTATACGGTGCGTCCTACACATATCAAAGTTTGCAACAATAAAATGCTTGTAAATTTTTGCTGAAGCGTCATTAAATCTTGAAATTTTGTGACAGTAAAGTACTCCAGCCTGTTATAAATTAAGCTATCGGTCATAGCTATGCTACCCTTGAGTCCCAAATCAAACGCTGATAAAACTTCAAATGGCCCTAACTTCTGTACGTTGCGTCCTATACCTATCAAAGTTTGCAACAATCAAATGCTTATAACTTTTTAATGGAGCATCATAAAACCTTGAAATTTTGTGACTATAAAATACTCGTGCCTCTGATCAATTCAATCTATCGTATATAGCTATGCTACCCTTGAGTCACAAATCAAACATTGACAAAACTTACCCTAACTTCTATACGGTGCATCCTACACCTATCAAAGTTTGCAACAATCAATTGCTTGTAACTTTTTACTGGAGCGTCATAAAACCTTGAAATTTTGTGACAATAAAGTACTCGAGCCTCTTGTCAATTTAAGGTATCGCTCATAGCTCTGCCATTGCCTCCAAAACAAAAAACTGATAAATCTTCAAATGGCCCTAACTTCTATACGGTGCGTCCTACACCTCTCAAAGTTTGCAACAATCAAATGCTTGTAACTTTTTACTGGAGCGTCATAAAACCTTGAAATTTTGTGACAATAAAGTACTGGAGCCTCTGAACAATTTAACCTATCGCTCATAGCTATGCTACCCTTGAGCCCCAAATCAAACACTGATAAAACTTGTAATGGCCCTAACTTCTATATGGTTCGTTCTATAGCTATCAAAATTTGCAACATTCAAATGCTTGTAAGTTTTTACTGGAGCGTCATAAAATCTTGAAACTGGAGCCTCTGAACAATTTAACCTATCGCTCATAGCTCTGCTACCCTTGAGCCCCAAATCAAACACTGATAAAACTTCACTTGGCCCTAACTTCTATACGGTGCTTCCTACACCTATCAAAATATGCAACATGCAAATACTTGTAGCGTTCCACGGGAGCGTCATAAAATCTTGAAATTTTGTGACAATAAAGTACTCGTGCCTCTTAACAATTTAAGCTATCGCTCATAGCTACCCTTAAGTCCCGAATCAGACACTGATAAAACTTCAAATGACCCTAACTTCTATACTCTGCGTCCTATACCGATGAAAGTTTGCAACATTCAAATGCTTGTAACTGTTTACTGGAGCGACCTAAAACCTTGAAATTTTGTGACAACAAAATACTCGAGCGTCTTATCAATTTAAGCTATCGCGCATAGCCATGCTACCCTTGAGGCCCATAAAACCTTGAAATTTTGTGACAACAAAATACTCAAGCGTCTTATCAATTTAAGCTATCGATCATAGCCATGCTACCCTTAAGTCCCAAATCAAACACTGAAAAACTTCAAATGGCCCTAACTTCTATACGGTGCATCCTACACCTATCAAAGTTTGCAACATTCAAATGCTTTTAACTTTTTTCTGGAGCGTCATAACTCCTTGAAATTTTGTGACAATAAAGTACTCATGCCTCTTATGAATTTAAGCTTTCGCGCATAGCTATGCTACCCTTGAGTCCCAAATCAAAGACTGATAAAACTTCAAATGGCCATAACTTCTATACGGTGCGTCCTGCACCTATCAAAGTTTGCAACTTTCAAATGCTTGTAACTTTTTACTGGAGCGTCATAAAACCTTGAAATTCTGTGAAAATAAAGTACTGGAGACTCTTGTCAATTTAAGCTATCGCTCAAAGCTGTGCTACCCTTGAGTTTAAAATCAAACGCTGATAAAACTTCAAATGGCCCTAACTTCTGTACGGTGCGTCCTATACCTATCAAAGTTTGCAACAATAAAATGTTTGTAACTTTTTGCTGAAGCGTCATTAAATCTTGAAATTTTGTGACAGTATAGTACTCCAGCCTATTATAAATTTAAGCTATCGGTCATAGGTATGCTACCCTAGAGTCCCAAATCAAACACTGATAAAACTTCAAATGGCCCTAACTTCTGTACGTTGCGTCCTATACCTATCAAAATTTGAAACAATTAAATGCTTTTAACTTTTTTCTGGAGCGTCATAAAACCTTGAAATTTTGTGACAATAAAGTACTCGAGACTCTTGTCAATTTAAGGTGTGGCTCACAGCTATGCTGCCATTGCCTCCAAAACAAAAATCTGATAAATCTTCAAATGGCCCTAACTTCTATACGGTGCATCCTACACCTCTCAAAGTTTGCAACAATATGTAATTTTTACTAGAGCGTCATAAAACCTTCAAATTTTGTGACAATAAAGTAATCGTGCTTCTTGTCAATTAAAGTCATCGCTCCTTGAGTCCCAAATCAAACACTGCTAAAACTTGTAATGGCCCTAACTTCTATACGGTTCGTTCTATAGCTATCAAAAGTTGCAACATTCAAATGCTTGTAAGTTTTTACTGGAGCGTCATAAAATCTTGAAAATTTGTGAGAATAAAGTACTCGAGCCTCTTGTCAATTTAAGCAATCGTTCATAGCTATGCTACCCTTGGGTCCCGAATCAAACACTAAAAAACTTCAAATGGCCCTAACTTCTATACGGTGTGTCCTACACCTATCAAAGTTTGAAACAATCAAAGGCTTGTAACTTTTTACGGGAGCGTCATAAAATTTTGAAATTTTGTGACAACAAAATACTCGAGCCTCTTATCAATTTAAGTTATCGCTCAAGGTTTGCAACATTCAAATGCATGTAACTTTTTACTGGAGAGTCATAAAGTCTTGAAATATTTTGACAATAAAGTACTCGAGCCTCTTGTCAATTTAAGCTATCGCTCATAGCTATGCTACCCTTGAGTCCCAAATCAAACGCTGCTAAAACTTCAAATGGCCATATTTTCTGTACGGTGCGTCCTATACCTATCAAAGTTTGTAACAATCAAATGCTTGTAGCTTTTTACTGGACCGTCATAAAACCTTGAAATTTTGTGACAATAAAGTACTGAAGCCTCTGATCAATTTAATCTACGGCTCATAGCTATGCTACCCTTGAGCCCCAAATCAAACACTGATAAAACTTCAAATGGCCCTAACTTCTATACGGTGCTTCCTACACCTATGAAAGTTTGCAACATTCAAATGCTTGTAACGTTTTACTGGAGCGTCTTGAAATTTTGTGACAATAAAGTATTCGTGATTCTTAACAATTTAAGCTATCACTCATAGCTGCCCTCGAGTCCAAATAAAACACTGATAAAACTTCAAATGACCCTAACTTCTATACTATGCGTCCTATACCGATGAAAGTTTGCAACATTCAAATGCTTGTAACTTTTCACTGGAGCGCCATAAAACCTTGAAATTTCGTGACAACAAAATACTCGAGCCTCTTATCAATTTAAGCTATCGCTCATAGCCATGCTACCCTTGAGTGCCAAATCAAACACTGAAAGACTTCAAATGGCCCTAACTTCTATACGGTGCGTCCTGCACATATCAAAGTTTGCAACATTCAAATGCTTGTAAATTTGTACTGGAGAGTCATAAAGTCTTGTAAGTTTTTGACAATAAAGTGCTCGAGCCTCTTGTCAATTTAAGCTATCGCTCATAGCTATGCTACCCTTGAGTCCCAAATCAAACGCTGCTAAAACTTCAATTGGCCATAACTTCTATATGGTGCGTCCTACACCTATCAAAGTTTGCAACAATCAAATGCTTGTAACTTTTTACTGGAGCGTCATAAAATCTTGAAACTGGAGCCTCTGAACAATTTAACCTATCGCTCATAGCTATGCTACGCTTGAGCCCCAAATCAAACACTGATAAAACTTCAAATGGCCCTAACTTCTATACGGTGCTTCCTATACCTATCAAAATATGCAACATGCAAATACTTGTAGCGTTCCACGGGAGCGTCATAAAATCTTGAAATTTTGTGACAATAAAGTACTCGTGCCTCTTGACAATTTAAGCTATCGCTCATAGCTACCCTTAAGTCCCGAATCAGACACTGATAAAACTTCAAATGACCCTAACTTCTATACTCTGCGTCCTATACCGATGAAAGTTTGCAACATTCAAATGCTTGTAGCTGTTTACTGGAGCGACCTGAAACCTTGAAATTTTGTGACAACAAAATACTCGAGCGTCTTATCAATTTAAGCTATCGCGCATAGCCATGCTACCCTTGAGGCCCATAAAACCTTGAAATTTTGTGACAACAAAATACTCAAGCGTCTTATCAATTTAAGCTATCGATCATAGCCATGCTACCCTTAAGTCCCAAATCAAACACTGAAAAACTTCAAATGGCCCTAACTTCTATACGGTGCATCCTACACCTATCAAAGTTTGCAACATTCAAATGCTTTTAACTTTTTTCTGGAGCGTCATAACTCCTTGAAATTTTGTGACAATAAAGTACTCATGCCTCTTATAAATTTAAGCTTTCGCGCATAGCTATGCTACCCTTGAGTCCCAAATCAAACACTGATAAAACTTCAAATGGCCATAACTTCTATACGGTGCGTCCTGCACCTATCAAAGTTTGCAACTTTCAAATGCTTGTAACTTTTTACTGGAGCGTCATAAAACCTTGAAATTCTGTGAAAATAAAGTACTCGAGACTCTTGTCAATTTAAGCTATCGCTCAAAGCTGTGCTACCCTTGAGTTTAAAATCAAACGCTGATAAAACTTCAAATGGCCCTAACTTCTGTACGGTGCGTCCTATACCTATCAAAGTTTGCAACAATAAAATGTTTGTAACTTTTTGCTGAAGCGTCATTAAATCTTGAAATTTTGTGACAGTATAGTACTCCAGCCTATTATAAATTTAAGCTATCGGTCATAGGTATGCTACCCTAGAGTCCCAAATCAAACACTGATAAAACTTCAAATGGCCCTAACTTCTGTACGTTGCGTCCTATACCTATCAAAATTTGAAACAATTAAATGCTTTTAACTTTTTTCTGGAGCGTCATAAAACCTTGAAATTTTGTGACAATAAAGTACTCGAGCGTCTTGTCAATTTGAGGTGTGGCTCACAGCTATGCTGCCATTGCCTCCAAAACAAAAATCTGATAAATCTTCAAATGGCCCTAACTTCTATACGGTGCATCCTACACCTCTCAAAGTTTGCAACAATATGTAATTTTTACTAGAGCGTCATAAAACCTTCAAATTTTGTGACAATAAAGTACTCGTGCTTCTTGTCAATTAAAGTCAACGCTCCTTGAGTCCCAAATCAAACACTGCTAAAACTTGTAATGGCCCTAACTTCTATACGGTTCGTTCTATAGCTATCAAAATTTGCAACATTCAAATGCTTGTAAGTTTTTACTGGAGCGTCATAAAATCTTGAAAATTTGTGAGAATAAAGTACTCGAGCCTCTTGTCAATTTAAGCAATCGTTCATAGCTATGCTACCCTTGGGTCCCGAATCAAACACTAAAAAACTTCAAATGGCCCTAACTTCTATACGGTGTGTCCTACACCTATCAAAGTTTGAAACAATCAAAGGCTTGTAACTTTTTACGGGAGCGTCATAAAATTTTGAAATTTTGTGACAACAAAATACTCGAGCCTCTTATCAATTTAAGTTATCGCTCAAAGTTTGCAACATTCAAATGCATGTAACTTTTTACTGGAGAGTCATAAAGTCTTGAAATATTTTGACAATAAAGTACTCGAGCCTCTTGTCAATTTAAGCTATCGCTCATAGCTATGCTACCCTTGAGTCCCAAATCAAACGCTGCTAAAACTTCAAATGGCCATATTTTCTGTACGGTGCGTCCTATACCTATCAAAGTTTGTAACAATCAAATGCTTGTAGCTTTTTACTGGACCGTCATAAAACCTTGAAATTTTGTGTCAATAAAGTACTGGACCCTCTGATCAATTTAATCTACCGCTCATAGCTATGCTACCCTTGAGCCCCAAATCAAACACTGATAAAACTTCAAATGGCCCTAACTTCTATACGGTGCTTCCTACACCTATCAAAGTTTGCAACATTCAAATGCTTGTAACGTTTTACTGGAGCGTCTTGAAATTTTGTGACAATAAAGTACTCGTGCCTCGTAACAATTTAAGCTATCACTCATAGCTGCCCTCGAGTCCGAAATAAAACACTGATACAACTTCAAATGACCCTAACTTCTATACTATGCGTCCTATACCGATGAAAGTTTGCAACATTCAAATGCTTGTAAATTTTTACTGGAGAGTCATAAAGTCTTGAAAATTTTTGACAATAAAGTGCTCGAGCCTCTTGTCAATTTAAGCTATCGCTCATAGCTATGCTACCCTTGAGTCCCAAATCAAACGCTGCTAAAACTTCAAATGGCTATAACTTCTGTACGGTGGGTCGTATACCTATTAAAGTTTGTAAGAATCAAATGCTTGTAGCTTTTTACTGGACCGTCATAAAACCTTCAAATTTTGTGACAATAAAGTACTGGAGCCTCTGATCAATTTAATCTATCGCTCATAGCCATGCTACCCTAGAGCCCCAAATCAAACACTGATAAAACTTCAAATGTCCCTAACTTCTATATGGTGCGTCCTATACCGATGAAAGTTTGCAACATTCAAATGCTTGTAACTTTTCACTGGAGCGCCATAAAACCTTGAAATTTTGTGACAACAAAATACTCGAGCCTCTTATCAATTTAAGCTATCGCTCATAGCCATGCTACCCTTGAGTGCCAAATCAAACACTGAAAGACTTCAAATGGCCCTAACTTCTATACGCTGCATCCTACACATATCAAAGTTTGCAACATTCAAATGCTTGTAATTTTTTGATGAAGAGTCATTAAATCTTGAAATTTTGTGACAGTAAAGTACTCCAGCCTGTTATAAATTTAAGATATCGGTCATAGCTATGCTACCCTTGAGTCTCAAATCAAACACTGATAAAACTTCAAATGGCCCTAACTTCTGTACGTTGCGTCCTATACCTATCAAAATTTGAAACAATCAAATGCTTTTAACTTTTTTCTGGAGCGTCATAAAACCTTCAAATTTTGTGACAATAAAGTACTCGAGCCTCTTGTCAATTTAAGGTGTCGCTCACAGCTATGATGCCATTGCCTCCAAAACAAAAATCTGATAAATCTTCAAATGGCCCTAACTTCTATACGGTGCGTCCTACACCTCTCAAAGTTTGCAACAATCAAATGCTTGTAATTTTTACTAGAGCGTCATAAAACCTTCAAATTTTGTGACAATAAAGTACTCGTGCCTCTTAACAATTTAAGCTATCACTCATAGCTGCCCTCGAGACCCAAATAAAACACTGATAGAACTTCAAATGACCCTAACTTCTATACTATGCGTCCTATACCGATGAAAGTTTGCAATATTCAAATGCTTGTAACTTTTCACTGGAGCGCCATAAAACCTTGAAATTTTGTGACAACAAAATACTCGAGCCTCTTATCAATTTAAGCTATCGCTCATAGCCTTGCTACCCTTCAGTGCCAAATCAAACACTGAAAGACTTCAAATGGCCCTATACTTCTATACGGTGCGTCCTGCACATATCAAAGTTTGCAACATTCAAATGCTTGTAAATTTTTACTGGAGATTCATAAATTCTTGAAATTTTTTGACAATAAAGTGCTCGAGCCTTTTGTCAATTTAACATATCGCTCATAGCTATGCTACCCTTAAGTCCCAAATCAAACGCTGCTAAAACTTCAAATGGCCATAACTTCTGTACGGTGGGTCGTATACTTAGCAAAGTTTGTAAGAATCAAATGCTTGTAGCTTTCTACTGGACCGTCATAAAACCTTGAAATTTTGTGACAATAAAGTACTGGAGCCTCTGATCAATTTAATCTATCGCTCATAGCCATGCTACCCTAGAGCCCCAAATCAAACACTAATAACACTTCAAATGGCCCTAACTTCTATACGGTGCGTCCTACACCTATCAAAGCTTGCAACAATCAAATTGTAACATTTTACTGGAGCGTCATAAAACCTTGAAATTTTTTGACAATAAAGTACTCGTGCCTCTTAACAATTTAAGCTATCGCTCATAGCTACCCTTGATTCCCAAATGAAACATTGATAAAACTTCAAATGACCCTAACTTCTATACTCTGCATGCTATACCGATGAAAGTCTGCAACATTCAAATGCTTGTAACTTTTTCCTGGAGCGCCATAAAACCTTGAAATTTTGTGACAACAAAATACTCGAGCCTCTTATCAATTTACGCTATCGCTCATAGCCATGCTACCCTTGACTCCCAAATCAAACACTGAAAAACTTCAAATGGCCCTAAGTTCTATACGGTGCGTCTTATACATATCAAAGTTTGCAACATTCAAATGCTTCTCACTTTTTACTGGAGAGTCATAAAGTCTTGAAATTTTGTGCCAATAAATTACTCGACCCTCTTGTCAATTAAAGTTATTGCTCATGCTACCCTTGAGTCCGAAATCAAACACTGATAAAACATCAAATGGCCCTAACTTCTATACGGTGCGTCCTACACCTATCAAAGTTTGCAACAATCAAATGCTTGTAACTTTTTACTGAGGCATCACAAAACCTTGAAATTTTGTGACAATAAAGTACTCGTGCTTCTTGTCAATTAAAGTCATCGCTCATAACTATGCTATCCTAGAGTCCCAAATGAAACACTGCTGAAAGTTAAAATGGCCCTAGCTTCTATACGGTGCGTCCTACACCTATCAAAGTTTGCAACATTCAAATGCTTGTAACTTTTTATTGGAGCGTCATAAAACCTTGAAATTTTGTGAAAATAAAGTACACGTGCCTCTTATCAATTTAAGCTATCGCTCATAGCCATGCTACCCTTGAGTCCCAAATCAAACACTGAAAAACTTCAAATGGCCCTAACTTCTATACGGTGCGTCCTACACCTTTCGAAGCTTGCAACATTCAAATGCTTGTAACTTTTTACTGGAGCGTCATAAAACCTTGAAATTATGTGACAATAAAGTACTCATGCCTCTCAATAATTTAAGCTATCGCTCATATCTATGCTACCCTTGAGTCCGAAATCAAACACTAATAAAACTTCAAATAGCCCTAACTTCTATACGGTGCGTCCTACACCTATCAAAGTTTGCAACAATCAAATGCTTGTAACTTTTTACTGGAGCGTCAGAGAACCTTGAAATTTTGTGACAACAAAATACTCGAGCCTCTTATCAATTTAAGCTATCGCTCATAGCCATGCTACCCTTGAGTCCAAAATCAAACACTGAAAAACTTCAAATGGCCCTAACTTCTATATGGTGCATCCTAAACCTATCAAAGTTTACAACATTCAATTGCTTGTAACTTTTACTGGAGCGTCATAAAATCTTGAAATTGTGTGAGAATAAAGTACTCGAGCCTCTTATCAATTTAAGCTATCGCTCCTAGCTATGCTACCTTTGAGTCCCAAATCAAACACTGATAAAACTTCAAATGGACCTAACTTCTGGACGGTGCGTCCTACAGCTATCAAAATTTGCAACATTCAAATGCTTGTAACGCTTTACTGGAGCGTCATAAAATCTTGAAATTTTATGACAATAAAGTACTCGTGCCTCTTAACAATTTAAGCTATCGCTCATAGCTACACGTGAGTCGCAAATCAAATACTGATAAAACTTCAAATGGACCTAACTTCTATACGGTGCGTCCTAAACCTATCAAAGTTTGCAACAATCAAATGCTTGGAACTTTTTACTGGAGCGTCATAAAACCTTGAAATTTTGTGACAACAAAATACTCGAGCCTCTTATCAATTTAAGCTATCGCTCATAGCCATGCTACCCCTGAGTCCCAAATCAAACACGGAAAAACTTCAAATTGCCCTAACTTCTATACGGTGCGTCCTACTCTTTTCGAAGCTTGAAACATTCAAATGTTTGTAACTTTTTACTGGAGCGTCATAAAACCTTGAAATTATGTGACAATAAAGTACTCATGCCTCTCAATAATTTAAGCTATCGCTCATATCTATGCTACCCTTGAGTCCCAAATCAAGAACTAATAAAACTTCATATGGCCCTAACTTCTATACGGTGCGTCCTACACCTATCAAAGTTTACAACATTCAAATGCTTGTAACTTTTTACTGGAACGTCATAAAACCTTGAAATTTTGTGACAATGAAGTACTCGTGCCTCTTAACAATTAAAGCTATCGCTCATAGCTACCCTTGAGTCCCAAATCCAACACTGATAAAACTTCAAATGACCCTAACTTCTATACGGTGCGTCCTACACCTATCAAAGTTTGCAATATTCAAATGCTTGTAACTTTTTACTGGAGCGTAATAAAATCGCTTATAATGCTTATAACTTTTTACTGGACCGTCATAAAACCTTGAAATTTTGTGACAATAAAGTACTCGTGCCTCTGATCAATTTAATCTATCGCATATAGCTATGCTACCCTTGAGTCCCAAATCAAATACTGACAAAACTTCAAATGGCCCTAATTTATATACGGTGCGTCCTACACCTATCAAAGTTTGCAACAATCAAATGCTTGCAACTTTTGCTGGAGCGTCAGAGAACCTTGAAATTTTGTGACAACAAAATACTCGAGCCTCTTATCAATTTAAGCTATCGCTCATAGCCATGCTACCCTTGAGTCCAAAATCAAACACTGAAAAACTTCAAATGGCCCTAACTTCTATACGGTGCGTCCTACACCTAACAAAGCTTGCACCATTCAAATGTTTGTAACTTTTCACTGGAGAGTCATAAAGTCTTGAAATTTTGTGACAATAAAGTACTCGAGCCTCTTGTCAATTTAAGCTATCGCTCAAAGCTGTGCCAAATCAAACACTGCTAAAACTTATAATGACCCTAACTTCTATACGGTGCGTTCTATACCTATCAAAATTTGCAAAATTCAAATGCTTGTAAGTTTTTACAGGAATGTCATAAAATCTTGAAATTTTGTGAGAATAAAGTACACGAGCCTCTTGTCAATTTAAGCAATCGTTCATAGCTATGCTACCCTTGGGTCCCGAATCAAACACTGAAAAACTTCAAATGGCCCTAACTTCTATACGGTGCGTCCTACACCTATCAAAGATTGAAACAATTAAATGCTTGTAAATTTTTACGGGAGCGTCATAAAATTTTGAAATTTTGTGACAACAAAATACTCGAGCCTCGTATCAATTTAAGTTATCGCTCAATGTTTGCAACATTCAAATGCATGTAACTTTTTACTGGAGAGTCATAAAGTCTTGAAATTTTTTGACAATAAAGTACTCGAGCCTCTTGTCAATTTAAGCTATCGCTCATAGCTATGCTACCCTTGAGTCCCAAATCAAACGCTGCTAAAACTTCAAATGGCCATATTTTCTGTACGGTGCGTCCTATACCTATCAAAGTTTGTAACAATCAAATGCTTGTAGCTTTTTACTGGACCGTCATAAAACCTTGAAATTTTGTTTCAGTAAAGTACTGGAGCCGCTGATCAATTTAATCTACCGCTCATAGCTATGCTACCCTTGAGCCCCAAATCAAACACTGATAAAACTTCAAATGGCCCTAACTTCTATACGGTGCTTCCTACACCTATCAAAGTTTGCAACATTCAAATGCTTGTAACGTTTTACTGGAGCGTCTTGAAATTTTGTGACAATAAAGTACTCGTGCCTCGTAACAATTTAAGCTATCACTCATAGCTGCCCTCGAGTCCCAAATAAAACATTGATACAACTTCAAATGACCCTAACTTCTATACTATGCGTCCTATACCGATGAAAGTTTGCAACATTCAAATGCTTGTAACTTTTCACTGGAGCGCCATAAAACCTTGAAATTTTGTGACAACAAAATACTCGAGCCTCTTATCAATTTAAGCTATCGCTCATAGCCATGCTACCCTTGAGTGCCAAATCAAACACTGAAAGACTTCAAATGGCCCTAACTTCTATGCGGTGCGTCCTGCACATATCAAAGTTTGCAACATTCAAATGGTTGTAAATTTTTACTGGAGAGTCATAAAGTCTTGAAAATTTTTGACAATAAAGTGCTCGAGCCTCTTGTCAATTTAAGCTATCGCTCATAGCTATGCTACCCTTGAGTCCCAAATCAAACGCTGCTAAAACTTCAAATGGCTATAACTTCTGTACGGTGGGTCGTATACCTATTAAAGTTTGTAAGAATCAAATGCTTGTAGCTTTTTACTGGACCGTCATAAAACCTTGAAATTTTGTGACAATAAAGTACTGGAGCCTCTGATCAATTTAATCTATCGCTCATAGCCATGCTACCCTAGAGCCCCAAATCAAACACTGATAAAACTTCAAATGGCCCTAACTTCTATATGGTGCGTCCTATACCGATGAAAGTTTGCAACATTCAAATGCTTGTAACTTTTCACTGGAGCGCCATAAAACCTTCAAATTTTGTGACAACAAAATACTCGAGCCTCTTGAGTGCCAAATCAAACACTGAAAGACTTCAAATGGCCCTAACTTCTATACGGTGCGTCCTGCACATATCAAAGTTTGCAACATTCAAATGCTTGTAAATTTTTACTGGAGAGTCAAAAAGTCTTGAAATTTTTTGACAATAAAGTGCTCGAGCCTCTTGACAATTAAAGCTATCGCTCATAGCCATGCTACCCTTGACTCCCAAATCAAACACTGAAAAACTTCAAATGGCCCTAACTTCTATACGGTGCGTCCTACACATATCAAAGTTTGCAACATTCAAATGCTTGTAACTTTTCACTGGAGCGCCATAAAACCTTGAAATTTTGTGACAACAAAATACTCGAGCCTCTTATCAATTTAAGCTATCGCTCATAGCCACGCTACCCTTGAGTGCCAAATCAAACACTGAAAGACTTCAAATGGCCCTAACTTCTATACGCTGCATCCTACACATATCAAAGTTTGCAACATTCAAATGCTTGTAACTTTTTGCTGAAGAGTCATTAAATTTTGAAATTTTGTGACAGTAAAGTACTCCAGCCTGTTATAAATTTAAGCTATCGGTCATAGCTATGCTACCCTTGAGTCTCAAATCAAACACTGATAAAACTTCAAATGGCCCTAACTTCTGTACGTTGCGTCCTATACCTATCAAAATTTGAAACAATCAAATGCTTTTAACTTTTTTCTGGAGCGTCATAAAACGTTGAAATTTTGTGACAATAAAGTACTCGAGCCCGTTGTCAATTTAAGGTGTCGCTCACAGCTATGATGCCATTGCCTCCAAAACAAAAATCTGATAAATCTTCAAATGGCCCTAACTTCTATACGGTGCGTCCTACACCTCTCAAAGTTTGCAACAATCAAATGCTTGTAATTTTTACTAGAGCGTCATAAAACCTTCAAATTTTGTGACAATAAAGTACTCGTGCCTCTTAACAATTTAAGCTATCACTCATAGCTGCCCTCGAGTCCCAAATAAAACACTGATAGAACTTCAAATGACCCTAACTTCTATACTATGCGTCCTATACCGATGAAAGTTTGCAATATTCAAATGCTTGTAACTTTTCACTGGAGCGCCATAAAACCTTGAAATTTTGTGACAACAAAATACTCGAGCCTCTTATCAATTTAAGCTATCGCTCATAGCCTTGCTACCCTTCAGTGCCAAATCAAACACTGAAAGACTTCAAATGGCCCTAACTTCTATACGGTGCGTCCTGCACATATCAAAGTTTGCAACATTCAAATGCTTGTAAATTTTTACTGGAGATTCATAAAGTCTTGAAATTTTGTGACAATAAAGTACTCGTGCCTCTTAACAATTTAAGCTATCGCTTATAGCTACCCTTGATTTCCAAATGAAACATTGATAAAACTTCAAATGACCCTAACTTCTATACTCTGCATCCTATACCGATGAAAGTCTGCAACATTCAAATGCTTGTAACTTTTTCCTGGAGCGCCATAAAACCTTGAAATTTTGTGACAACAAAATACTCGAGCCTCTTATCAATTTAAGCTATCGCTCATAGCCATGCTACCCTTGACTCCCAAATCAAACACTGAAAAACTTCAAATGGCCCTAAGTTCTATACGGTGCGTCTTATACATATCAAAGTTTGCAACATTCAAATGCTTCTCACTTTTTACTGGAGAGTCATAAAGTCTTGAAATTTTGTGCCAATAAATTACTCGACCCTCTTGTCAATTAAAGTTATTGCTCATGCTACCCTTGAGTCCGTAATCAAACACTGATAAAACATCAAATGGCCCTAACTTCTATACGGTGCGTCCTACACCTATCAAAGTTTGCAACAATCAAATGCTTGTAACTTTTTACGGAGGCATCACAAAACCTTGAAATTTTGTGACAATAAAGTACTCGTGCTTCTTGTCAATTAAAGTCATCGCTCATAGCTATGCTATCCTAGAGTCCCAAATGAAACACTGCTGAAAGTTAAAATGGCCCTAGCTTCTATACGGTGCGTCCTACACCTATCAAAGTTTGCAACATTCAAATGCTCTATCGCTCATAGCCATGCTACCCTAGAGCCCCAAATCAAACACTGATAAAACTTCAAATGGCCCTAACTTCTATATGGTGCGTCCTATACCGATGAAAGTTTGCAACATTCAAATGCTTGTAACTTTTCACTGGAGCGCCATAAAACCTTCAAATTTTGTGACAACAAAATACTCGAGCCTCTTATCAATTTAAGCTATCGCTCATAGCCATGCTGCCCTTGAGTGCCAAATCAAACACTGAAAGACTTCAAATGGCCCTAACTTCTATACGGTGCGTCCTGCACATATCAAAGTTTGCAACATTCAAATGCTTGTAAATTTTTACTGGAGAGTCAAAAAGTCTTGAAATTTTTTGACAATAAAGTGCTCGAGCCTCTTAACAATTAAAGCTATCGCTCATAGCCATGCTACCCTTGACTCCCAAATCAAACACTGAAAAACTTCAAATGGCCCTAACTTCTATACGGTGCGTCCTACACATATCAAAGTTTGCAACATTCAAATGCTTGTAACTTTTCACTGGAGCGCCATAAAACCTTGAAATTTTGTGACAACAAAATACTCGAGCCTCTTATCAATTTAAGCTATCGCTCATAGCCACGCTACCCTTGAGTGCCAAATCAAACACTGAAAGACTTCAAATGGCCCTAACTTCTATACGCTGCATCCTACACATATCAAAGTTTGCAACATTCAAATGCTTGTAACTTTTTGCTGAAGAGTCATTAAATCTTGAAATTTTGTGACAGTAAAGTACTCCAGCCTGTTATAAATTTAAGCTATCGGTCATAGCTATGCTACCCTTGAGTCTCAAATCAAACACTGATAAAACTTCAAATGGCCCTAACTTCTGTACGTTGCGTCCTATACCTATCAAAATTTGAAACAATCAAATGCTTTTAACTTTTTTCTGGAGCGTCATAAAACGTTGAAATTTTGTGACAATAAAGTACTCGAGCCCGTTGTCAATTTAAGGTGTCGCTCACAGCTATGATGCCATTGCCTCCAAAACAAAAATCTGATAAATCTTCAAATGGCCCTAACTTCTATACGGTGCGTCCTACACCTCTCAAAGTTTGCAACAATCAAATGCTTGTAATTTTTACTAGAGCGTCATAAAACCTTCAAATTTTGTGACAATAAAGTACTCGTGCCTCTTAACAATTTAAGCTATCACTCATAGCTGCCCTCGAGTCCCAAATAAAACACTGATAAAACTTCAAATGACCCTAACTTCTATACTATGCGTCCTATACCGATGAAAGTTTGCAACATTCAAATGCTTGTAACTTTTCACTGGAGCGCCATAAAACCTTGAAATTTTGTGACAACAAAATACTCGAGCCTCTTATCAATTTAAGCTATCGCTCATAGCCTTGCTACCCTTCAGTGCCAAATCAAACACTGAAAGACTTCAAATGGCCCTAACTTCTATACGGTGCGTCCTGCACATATCAAAGTTTGCAACATTCAAATGCTTGTAAATTTTTACTGGAGATTCATAAAGTCTTGAAATTTTGTGACAATAAAGTACTCGTGCCTCTTAACAATTTAAGCTATCGCTCATAGCTACCCTTGATTCCCAAATGAAACATTGATAAAACTTCAAATGACCCTAACTTCTATACTCTGCATCCTATACCGATGAAAGTCTGCAACATTCAAATGCTTGTAACTTTTTCCTGGAGCGCCATAAAACCTTGAAATTTTGTGACAACAAAATACTCGAGCCTCTTATCAATTTAAGCTATCGCTCATAGCCATGCTACCCTTGACTCCCAAATCAAACACTGAAAAACTTCAAATGGCCCTAAGTTCTATACGGTGCGTCTTATACATATCAAAGTTTGCAACATTCAAATGCTTCTCACTTTTTACTGGAGAGTCATAAAGTCTTGAAATTTTGTGCCAATAAATTACTCGACCCTCTTGTCAATTAAAGTTATTGCTCATGCTACCCTTGAGTCCGTAATCAAACACTGATAAAACATCAAATGGCCCTAACTTCTATACGGTGCGTCCTACACCTATCAAAGTTTGCAACAATCAAATGCTTGTAACTTTTTACGGAGGCATCACAAAACCTTGAAATTTTGTGACAATAAAGTACTCGTGCTTCTTGTCAATTAAAGTCATCGCTCATAGCTATGCTATCCTAGAGTCCCAAATGAAACACTGCTGAAAGTTAAAATGGCCCTAGCTTCTATACGGTGCGTCCTACACCTATCAAAGTTTGCAACATTCAAATGCTTGTAACTTTTTATTGGAGCGTCATAAAACCTTGAAATTTTGTGACAATAAAGTACTCGTGCCTCTTATCAATTTAAGCTATCACTCATAGCCATGCTACCCTTGAGTCCCAAATCAAACACTGAAAAACTTCAAATGGCCCTAACTTCTATACGGTGCGTCCTACACCTTTCGAAGCTTGCAACATTCAAATGCTTGTAACTTTTTACTGGAGCGTCATAAAACCTTGAAATTATGTGACAATAAACTACTCATGCCTCTCAATAATTTAAGCTATCGCTCATATCTATGCTACCCTTGAGTCCGAAATCAAACACTAACACAACTTCAAATATCCCTAACTTCTATACGGTGCGTCCTACACCTATCAAAGTTTGCAACAATCAAATGCTTGTAACTTTTTACTGGAGCGTCAGAGAACCTTGAAATTTTGTGACAACAAAATACTCGAGCCTCCTATCAATTTAAGCTATCGCTCATAGCCATGCTACCCTTGAGTCCAAACTCAAACACTGAAAAACTTCAAATGGCCCTAACTTCTATATGGTGCATCCTATACCTATCAAAGTTTACAACATTCAATTGCTTGTAACTTTTACTGGAGCGTCATAAAATCTTGAAATTGTGTGAGAATAAAGTACTCGAGCCTCTTATCAATTTAAGCTATCGCTCCTAGCTATGCTACCTTTGAGTCCCAAATCAAACACTGATAAAACTTCAAATGGACCTAACTTCTAGACGGTGCGTCCTACAGCTATCAAAGTTTGCAACATTCAAATGCTTGTAACGCTTTACTGGAGCGTCATAAAATCTTGAAATTTTGTGACAATAAAGTACTCGTGCCTCTTAACAATTTAAGCTATCGCTCATAGCTACACGTGAGTCGCAAATCAAATACTGATAAAACTTCAAATGGACCTAACTTCTATACGGTGCGTCCTAAACCTATCAAATTTTGCAACAATCAAATGCTTGGAACTTTTTACTGGAGCGTCATAAAACCTTGAAATTTTGTGACAACAAAATACTCGAGCCTCTTATTAAGCTATCGCTCATAGCCATGCTACCCCTGAGTCCCAAATCAAACACGGAAAAACTTCAAATTGCCCTAACTTCTATACGGTGCGTCCTACTCCTTTCGAAGCTTGCAACATTCAAATGTTTGTAACTTTTTACTGGAGCGTCATAAAACCTTGAAATTATGTGACAATAAAGTACTCATGCCTCTCAATAATTTAAGCTATCGCTCATATCTATGCTACCCTTGAGTCCCAAATCAAGAACTAATAAAACTTCATATGGCCCTAACTTCTATACGGTGCGTCCTACACCTATCAAAGTTTACAACATTCAAATGCTTGTAACTTTTTACTGGAACGTCATAAAACCTTGAAATTTTGTGACAATAAAGTACTCGTGCCTCTTAACAATTAAAGCTATCGCTCATAGCTACCCTTGAGTCCAAAATCCAACACTGATAAAACTTCAAATGACCCTAACTTCTATACGGTGCGTCCTACACCTATCGAAGTTTGCAACAATAAAATGCTTGTAACTTTTTGCTGAAGCGTCGTTAAATCTTGAAATTTTTGACAGTAAAGTACTCCAGCCTGTTATCAATTTAAGCTATCGCATATAGCTATGCTACCCTTGAGTCCCAAATCAAACACTGACAAAACTTCAAATAGCCCTAACTTCTATATGGTGCATCCTATACCTATCAAAGTTTACAACATTCAATTGCTTGTAACTTTTACTGGAGCGTCATAAAATCTTGAAATTGTGTGAGAATAAAGTACTCGAGCCTCTTATCAATTTAAGCTACCGCTCATAGCTATGCTACCTTTGAGTCCCAAATCAAACACTGATAAAACTTCAAATGGACCTAACTTCTAGACGGTGCGTCCTACAGCTATCAAAGTTTGCAACATTCAAATGCTTGTAACGCTTTACTGGAGCGTCATAAAATCTTGAAATTTTGTGACAATAAAGTACTCATGCCTCTTAACAATTTAAGCTATCACTCATAGCTGCCCTCGAGTCCCAAATAAATCACTGATAAAACTTCAAATGACCCTAACTTCTATACTATGCGTCCGATACCGATGAAAGTTTGCAACATTAAAATGCTTGTAACTTTTCACTGGAGCGCCATAAAACCTTGAAATTTTGTGACAACAAAATACTCGAGCCTCTTATCAATTTAAGCTATCGCTCATAGCCATGCTACCCTTGAGTACCAAATCAAACACTGAAAGACTTCAAATGGCCCTAACTTCTATACGGTGCGTCCTGCACATATCAAAGTTTGCAACATTCAAATGCTTGTAAATTTTTTCTGGAGAGTCATAAAGTCTTGAACTTTTTTGACAATAAAGTGCTCGAGCCTCTTGTCAATTTAAGCTATCGCTCATAGCCATGCTACGCTTGAGCCCCAAATCAAACACTGATAAAACTTCAAATGGCCCTAACTTCTATACGGTGCGTCCTGCACCTATCAAAGTTTGCAACATTGAAATGCTTGTAACTTTTTACTGGAGCGTCATAAAACCTTGAAATTTTGTGACAATAAAGTACTCATGCCTCTTAATAATTTAAGCTTTCGCTCATAGCTATGCTACCCTTGAGTCCCAAATCAAACACTGATAAAACTTCAAATGGCCCTACGGTGCGTCCTACACCTATCAAAGTTTGCAACATTCAAATGCTTGTAACTTTTTACTGGAGCGTCATAAAACCTTGAAATTTTGTGACAATAAAGTACTCGAGACACTTGTCAATTTAAGCTATCGCTCAGAGATGTGCTACCCTTGAGTTTAAGATCAAACACTGATAAAACCTAAAATTTCCCTAACTTCTTTACGGTGCGTCCTATACCAATCAAAGTTTGCAACATTAAAATGCTTGTAACTTTTTGCTGAAGAGTCATTAAATCTTGAAATTTTGTGACAGTAAAGTACTCCAGCCTGTTATAAATTTAAGCTATCGGTCATAGCTATGCTACCCTTGAGTCATAGCTATGCTATCGCTCATAGCTATGCTGTCATTGCCTCCAAAACAAAAAACTGATAAATCTTCAAATGGCCCTAACTTCTATATGGTGCATTCTATACCTATCAAAGTGTGCAACATTCAAATGCTTGTAAGTTTTTACTGGAGCGTCATAAAATCTTGAAATTGTGTGAGAATAAAGTACTCGAGCCTCTTATCAATTTAAGCTATCGCTCATAGCTATGCTACCTTTGAGTCCCAAATCAAACACTGATAAAAGACCCTAACTTCTATACGGTGCGTCCTACACCTATCAAAGTTTGCAACAATCAAATGCTTGTAACTTTTTACTGGAGCGTCATAAAACCTTGAAATTTTGTGACATAAAATACTCGAGACTCTTATTAATTTAAGCTATCGCTCATAACCATGCTACCCTCGAGTCCCAAATCAAACACTGAAAAACTTCAAATGGCCCTAACTTCTGTACGGTGCGTCCTATACCTATCAAAGTTTGTAACAATCAAATGCTTCTAGCTTTTTACTGGAGCGTCATAACACCTTGAAATTTTGTGACAATAAAGTACTGGAGCCTCTGATCAATTTAACCTATCGCTCATAGCTATGCTGCCATTGCCTCCAAAACAAAAAACTGATAAATCTTCAAATGGCCCTACCTTCTATACCGTGCGTCCTACACCTATCAAAGTTTGCAACAATCAAATGCTTGTAACTTTTTGCTGAAGCGTCATTAAATCTTGAAATTTTGTGACAGTAAAGTACTCCAGCCTGTTATCAATTTAAGCTATCGGTCATAGCAACGCTACCCTTGAGTCCCAAATCAAACACTGATAAAACTTCAAATGGCCATAACTTCTGTACTTTGCGTCCTATACCTATCAAACTTTGCAACAATCAAATTCTTATAACTTTTTACTGGAGCGTCATAAAACCTTGAAATTTTGTGACAATAAAGTACTCGTGCCTCTGATGAATTTAATCTATCGCATATAGCTATGCTACCCTTGAGTCTCAAATCAAACACTGACAAAACTTCAAATAGCCCTAACTTTTATACGGTGTATCCTACACCTATCAAAGTTTGCAACATTCAATTGCTTGTAACTTTTACTGGAGCGTCATAAAACCTTGAAATTTTGTGACAATAAAGTACTCGAGCCTCTTGTCAATTTAAGCTATCGCTCATAGCTATGCTGCCATTGCTTCCAAAACCAAAAACTGATAAACCTTCAAATGGCCCTACCTTCTATACCGTGCGTCATACACCTATCAAAGTTTGCAACAATCAAATGCTTGTAACTTTTTACTGGAGCATCATAAAATCTTGAAATTTTGTGACAATAAAGTACTCGTGCCTCTTATCAATTTAAGCTATCGCTCATAGCTATGCTACCCTTGAGTTCCAAATCAAACACTGATAAGCTACAAATGGCCCTATCTTCTATACGGCGCATCCTACACCTATCAAAGTTTGCAACAATCAAATGCTTATAACTTTTTACTGGAGCGTCATAAAATCTTGAAATTTTGTGACAATAAAGTACTCGTGCCTCTGATCAATTTAATCTATCGCATATAGCTATGCTACCCTTGAGTCCCAAAACAAACACTGACAAAACTTCAAATAGCCCTAACTTCTATACGGTGTATCCTACACCTATCAAAGTTTGCAACATTCAATTGCTTGTAACTTTTACTGGAGCGTCATAATACCTTGAAATTTTGTGACAATAAAATACTCGAGCCTCTTGTCAATTTAAGCTATCGCTCATAGCTATGCTGCCATTGCCTCCAAAACAAAGAACTGATAATTCTCTAAATGGCCCTACCTTCTATACCGTGCGTCCTACACCTATAAAAGTTTGCAACAATCAAATGCTTATAACTTTTTACTGGAGCTTCATAAAACCTTGACATTTTGAGACAATAAAGTACTCGTGCTTCTTGTCAATTAAAGTCATCGCTCATAGCTATGCTATCTTTGAGTCCCAAATCAAACACTGCTAAAACTTAAAATGGCCCTAACTTATATACGGTGCATTCTATACCTCTCAAAGTTTGCAACATTCAAATGCTTGTAACTTTTTACTGGAGAGTCATAAAGTCTTGAAATTTTTTGACAATAAATTTCTCGACCCTCTTGTTAAAGTTATTGCTCATAGCTTTGCTACCCTTGAGTCCGAAATCAAACACTGATAAATGACCCTAACTTCTATACGGTGCTTTCTACACCTATCAAAGTTTGCAACAATCAAATGCTTGTAAGTTTTGACTGGAGCGTCATAAAACCTTGAAATTTTGTGACATAAAATACTCGAGCCTCTTATTAATTTAAGATATCGCTCATACCCATGCTACCCTTGAGTCCCAAGTCAAACACTGAAAAATTTCAAATGGCCCTAACTTCTGTACGGTGCGTCCTATACCTATCAAAGTTTGTAACAATCAAATGCTTGTAGCTTTTTACTGGAGCGTCATAAAACCTTGAAATTTTGTGACAATAAAGTACTCGTGCCTCTGATCAATTTAATCTATCGCATATAGCTATGCTACCTTTGAGTCCCAAAACAAACACTGACAAAACTTCAAATAGCCCTAACTTCTATACGGTGTATCCTACACCTATCAAAGTTTGCAACTTTCAATTGCTTGTAACTTTTACTGGAGCGTCATAAAACCTTGAAATTTTGTGACAATAAAATACTCGAGCCTCTTGTCAATTTAAGCTATCGCTCATAGCTATGCTGCCATTGCCTCCAAAACAAAGAACTGATAATTCTCTAAATGGCCCTACCTTCTATACCGTGCGTCCTACACCTATCAAAGTTTGCAACAATCAAATGCTTATAACTTTTTACTGGAGCGTCATAAACCTTTGGCATTTTGAGACAATAAAGTACTCGTGATTCTTGTCAATTAAAGTCATCGCTCATAGCTATGCTATCCTTGAGTCCCAAATCAAACACTGCTAAAACTTAAAATGGCCCTAACTTATATACGGTGCATTCTATACCTCTCAAAGTTTGCAACATTCAAATGCTTGTAACTTTTTACTGGAGAGTCATAAAGTCTTGAAATTTTTTGACAATGAATTTCTCGACCCTCTTGTTAAAGTTATTGCTCATAGCTTTGCTACCCTTGAGTCCGAAATCAAACACTGATAAATGACCCTAACTTCTATACGGTGCTTTCTACACCTATCAAAGTTTGCAACAATCAAATGCTTGTAGCTTTTTACTGGAGCGTCATAAAACCTTGAAATTTTGTGACAATAAAGTACTCGTGCCTCTGATCAATTTAATCTATCGCATATAGCTATGCTACCCTTGAGTCCCAAAACAAACACTGACAAAACTTCAAATAGCCCTAACTTCTATACGGTGTATCCTACACCTATCAAAGTTTGCAACATTCAATTGCTTGTAACTTTTACTGGAGCGTCATAAAACCTTGAAATTTTGTGACAATAAAATACTCGAGCCTCTTGTCAATTTAAGCTATCGCTCATAGCTATGCTGCCATTGCCTCCAAAACAAAGAACTGATAATTCTCTAAATGGCCCTACCTTCTATACCGTGCGTCCTACACCTATCAAAGTTTGCAACAATCAAATGCTTATAACTTTTTACTGGAGCGTCATAAACCCTTGACATTTTGAGACAATAAAGTACTCGTGCTTCTTGTCAATTAAAGTCATCGCTCATAGCTATGCTATCCTTGAGTCCCAAATCAAACACTGCTAAAACTTAAAATGGCCCTAACTTATATACGGTGCATTCTATACCTCTCAAAGTTTGCAACATTCAAATGCTTGTAACTTTTTACTGGAGAGTCATAAAGTCTTGAAATTTTTTGACAATAAATTTCTCGACCCTCTTGTTAAGTTATTGCTCATAGCTTTGCTACCCTTGAGTCCGAAATCAAACACTGATAAATGACCCTAACTTCTATACGGTGCTTCCTACACCTATAAAAGTTTGCAACATTCAAATGCGTGTAACGTTTTACTGGAGCGTCATAAATCTTGAAATTTTGTGACAATAAATTACTCGTGCCTCTTAACAATTTAAGCTATCGCTAATAGCTAAGCTTGAGTCCCAAATCAAACCTGATAAAACTTCAAATGACCCTAACTTCTATACGGCGCGTCTTGAAATTTTGTGACAATAAAGTACTCGTGCCGCTTAACAATTTAAGCTATCGCTAATAGCTACCCTTGAGTCCCAAATCAAACCTGATAAAACTTCAAATTACCCTAACTTCTATACGGCGCGTCCTACACCTATCAAAGCTTGCAACAATCAAATGCTTATAACTTTTTACTGGAGCGTCATAAAACCTTGAAATTTTGTGACAATAAAGTACTCGTGCCTCTGATCAATTTAATCTATCGCATATAGCTATGCTACCCTTGAGTCCCAAAACAAACACTAACAAAACTTCAAATAGCCCTAACTTCTATACGGTGTATCCTACACCTAGCAAAGTTTGCAACATTCAATTGCTTCTAACTTTTACTGGAGCGTCATAAAACCTTGAAAATTTCTGACAATAAAGTACTCGAGCCGCTTGTCAATTTAAGCTATCGCTCATAGCTATGCTGCCATTGCCTCCAAAACAGAAAACTGATGATTCTCCAAATAGCCCTACCTTCTATACCGTGCGTCCTACACCTATCAAAGTTTGCAACAATCAAATGCTTATAACTTTTTACTGGAGCGTCATAAAACCTTGAAATTTTGAGACAATAAAGTACTCGTGCTTCTTGTCAATTAAAGTCATCGCTCATAGCTATGCTATCCTTGAGTCCCAAATCAAACACTGCTAAAACTTAAAATGGCCCTAATTTATATACGGTGCATTCTATACCTATCAAAGTTTGCAACATTCAAATGCTTGTAACTTTTTACTGGAGAGTCATAAAGTCTTGAAATTTTTTGACAATAAATTTCTCGACCCTCTTGTCAATTAAAGTTATTGCTCATAGCTATGCTACCCTTGAGTCCCAAATCAAACACTGAAAAACTTAGAATGGCCCTAACTTCTGTATGGTGCGTCCTACACCTATCAAAGTTTGCAACAATCAAATGCTTGTAACTTTTTACTGGAGCGTCATAAAACCTTGAAATTTTGTGACAACAAAAGACTCGAGCCTCTTATCAATTTAAGCTATCACTCATAGCCATGCTACCCTTGAGTCCCAAATCAAACACTGAAAAACTTAGAATGGCCCTAACTTCTGTACGGTGCGTCCTACACCTATCAAAGTTTGCAACAATCAAATGATTGTAACGTTTTACTGGAGCGTCATAAATCTTGAAATTTTGTGACAATAAAGTACTCGTGTCTCTTAACAATTTAAGCTATCGCTAATAGCTACCCTTGAGTCCCAAATGAACCTGATAAAACTTCAAATGACCCTAACTTCTATACGGCGCGTCTTGAAATTTTGTGACAATAAAGTACTCGTGCCTCTTAACAATTTAAGCTATCGCTAATAGCTACCCTTGAGTCCCAAATCAAACCTGATAAAACTTCAAATGACCCTATCTTCTATACGGCGCGTCCTACACCTATCAAAGTTTGCAACAATCAAATGCTTATAACTTTTTACTGGAGCGTCATAAAACCTTGAAATTTTGTGACAATAAAGTACTCGTGCCTCTGATCAATTTAATCTATCGCATATAGCTATGCTACCCTTGAGTCCCAAAACAAACACTGACAAAACTTCAAATAGCCCTAACTTCTATACGGTGTATCCTACACCTATCAAAGTTTGCAACATTCAATTGCTTGTAACTTTTACTGGAGCGTCATAAAACCTTGAAATTTTGTGACAATAAAATACTCGAGCCTCTTGTCAATTTAAGCTATCGCTCATAGCTATGCTGCCATTGCCTCCAAAACAAAGAACTGATAATTCTCTAAATGGCCCTACCTTCTATACCGTGCGTCCTACACCTATCAAAGTTTGCAACAATCAAATGCTTATAACTTTTTACTGGAGCGTCATAAAACCTTGACATTTTGAGACAATAAAGTACTCGTGCTTCTTGTCAATTAAAGTCATCGCTCATAGCTATGCTATCCTTGAGTCCCAAATCAAACACTGCTAAAACTTAAAATGGCCCTTACTTATATACGGTGCATTCTATACCTCTCAAAGTTTGCAACATTCAAATGCTTGTAACTTTTTACTGGAGAGTCATAAAGTCTTGAAATTTTTTGACAATAAATTTCTCGACCCTCTTGTTAAAGTTATTGCTCATAGCTTTGCTACCCTTGAGTCCGAAATCAAACACTGATAAATGACCCTAACTTCTATACGGTGCTTTCTACACCTATCAAAGTTTGCAACAATCAAATGCTTGTAAGTTTTGACTGGAGCGTCATAAAACCTTGAAATTTTGTGACATAAAATACTCGAGCCTCTTATTAATTTAAGATATCGCTCATACCCATGCTACCCTTGAGTCCCAAGTCAAACACTGAAAAATTTCAAATGGCCCTAACTTCTGTACGGTGCGTCCTATACCTATGAAAGTTTGTAACAATCAAATGCTTGTAGCTTTTTACTGGAGCGTTATAAAACCTTGAAATTTTGGGACAATAAAGTACTCGTGCCACTGATCAATTTAATCTATCGCATATAGCTATGCTACCATTGAGTCCCAAAACAAACACTGACAAAACTTCAAATAGCCCTAACTTCTATACGGTGTATCCTACACCTATCAAAGTTTGCAACATTCAATTGCTTGTAACTTTTACTGGAGCGTCATAAAACCTTGAAATTTTGTGACAATAAAATACTCGAGCCTCTTGTCAATTTAAGCTATCGCTCATAGCTATGCTGCCATTGCCTCCAAAACAAAGAACTGATAATTCTCTAAATAGCCCTACCTTCTATACCGTGCGTCCTACACCTATCAAAGTTTGCAACAATCAAATGCTTATAACTTTTTACTGGAGCGTCATAAACCCTTGACATTTTGAGACAATAAAGTACTCGTGCTTCTTGTCAATTAAAGTCATCGCTCATAGCTATGCTATCCTTGAGTCCCAAATCAAACACTGCTAAAACTTAAAATGGCCCTAACTTATATACGGTGCATTCTATACCTCTCAAAGTTTGCAACATTCAAATGCTTGTAACTTTTTACTGGAGAGTCATAAAGTCTTGAAATTTTTTGACAATAAATTTCTCGACCCTCTTGTTAAAGTTATTGCTCATAGCTTTGCTACCCTTGAGTCCGAAATCAAACACTGATAAATGACCCTAACTTCTATACGGTGCTTTCTACACCTATCAAAGTTTGCAACAATCAAATGCTTGTAAGTTTTGACTGGAGCGTCATAAAACCTTGAAATTTTGTGACATAAAATACTCGAGCCTCTTTTTAATTTAAGATATCGCTCATACCCATGCTACCCTTGAGTCCCAAATCAAACACTGATAAAACTTCAAGTGGCCCTAACTTCTGTACGTTGCGTCCTATACCTATCAAAGTTTGCAACAATCAAATGCTTATAACTTTTTACTGGAGCGTCATAAAACCTTGAAATTTTGTGACAATAAAGTGGAGCGTCATAAAATCTTGAAATTTTGTGAGAATAAAGTACTCGAGCCTCTTATCAATTTAAGCTATTGCTCATAGCTATGCTACCTTTGAGTCCCAAATCAAACACTGATAAAACTTCAAATGGACCTAACTTCTAGACGGTGCGTCCTACACCTATCAAAGTTTGCAAGATTCAAATGCTTATAACTTTTTACTGGAGCGTAATAAAATCGAGCCTCTTATCAAATTAAGCTATCCCTCATGCTACCCTTGAGTCCCAAATCAAACACAGATAAAACTTCTAATGGCCCTTACTTCTGTACGGTGCGTAGTTTACCTATCCAAGTTCAAATGCTTGTGAATGTTTACTGGAGCGTCATAAAACCTTGAAATTTTGTGAGAATAAAGTACTCGAGCCTCTTATCAATTTAAGCTATCGCTCATAGCTATGCTACCTTTGAGTCCCAAATCAAACACTGATAAAACTTCAAGTGGCCCTAACTTCTCTACGTTGCATCCTATACCTATCAAAGTTTGCAACAATCAAATGCTTATAACTTTTTACTGGAGCGTCATAAAACCTTGAAATTTTGTGACAATAAAGTACTCGTGCTATAAAACCTTGAAATTTTGTGACAATAAAGTACTCGAGCCTCTTGTCAATTTAAGCTATCGCTCAAAGCTGTGCTACCCTTGAGTTTAAAATTAAACACTGATAAAACTTCAAATGGCCCTAACTTTTGTACGGTGCGTCCTATACCTATCCAAGTTTGCAACATAAAATGCTTGTAACTTTTTCTGAAACGTCATTAAATCTTGAAATTTTGGCACAGTAAAGTACTCCAGCCTGATACCAATTTAAGCTATCGGTCATAGCCATGCTCCCTTCAATCCCAAATCAAACACTGAAAAACTTCAAATGGCCCTAACTTATATACGGTGCG
This sequence comes from Clusia tigrina, assembly GCA_920105625.2. NCBI lineage: Eukaryota > Metazoa > Arthropoda > Insecta > Diptera > Clusiidae > Clusia > Clusia tigrina. Next base: position 1,310,028 of record CAKKTE020000310.1, on the reverse strand, counting down.
TCCTACACATATCAAAGTTTGCAACATTCAAATGCTTGTAACTTTTTACTGGTGAGTCATAAAGTCCTGAAATTTTGTGCCAATAAATTACTCGACCCTCTTGTCAATTAAAGTTATTGTTTATAGCTATGCTACCCTTGAGTCCCAAATCAAACACTGATAAAACTTCAAAAGACCCTAACTTCTATAGGGTGCGTCCTACACCTATCAAAGTTTGCAACATTCAAATGCTTGTAACTTTTTACTGGAGCGTAATAAAATCGAGCCTCTTATCAAATTAAGCTATCCCTCATGCTACCCTTGAGTCCCAAATCAAACACTGATAAAACTTCAAATGGCCCTTACTTCTGTACGGTGCGTCCTTTACCTATCCAAGTTCAAATGCTTGTGAATTTTTACTGGAGCGTCATAAAACCTTGAAATTTTATGAGAATAAAGTACTCGAGCCTCTTATCAATTTAAGCTATCGCTCATAGCTATGCTGCATTTGAGTCCCAAATCAAACACTGATAAAACTTCAAGTGGCATTTTACTGGAGCTTCATAAAATCTTGTAATTTTGTGACAATAAAGTACTCGTTCCTCTTAACAATTTAAGCTATCGCTCATAGCTACCCTTGAGTCCCAAATTAAACACTGATAAACCTTCAAATGGCCCTAACTTCTGTACGTTGCGTCCTATACCTATCAAAGTTTGTAACAATCAAATGCTTATAACTTTTTACTGGAGCGTCATAAAACATTGAAATTTTGTGACAATAAAGTACTCGTGCCTCTGATCATTTTAATCTATCGCATATAGCTATGCTACCCTTGAGTCCCAAATCAAATACTGAGAAAACTTCAAATGGCCCTAATTTCTATACTGTGCGTCCTACACCTATCAAAGTTTGCAACAATCAAATGTTTGTAATTTTTTACTGGAGCATCATAAAACCTTGAAATTTTGTGACAACAAAATACTCGACCCTCTTGTCAATTAAAGTTATTGTTCATAGCTATGCTACTCTTGAGCCCCAAATCAAACACTGATAAAACTTCAAATGGCCCTAACTTCTATTCGGTGCTTCCTACACCTATCAAAGTTTGCAACATACAAATGCTTTTAACGTTTAACTGGAGCGTCATAAAATCTTGAAATTTTGTGACAATAAAGTACTCGCGCCTCTTAACAATTTAAGCTATCGCTAATAGCTACCCTTGAGTCCCAAATCAAACCTGATAAAACTTCAAATTACCCTAACTTCTATACGGCGCGTCCTACACCTATCAAAGTTTGCAACAATGAAATGCTTGTAACTTTTTACTGGAGCGTCATAAAACCTTGAAATTTTGTGACAACAAAATACTCGAGCCTCTTATCAATTTAAGCTATCGCTCATAGCTATGCTACCTTTGAGTCCCAAATCAAACACTGATAAAACTTCAAGTGGCCCTAACTTCTCTACGTTGCGTCCTATACCTATAAAAGTTTGCAACAATCAAATGCTTATAACTTTTTACTGGAGCGTCATAAAACCTGGAAATTTTGTGACAATAAAGTACTCGTGCTATAAAATCTTGAAATTTTGTGACAATAAAGTACTCGTGCTTCTTGTCAATTAAAGTCATCGCTCATAGCTATGCTATCCTTGAGTCCCAAATCAAACACTGCTAAAACTTAAAATGGCCCTAACTTATATACGGTGCATTCTATACCTCTCAAAGTTTGCAACATTCAAATGCTTGTAACTTTTTACTGGAGAGTCATAAAGTCTTGAAATTTTTTGACAATAAATTTCTCGACCCTCTTGTTAAAGTTATTGCTCATAGCTTTGCTACCCTTGAGTCCGAAATCAAACACTGATAAATGACCCTAACTTCTATACGGTGCTTTCTACACCTATTGCAACAATCAAATGCTTGTAAGTTTTGACTGGAGCGTCATAAAACCTTGAAATTTTGTGACATAAAATACTCGAGCCTCTTTTTAATTTAAGATATCGCTCATACCCATGCTACCCTTGAGTCCCAAATCAAACACTGATAAAACTTCAAGTGGCCCTAACTTCTGTACGTTGCGTCCTATACCTATCAAAGTTTGCAACAATCAAATGCTTATAACTTTTTACTGGAGCGTCATAAAACCTTGAAATTTTGTGACAATAAAGTGGAGCGTCATAAAATCTTGAAATTTTGTGAGAATAAAGTACTCGAGCCTCTTATCAATTTAAGCTATTGCTCATAGCTATGCTACCTTTGAGTCCCAAATCAAACACTGATAAAACTTCAAATGGACCTAACTTCTAGACGGTGCGTCCTACACCTATCAAAGTTTGCAAGATTCAAATGCTTATAACTTTTTACTGGAGCGTAATAAAATCGAGCCTCTTATCAAATTAAGCTATCCCTCATGCTACCCTTGAGTCCCAAATCAAACACAGATAAAACTTCTAATGGCCCTTACTTCTGTACGGTGCGTAGTTTACCTATCCAAGTTCAAATGCTTGTGAATTTTTACTGGAGCGTCATAAAACCTTGAAATTTTGTGAGAATAAAGTACTCGAGCCTCTTGTCAATTTAAGCTATCGCTCATAGCTATGCTACCTTTGAGTCCCAAATCAAACACTGATAAAACTTCAAGTGGCCCTAACTTCTCTACGTTGCATCCTATACCTATCAAAGTTTGCAACAATCAAATGCTTATAACTTTTTACTGGAGCGTCATAAAACCTTGAAATTTTGTGACAATAAAGTACTCGTGCTATAAAAGCTTGAAATTTTGTGACAATAAAGTACTCGAGCCTCTTGTCAATTTAAGCTATCGCTCAAAGCTGTGCTACCCTTGAGTTTAAAATTAAACACTGATAAAACTTCAAAGGGCCCTAACCTTTGTACGGTGCGTCCTATACCTATCCAAGTTTGCAACATAAAATGCTTGTAACTTTTTCTGAAACGTCATTAAATATTGAAATTTTGGCACAGTAAAGTACTCCAGCCTGATACCAATTTAAGCTATCGGTCATAGCCATGCTCCCTTGAATCCCAAATCAAACACTGAAAAACTTCAAATGGCCCTAACTTATATACGGTGCGTCCTACACATATCAAAGTTTGCAACATTCAAATGCTTGTAACTTTTTACTGGTGAGTCATAAAGTCCTGAAATTTTGTGCCAATAAATTACTCGACCCTCTTGTCAATTAAAGTTATTGTTTATAGCTATGCTACCCTTGAGTCCCAAATCAAACACTGATAAAACTTCAAATGACCCTAACTTCTATAGGGTGCGTCCTACACCTATCAAAGTTTGCAACATTCAAATGCTTGTAACTTTTTACTGGAGCGTAATAAAATCGAGCCTCTTATCAAATTAAGCTATCCCTCATGCTACCCTTGAGTCCCAAATCAAACACTGATAAAACTTCAAATGGCCCTTACTTCTGTACGGTGCGTCCTTTACCTATCCAAGTTCAAATGCTTGTGAATTTTTACTGGAGCGTCATAAAACCTTGAAATTTTATGAGAATAAAGTACTCGAGCCTCTTATCAATTTAAGCTATCGCTCATAGCTATGCTGCAGTTGAGTCCCAAATCAAACACTGATAAAACTTCAAGTGGCATTTTACTGGAGCTTCATAAAATCTTGTAATTTTGTGACAATAAAGTACTCGAGCCTCTTGTCAATTTAAGCTATCGCTCATAGCTATGCTACCTTTGAGTCCCAAATCAAACACTGATAAAACTTCAAATGGCCCTTACTTCTGTACGTTGCGTCCTATACCTATCAAAGTTTGTAACAATCAAATGCTTATAACTTTTTACTGGAGCGTCATAAAACATTGAAATTTTGTGACAATAAAGTACTCGTGCCTCTGATCATTTTAATCTATCGCATATAGCTATGCTACCCTTGAGTCCCAAATCAAATACTGAGAAAACTTCAAATGGCCCTAATTTCTATACTGTGCGTCCTACACCTATCAAAGTTTGCAACAATCAAATGCTTGTAATTTTTTACTGGAGCATCATAAAACCTTGAAATTTTGTGACAACAAAATACTCGACCCTCTTGTCAATTAAAGTTATTGTTCATAGCTATGCTACTCTTGAGCCCCAAATCAAACACTGATAAAACTTCAAATGGCCCTAACTTCTATTCGGTGCTTCCAACACCTATCAAAGTTTGCAACATACAAATGCTTTTAACGTTTAACTGGAGCGTCATAAAATCTTGAAATTTTGTGACAATAAAGTACTCGCGCCTCTTAACAATTTAAGCTATCGCTAATAGCTACCCTTGAGTCCCAAATCAAACCTGATAAAACTTCAAATTACCCTAACTTCTATACGGCGCGTCCTACACCTATCAAAGTTTGCAACAATGAAATGCTTGTAACTTTTTACTGGAGCGTCATAAAACCTTGAAATTTTGTGACAACAAAATACTCGAGCCTCTTATCAATTTAAGCTATCGCTCATAGCTATGCTACCTTTGAGTCCCAAATCAAACACTGATAAAACTTCAAATGGCCCTAACTTCTATACGGTGCGTCCTACACATATCAAAGTTTGCAAACATTCAAATGCTTGTAACTTTTTACTGGTGAGTCATAAAGTCTTGAAATTTTGTGCCAATAAATTACTCGACCCTCTTGTCAATTAAATTTATTGCTCATAGCTATGCTACCTTTGAGTCCCAAATCAAACACTGATAAAACTTCAAATGGCCCTAACTTCTATACGGTGCATCCTAAACCTATCAAAGTTTGCAACATTCAAATGCTTGTAACTTTTTACTGGAGCGTAATAAAATCGAGCCTCTTATCAAATTAAGCTATCCCTCATGCTACCCTTTAGTCCCAAATCAAATACTGATAAAACTTCAAATGGCCCTTACTTCTGTACGATGCGTCCTTTACCTATCCAAGTTCAAATGCTTGTGAATTTTTACTGGAGCGTCACAAAACCTTGAAATTTTGTGACAATAAAGTACTCGAGCCTCTTGTCGATTTAAGCTATCACTCATAGCTGTGCTACCCTTGAGTGTAAAATCAAACACTGATAAAACTTCTAATGGCCCTAATTTCTGTACGGTGCGTCCTATGCCTATCAGAGTTTGCAACAATAAAATGCTTGTAACTTTTTGCTGAAGCGTCATTAAATCTTGAAATTTTTTAGAGTAAAGTACTCCAGCCTGTTATCAATTTAAGCTATCGGTCATAGCTATGCTACCCTTGAGTCCTAAATCAAACACTGATAAAAATTCAAATGGACCTAACTTCTATACGGTGCGTCCTAAACCTATCAAAGTTTGCAACAATCCAATGCTTGTAATTTTTACTGGAGCGTCATAAAACCTTGAAATTTTGTGACAACAAAATTCTCGAGCCTCTTCTCAATTTAAACTATCGCTCATAGCCATGCTACCGTTGAGTCCCAAATCAAACACTGAAAAACTTCAAATGGCCCTAACTTCTGTACGGTGCGTCCTACACATATCAAAGTTTGCAAAATTCAAATGCTTGTAACTTTTTACTGGAGAGTGATAAAGTCTTCAAATTTTTTGACAATAAATTTCTCGACCCTCTTGTCAATTAAAGTTATTGCTCATAGCTATGCTACCCTTGAGTCCCAAATCAAACACTGATTCTATACGGTGCGTCCTACACCTATCAAAGTTTGCAACAATCAAATGCTTGTAACTTTTTTCTGGAGCGTCATAAAACCTTGAAATTTTGTGACAATAAAGTTCTCGAGCATCTTGTCAATTTAAGCTATCACTCATAGCTGTACTACCCTTGAGTCCCAAATCAAACACTGATAAAACGTCAAATGGCGTTAGCTTCTATGTGGTGCGTCCTACACCTATCAAAGTTTGCAACATTCTAATGCATGTAGTTTTTATTGGAGCGTCATAAAACCTTGAAATTTTGTGACAATAAAGTACTCGAGCCTCTTGTCAATTTAAGCTATCGCTCATAGCTATGCTACCTTTGAGTCCCAAATCAAACACTGATAAAACTTCAAATGGACCTAACTTCTAGACGGTGCGTCCTATACCTATCAAAGTTTGCAAGATTCAAATGCTTATAACTTTTTACTGGAGCGTAATAAAATCGAGCCTCTTATCAAATTAAGCTATCCCTCATGCTACCCTTGAGTCCCAAATCAAACACTGATAAAACTTCAAATGGCCTTTACTTCTGTACGGTGCGTAGTTTACCTATCCAAGTTCAAATGCTTGTGAATTTTTACTGGAGCGTCATAAAACCTTGAAATTTTGTGAGAATAAAGTACTCGACCCTTTTATCAAATTAAGCTATCGCTCATAGCTATGCTACCTTTGAGTCCCAAATCAAACACTGATAAAACTTCAAGTGGCCCTAACTTCTCTACGTTGCGTCCTATACCTATAAAAGTTTGCAACAATCAAATGCTTATAACTTTTTACTGGAGCGTCATAAAACCTGGAAATTTTGTGACAATAAAGTACTCGTGCTATAAAATCTTGAAATTTTGTGACAATAAAGTACTCGAGCCTCTTGTCAATTTAAGCTATCGCTCAAAGCTGTGCTACCCTTGAGTTTAGAATCAAACACAGATAAAACTTCAAATGGCCCTAACTTCTGTACAGTGCGTCCTAAACTTATCCAAGTTTGCAACATAAAATGCTTGTAACTTTTTACTGGAGCGTAATAAAATCGCGCCTCTTATCAAATTAAGCTATCCCTCATGCTACCCTTTAGTCCCAAATCAAACACTGATAAAACTTCAAATGGCCCTTACTTCTGTACGATGCATCCTATACCTATCCAGGTTCAAATGCTTGTGAATTTTTACTGGAGCGTCACAAAACCTTGAAATTTTGTGACAATAAAGTTCTCGAGCATTTTGTCAATTTAAGCTATCACTCAAAACTGTGCTACCCTTGAGTCCCAAATCAAACACTGATAAAACTTCAAATTGCGCGAACTTCTATACAGTGCGTCCTACACCTATCAAAGTTCCCAACATTCTAATGCATGTAAGTTTTTACTGGAGCGTGATAAAACCTTGAAATTTTGTGGCAATAAAGTACTCGAGCCTCTTGTCAATTTAAGCTATCGCTCAAAGCTGTGCAACCCTCGAGTTTAAAATCAAACACTGATAGAACTTCAAATGGCCCTAACTTCTGTACGGTGCGTCCTTCACATATCAAAGTTTGCAAAATTCAAATGCTTGTAACTTTTTACTGGAGAGTGATAAAGTCTTCAAATTTTTTGACAATAAATTTCTCGACCCTCTTGTCAATTAAAGTTATTGCTCATAGCTATGCTACCCTTGAGTCCCAAATCAAACACTGATTCTATACGGTGCGTCCTACACCTATCAAAGTTTGCAACATTCAATTGCTTGTAACTTTTCACTGGAGCGTCATAAAACCATGAAATTTTGTGACAATAAAGTTCTCGAGCATCTTGTCAATTTAAGCTATCACTCATAGCTGTGCTACCCGTCAGTTCCAAGTCAAACACTGATAAAACTTATAATGGCGCGAACTTCTATACAGTGCGTCCTACACCTATCAAAGTTCCCAACATTCTAATGCATGTAAGTTTTTACTGGAGCGTGATAAAACCTTGAAATTTTGTGGCAATAAAGTACTCGAGCCTCTTGTCAATTTAAGCTATCGCTCAAAGCTGTGCAACCCTCGAGTTTAAAATCAAACAGTGATAAAACTTCAAATGGCCCTAACTTCTGTACGGTGCGTCCTATACCTATCCAAGTTTGCAACATAAAATGCTTGTAACTTTTTGCTGAAGCGTCATTAAATTTTGAAATTTTGGCACAGTAAAGTACTCCAGCCTGTTATCAATTTAAGCTATCGGTCATAGCTATGCTACCCTTGAGTCCCAAATCAAACACTGATAAAACTTCAAGTGGCCCTAGCTTCTGTACGTTGCAACAATCAAATGCTTATAACTTTTTACTGGAGCGTCATAGAACCTTGAAATTTTGTGACAATAAAGTACTCGTGCCTCTGATCAATTTAATCTATCACATATAGCTATCCTACCCTTGAGTCCCAAATCAAACACTGACAAAACTTCAAATGGCCCAAACTTCAATACGGTGCGTTCTATATCTATCAAAGTTTGCAACATTCAATTGCTTGTAACTTTTTACTGGAGCGTCATAAAACCTTGAAATTTTGTGACAATAAAGTTATCGAGCATCTTGTCAATGTAAGCTATCACTCATAGCTGTGCTACCCTTGAGTTCCAAATAAAACACTGATAAAACGTTACATGGCGCTAGCTTCTATACGGTGCGTCCTACACCTATCAAAGTTTGCAACATTCTAATGCATGTAGTTTTTACTGGAGCGTCATAAAACCTTGAAATTTTGTGACAATAAAGTACTCGAGCCTCTTGTCAATTTAAGCTATCGCTCATAGCTATGCTACATTTGAGTCCCAAATCAAACACTGATAAAACTTCAAATGGGCCTAACTTCTAGACGGTGCGTCCTACACCTATCAAAGTTTGCAAGATTCAAATGCTTATAACTTTTTACTGGAGCGTAATAAAATCGAGCCTCTTATCAAATTAAGCTATCCCTCATGCTACCCTTGAGTCCCCAATCAAACACTGATAAAACTTCAAATGACCCTTACTTCTGTATGGTGCGTAGTTTACCTATCCAAGTTCAAATGCTTGTGAATTTTTACTGGAGCGTCATAAAACCTTGAAATTTTGTGAGAATAAAGTACTCGAGCCTCTTATCAATTTAAGCTATCGCTCATAGCTATGCTACCTTTGAGTCCCACATCAAACACTGATAAAACTTCAAGTGGCCCTAACTTCTCTACGTTGCGTCCTATACCTATAAAAGTTTGCAACAATCAAATGCTTATAACTTTTTACTGGAGCGTCATAAAACCTTGAAATTTTGTGACAATAAAGTACTCGTGCTATAAAATCTTGAAATTTTGTGACAATAAAGTACTCGAGCCTCTTGTCAATTTAAGCTATCGCTCAAAGCTGTGCTACCCTTGAGTTTAGAATCAAACACAGATAAAACTTCAAATGGCCTTAACTTCTGTACGGTGCGTCCTAAACCTATCCAAGTTAGCAACATAAAATGCTTGTAACTTTTTCTGAAGCATCATTAAATCTTGAAATTTTGGCACAGTAAAATACTCCAGCGTGATACCAATTTAAGCTATCGGTCATAGCCATGCTACCCTTGAATCCCAAATCAAACACTGAAAAACTTCAAATGGCCCTAACTTCTAGACGGTGGCCGTGCTACACCTATCAAAGTTTGCAACATTCAAATGCTTGTAACTTTTTACTGGAGCTTAATAAAATCGAGCCTCTTATCAAATTAAGCTATCCCTCATGCTACCCTTTAGTCCCAAATCAAACACTGATAAAATTTCAAATGGCCCTTACTTCTGTACGATGCGCCCTTTACCTATCCAAGTTCAAATGCTTGTGACTTTTTACTGGAGCGTCACAAAACCTTAAAATTTTGTGACAATAAAGTTCTCGAGCATCTTGTCAATTTAAGCTATCACTCATAGCTGTGCTACCCTTGAGTCCCATATCAAACACTGATAAAACTTCAAATTGCGCGAACTTCTATACGGTGCGTTCTATACCTATCAAAGTTTGCAACATTCATTTGCTTGTAACTTTTCACTGGAGCGTCATAAAACCATGAAATTTTGTGACAACAAAGTTCTCGAGCATCTTGTCAATTTAAGCTATCACTCATAGCTGTGCTACCCGTGTGTCCCAAGTCAAACACTGATAAAACTTCAAATGGCGCGAACTTCAATACGGTACGTCCTACACCTATCAAAGTTTGCAACATTCTAATGCATGTAAGTTTTTACTGGAGCGTGATAAAACCTTGAAATTTTGGGACAATAAAGTACTCGAGCATTTTGTCAATTTAAGCTATCGCTCATAGCTATGCTACCCTTGCGTCCCAAATCAAACACTGCTAAAACTTCAAATGGGCATAACTTCTATACGGTGCGTCCTGCACCTATCAAAGTTTGCAACATTCAAATGCTTGTAACTTTTTACTGGAGCGTAATAAAATCGAGCCTCTTATCAAATCAAGCTATCCCTCATGCTACCCTTTAGTCCCAAATCAAACTCTGATAAAACTTCAAATGGCCCTTACTTTTGTACGGTGCATCCTATACCTATCAAATTTTGCAACAATCAAATGCTTGTGACTTTTTACTGGAGCGTCATAAAACTTTGAAATTTTGTGACAATAAAGTTCTCGAGCATCTTGTCAATTTAAGATATCACTCATAGCTGTGCTACCCTTGAGTCCCAAATCAAACACTGATAAAACGTTACATGGCGCTAGCTTCTATACGGTGCGTCCTACACCTATCAAAGTTTGCAACATTCTAATGCATGTAGTTTTTACTGGAGCGTCATAAAACCATGAAATTTTGTGACAATAAAGTACTCGAGCCACTTGTCAATTTAAGCTTTCGCTCAAAGCTGTGCTACCCTTGAGTGTAAAATCAAACACTGATAAAACTTCAAATGGCGCTAATTTCTCTACGGTGCGTCCTATGCCTATCAAAGTTTGCAACAATAAAATGCTTGTAACTTTTTGCTGAAGCGTCATTAAATCTTGAAATTTTGTGAGAGTAAAGTACTCCAGCCTGTTATCAATTTAAGCTATCGGTCATAGCTATGCTACCCTTGAGTCCCAAATCAAACACTGATAAAACTTCAAATGGCCCTAACTTCTATACCGTGCGTCCTACACCTATCAAAGTTTGCAACAATCAAATGCTTGTACCTTTTTATTGGAGCGTCATAAAACCTTGAAATTTTGTGACAATAAAGTACTCGTGCTTCTTGTCAGTTAAAGTCATCGCTCATAGCTCTGCTCTCCTTGAGTCCCAAATCAAATACTGATAAAACTTCAAATGGACCTAACTTCTATACGGTGCGTCCTAAACCTATCAAAGTTTGCAACAATCCAATGCTTGTAACTTTTTACTGGAGCGTCATAAAACCTTGAAATTTTGTGACAACAAAATACTCGAGCCTCTTCTCAATTTAAACTATCGGTCATAGCCATGCTACCCTTGAGTCCCAAATCAAACACTGAAAAACTTCAAATGGCCCTAACTTCTGTACGGTGCGCCCTACACATATCAAAGTTTGCAAAATTCAAATGCTTGTAACTTTTTACTGGAGAGTGATAAAGTCTTGAAATTTTTTGACAATCAATTTCTCGACCCTCTTCTCAATTAAAGTTATTGCTCATAGCTATGCTACCCTTGAGTCCCAAATCAAACACTGATAAATGACCCTAACTTCTATACGGTGCGTCCTACACCTATCAAAGTTTGCAACAATCAAATGCTTGTGACTTTTTACTGGAGCGTCATAAAACCTTGAAATTTTGTGACAATAAAGTTCTCGAGCATCTTGTCAATTTAAGCTATCACTCATAGCTGTGCTACCCTTGAGTCCCAAATCAAACACTGATAAAATGTCAAATGGCGCTAGCTTCTATACGGTGCGTCCTACAAACTATCAAAGTTTGCAACATTCTAATGCATGTAGTTTTTACTGGAGCGTCATAAAACCTTGAAATTTTGTGACAACAAAATACTCGAGCCTCTTCTCAATTTAAACTATCGGTCATAGCCATGCTACCCTTGAGTCCCAAATCAAACACTGAAAAACTTCAAATGGCCCTAACTTCTGTACGGTGCGCCCTACACATATCAAAGTTTGCAAAATTCAATGCTTGTAACTTTTTACTGGAGAGTGATAAAGTCTTGAAATTTTTTGACAATCAATTTCTCGACCCTCTTCTCAATTAAAGTTATTGCTCATAGCTATGCTACCCTTGAGTCCCAAATCAAACACTGATAAATGACCCTAACTTCTATACGGTGCGTCCTACACCTATCAAAGTTTGCAACAATCAAATGCTTGTGACTTTTTACTGGAGCGTCATAAAACCTTGAAATTTTGTGACAATAAAGTTCTCGAGCATCTTGTCAATTTAAGCTATCACTCATAGCTGTACTACCCTTGAGTCCCAAATCAAACACTGATAAAACGTCAAATGGCGTTAGCTTCTATGTGGTGCGTCCTACACCTATCAAAGTTTGCAACATTCTAATGCATGTAGTTTTTATTGGAGCGTCATAAAACCTTGAAATTTTGTGACAATAAAGTACTCGAGCCTCTTGTCAATTTAAGCTATCGCTCATAGCTATGCTACCTTTGAGTCCCAAATCAAACACTGATAAAACTTCAAATGGACCTAACTTCTAGACGGTGCGTCCTACACCTATCAAAGTTTGCAAGATTCAAATGCTTATAACTTTTTACTGGAGCGTAATAAAATCGAGCCTCTTATCAAATTAAGCTATCCCTCATGCTACCCTTGAGTCCCAAATCAAACACTGATAAAACTTCAAATGGCCTTTACTTCTGTACGGTGCGTAGTTTACCTATCCAAGTTCAAATGCTTGTGAATTTTTACTGGAGCGTCATAAAACCTTGAAATTTTGTGAGAATAAAGTACTCGACCCTTTTATCAAATTAAGCTATCGCTCATAGCTATGCTACCTTTGAGTCCCAAATCAAACACTGATAAAACTTCAAGTGGCCCTAACTTCTCTACGTTGCGTCCTATACCTATAAAAGTTTGCAACAATCAAATGCTTATAACTTTTTACTGGAGCGTCATAAAACCTGGAAATTTTGTACTCGTGCTATAAAATCTTGAAATTTTGTGACAATAAAGTACTCGAGCCTCTTGTCAATTTAAGCTATCGCTCAAAGCTGTGCTACCCTTGAGTTTAGAATCAAACACAGATAAAACTTCAAATGGCCCTAACTTCTGTACGGTGCGTCCTAAACCTATCCAAGTTTGCAACAAAAAATGCTTGTAACTTTTTTACTGGAGCGTAATAAAATCGCGCCTCTTATCAAATTAAGCTATCCCTCATGCTACCCTTTAGTCCCAAATCAAACACTGATAAACTTCAAATGGCCCTTACTTCTGTACGATGCATCCTATACCTATCCAGGTTCAAATGCTTGTGAATTTTTACTGGAGCGTCACAAAACCTTGAAATTTTGTGACAATAAAGTTCTCGAGCATTTTGTCAATTTAAGCTATCACTCAAAACTGTGCTACCCTTGAGTCCCAAATCAAACACTGATAAAACTTCAAATTGCGCGAACTTCTATACAGTGCGTCCTACACCTATCAAAGTTCCCAACATTCTAATGCATGTAAGTTTTTACTGGAGCGTGATAAAACCTTGAAATTTTGTGGCAATAAAGTACTCGAGCCTCTTGTCAATTTAAGCTATCGCTCAAAGCTGTGCAACCCTCGAGTTTAAAATCAAACACTGATAGAACTTCAAATGGCCCTAACTTCTGTACGGTGCGTCCTTCACATATCAAGTTTGCAAAATTCAAATGCTTGTAACTTTTTACTGGAGAGTGATAAAGTCTTCAAATTTTTTGACAATAAATTTCTCGACCCTCTTGTCAATTAAAGTTATTGCTCATAGCTATGCTACCCTTGAGTCCCAAATCAAACACTGATTCTATACGGTGCGTCCTACACCTATCAAAGTTTGCAACATTCAATTGCTTGTAACTTTTCACTGGAGCGTCATAAAACCATGAAATTTTGTGACAATAAAGTTCTCGAGCATCTTGTCAATTTAAGCTATCACTCATAGCTGTGCTACCCGTCAGTTCCAAGTCAAACACTGATAAAACTTATAATGGCGCGAACTTCTATACAGTGCGTCCTACACCTATCAAAGTTCCCAACATTCTAATGCATGTAAGTTTTTACTGGAGCGTGATAAAACCTTGAAATTTTGTGGCAATAAAGTACTCGGAGCCTCTTGTCAATTTAAACTATCGCTCAAGCTGTGCAACCCTCGAGTTTAAAATCAAACAGTGGATAAAACTTCAAATGGCCCTAACTTCTGTACGGTGCGTCCTATACCTATCCAAGTTTGCAACATAAAATGCTTGTAACTTTTTGCTGAAGCGTCATTAAATCTTGAAATTTTGGCACAGTAAAGTACTCCAGCCTGTTATCAATTTAAGCTATCGGTCCATAGCTATGCTACCCTTGAGTCCCCAAATCAAACACTGATAAAACTTCAAGTGGCCCTAGCTTCTGTACGTTGCAACAATCAAATGCTTATAACTTTTTACTGGAGCGTCATAGAACCTTGAAATTTTTGTGACAATAATGTACTCGTGCCTCTGATCAATTTAATCTATCACATATAGCTATCCTACCCTTGAGTCCCAAATCAAACACTGACAAAACTTCAAATGGCCCAAACTTCAATACGGTGCGTTCTATATCTATCAAAGTTTGCAACATTCAATTGCTTGGTAACTTTTTACTGGAGCGTCATAAAACCTTGAAATTTTGTGACAATAAAGTTATCGAGCATCTTGTCAATGTAAGCTATCCACTCATAGCTGTGCTACCCTTGAGTTCCAAATAAAACACTGATAAAACGTTACATGGGCGCTAGCTTCTATACGGTGCGTCCTACACCTATCAAAGTTTTGCAACATTCAATGCATGTAGTTTTTACTGGAGCGTCATAAAACCTTGAAATTTTGTGGACAATAAAGTACTCGAGCCTCTTGTCAATTTAAGCTATCGCTCATAGCTATGGCTACATTTGAGTCCCAAATCAAACACTGATAAAACTTCAAATGGGCCTAACTTCTAGACGGTGCGTCCTACACCTATCAAAGTTTGCAAGATTCAAATGCTTATAACTTTTTACTGGAGCGTAATAAAATCGAGCCTCTTATCAAATTAAGCTATCCCTCATGCTACCCTTGAGTCCCCAATCAAACACTGATAAAACTTCAAATGACCCTTACTTCTGTATGGTGCGTAGTTTACCTATCCAAGTTCAAATGCTTGTGAATTTTTACTGGAGCGTCATAAAACCTTGAAATTTTGTGAGAATAAAGTACTCGAGCCTCTTATCAATTTAAGCTATCGCTCATAGCTTATGCTACCTTTGAGTCCCACATCAAAACACTGATAAAACTTCAAGTGGCCCTAACTTCTCTACGTTGCGTCCTATACCTATAAAAGTTTTGCAACAATCAAATGCTTATAACTTTTTACTGGAGCGTCATAAAACCTTGAAATTTTGTGACAATAAAGTACTCGTGCTATAAAATCTTGAAATTTTGTGACAATAAAGTACTCGAGCCTCTTGTCAATTTAAGCTATCGCTCAAAGCTGTGCTACCCTTGAGTTTAGAATCAAACCACAGATAAAACTTCAAATGGCCTTAACTTCTGTACGGTGCGTCCTAAACCTATCCAAGTTAGCAACATAAAATGCTTGTAACTTTTTCTGAAGCATCATTAAATCTTGAAATTTTGGCACAGTAAAATACTCCAGCGTGATACCAATTTAAGCTATCGGTCCCCTTGAATCCCAAATCAAACACTGAAAAACTTCAAATGGCCCTAACTTCTAGACGGTGGCCGTGCTACACCTATCAAAGTTTGCAACATTCAAATGCTTGTAACTTTTTACTGGAGCTTAATAAAATCGAGCCTCTTATCAAATTAAGCTATCCCTCATGCTACCCTTTAGTCCCAAATCAAACACTGATAAAATTTCAAATGGCCCTTACTTCTGTACGATGCGCCCTTTACCTATCCAAGTTCAAATGCTTGTGAATTTTTACTGGAGCGTCACAAAACCTTAAAATTTTGTGACAATAAAGTTCTCGAGCATCTTGTCAATTTAAGCTATCACTCATAGCTGTGCTACCCTTGAGTCCCATATCAAACACTGATAAAACTTCAAATTGCGCGAACTTCTATACGGTGGCGTTCTATACCTATCAAAGTTTGCAACATTCATTTGCTTGTAACTTTTCACTGGAGCGTCATAAAACCATGAAATTTTGTGACAACAAAGTTCTCGAGCATCTTGTCAATTTAAGCTATCACTCATAGCTGTGCTACCCGTGTGTCCCAAGTCAAACACTGATAAAACTTCAAATGGCGCGAACTTCAATACGGTACGTCCTACACCTATCAAAGTTTGCAACATTCTAATGCATGTAAGTTTTTACTGGAGCGTGATAAAACCTTGAAATTTTGTGACAATAAAGTACTCGAGCATCTTGTCAATTTAAGCTATCGCTCATAGCTATGCTACCCTTGCGTCCCAAATCAAACACTGCTAAAACTTCAAATGGGCATAACTTCTATACGGTGCGTCCTGCACCTATCAAAGTTTGCAACATTCAAATGCTTGTAACTTTTTACTGGAGCGTAATAAAATCGAGCCTCTTATCAAATCAAGCTATCCCTCATGCTACCCTTTAGTCCCAAATCAAACTCTGATAAAACTTCAAATGGCCCTTACTTTTGTACGGTGCATCCTATACCTATCAAATTTTGCAACAATCAAATGCTTGTGACTTTTTACTGGAGCGTCAAAAACTTTGAAATTTTGTGACAATAAAGTTCTCGAGCATCTTGTCAATTTAAGATATCACTCATAGCTGTGCTACCCTTGAGTCCCAAATCAAACACTGATAAAACGTTACATGGCGCTAGCTTCTATACGGTGCGTCCTACACCTATCAAAGTTTGCAACATTCTAATGCATGTAGTTTTTACTGGAGCGTCATAAAACCTTGAAATTTTGTGACAATAAAGTACTCGAGCCTCTTGTCAATTTAAGCTTTCGCTCAAAGCTGTGCTACCCTTGAGTGTAAAATCAAACACTGATAAAACTTCAAATGGCCCTAATTTCTGTACGGTGCGTCCTATGCCTATCAAAGTTTGCAACAATAAAATGCTTGTAACTTTTTGCTGAAGCGTCATTAAATCTTGAAATTTTGTGAGAGTAAAGTACTCCAGCCTGTTATCAATTTAAGCTATCGGTCATAGCTATGCTACCCTTGAGTCCCAAATCAAACACTGATAAAACTTCAAATGGCCCTAACTTCTATACCGTGCGTCCTACACCTATCAAAGTTTGCAACAATCAAATGCTTGTACCTTTTTATTGGAGCGTCATAAAAACCTTGAAATTTTGTGACAATAAAGTACTCGTGCTTCTTGTCAGTTAAAGTCATCGCTCATAGCTCTGCTCTCCTTGAGTCCCAAATCAAATACTGATAAAACTTCAAATGGACCTAACTTCTATACGGTGCGTCCTAAACCTATCAAAGTTTGCAACAATCCAATGCTTGTAACTTTTTACTGGAGCGTCATAAAACCTTGAAATTTTGTGACAACAAAATACTCGAGCCTCTTCTCAATTTAAACTATCGGTCATAGCCATGCTACCCTTGAGTCCCAAATGAAACACTGAAAAACTTCAAATGGCCCTAACTTCTGTACGGTGCGCCCTACACATATCAAAGTTTGCAAAATTCAAATGCTTGTAACTTTTTACTGGAGAGTGATAAAGTCTTGAAATTTTTTGACAATAAATTTCTCGAACCTCTTGTCAATTAAAGTTATTGCTCATAGCTATGCTACCCTTGAGTCCCAAATCAAACACTGATAAATGACCCTAACTTCTATACGGTGCGTCCTACACCTATCAAAGTTTGCAACAATCAAATGCTTGTAACTTTTTACTGGAGCGTCATAAAACCTTGAAATTTTGTGACAATAAAGTTCTCGAGCATCTTGTCAATTTAAGCTATCACTCATAGCTGTGCTACCCTTGAGTCCCAAATCAAACACTGATAAAATGTCAAATGGCGCTAGCTTCTATACGGTGCGTCCTACAAACTATCAAAGTTTGCAACATTCTAATGCATGTAGTTTTTACTGGAGCGTCATAAAACCTTGAAATTTTGTGACAATAAAGTACTCGTGCCTCTGATCATTTTAAACTATCGCATATATCTATGCTACCCTTGAGTCCCAAATCAAACACTGACAAAACTTCAAATGGCCCTAATTTCTATACGGTGCGTCCTACACCTTTCAAAGTTTGCAAAAATCAAATGCTTGTAATTTTTTACTGGAGCGTCATAAAACCTTGAAATTTTGTGACAACAAAATACTCGACCCTCTTGTCAATTAAAGTTATTGTTCATAGCTATGCTACCCTTGACCCCCAAATCAAACACTGATAAAACTTCAAATGGCCCTAACTTCTATACGGCGCGTCCTACACCTATCAAAGTTTGCAACAATGAAATGCTTGTAACTTTTTACTGGAGCGTCATAAAACCTTGAAATTTTGTGACAACAAAATACTCGAGCCTCTTATCAATTTAAGCTATCGCTCATAGCCATGCTACCCTTGAGTTCCCAATCAAACACTGAAAAACTTCAAATGGCCCTAACTTCTATACGGTGCGTCCTACACATATCAAAGTTTGCAAACATTCAACTGCTTGTAACTTTTTACTGGTGAGTCATAAAGTCTTGAAATTTTGTGCCAATAAATTACTCGACCCTCTTGTCAATTAAATTTATTGCTCATAGCTATGCTACCCTTGAGTCCCAAATCAAACACTGATAAAACGTCAAATGGCGTTACCTTCTATGTGGTGCGTCCTACACCTATCAAAGTTTGCAACATTCTAATGCATGTAGTTTTTACTGGAGCGTCATAAAACCTTGAAATTTTGTGACAATAAAGTACTCGAGCCTCTTGTCAATTTAAGCTATCGCTCATAGCTATGCTACCTTTGAGTCCCAAATCAAACACTGATAAAACTTCAAATGGACCTAACTTCTAGACGGTGCGTCCTACACCTATCAAAGTTTGCAAGATTCAAATGCTTATAACTTTTTACTGGAGCGTAATAAAATCGAGCCTCTTATCAAATTAAGCTATCCCTCATGCTACCCTTGAGTCCCAAATCAAACACTGATAAAACTTCAAATGGCCTTTACTTCTGTACGGTGCGTAGTTTACCTATCCAAGTTCAAATGCTTGTGAATTTTTACTGGAGCGTCATAAAACCTTGAAATTTTGTGAGAATAAAGTACTCGACCCTTTTATCAAATTAAGCTATCGCTCATAGCTATGCTACCTTTGAGTCCCACATCAAACACTGATAAAACTTCAAGTGGCCCTAACTTCTCTACGTTGCGTCCTATACCTATAAAAGTTTGCAACAATCAAATGCTTATAACTTTTTACTGGAGCGTCATAAAACCTGGAAATTTTGTGACAATAAAGTACTCGTGCTATAAAATCTTGAAATTTTGTGACAATAAAGTACTCGAGCCTCTTGTCAATTTAAGCTATCGCTCAAAGCTGTGCTACCCTTGAGTTTAGAATCAAACACAGATAAAACTTCAAATGGCCCTAACTTCTGTACAGTGCGTCCTAAACTTATCCAAGTTTGCAACATAAAATGCTTGTAACTTTTTACTGGAGCGTAATAAAATCGCGCCCGTGCGTCCTACACCTATCAAAGTTTGCAACAATCAAATGCTTGTAACTTTTTACTGGAGCACCATAAAACCTTGAAATTTTGTGACAATAAAGTAGTCGTGCTTCTTGTCAGTTAAAGTCATCGCTCATAGCTCTGCTCTCCTTGAGTCCCAAATCAAATACTGATAAAACTTCAAATGGACCTAACTTCTATACGGTGCGTCCTAAACCTATCAAAGTTTGCAACAATCCAATGCTTGTAACTTTTTACTGGAGCGTCATAAAACCTTGAAATTTTGTGACAACAAAATACTCGAGCCTGTTCTCAATTTAAACTATCGCTCATAGCCATGCTACCCTTGAGTCCCAAATCAAACACTGAAAAACTTCAAATGGCTCTAACTTCTGTACGGTGCGTCCTACACATATCAAAGTTTGCAACATTCAAATGCTTGTAACTTTTTACTGGAGAGTGATAAAGCCTTGACATTTTTTGACAATAAATTTCTCGACCCTCTTGACAATAAAAGTTATTGCTCATAGCTATGCTACCCTTGAGTCCCAAATCAAAGACTGATAAATGACCCTAACTTCTATACGGTGCGTCGTACACCTATCAAAGTTTGCAACATTCAAATGCTTGTAACTTTTTACTGGAGAGTCATAAAGTCTTGAAATTTTGTCACAATAAAGTACTCGAGCCTCTTGTCAATTTAAGCTATCGCTCATAGCTATGCTACCCTTGAGTCCCAAATCAAACGCTGCTAAAACTTCAAATGGCCATAGCTTCTGTACGGTGCGTCCTATACCTATCAAAGTTTGTAACAATCAAATGCTTGTAAGTTTTTACTGGAGCGTCATAAAACCTTGAAATTTTGTGAAAATAAAGTACTCGAGCCTCTTGTCAATTTAAGCTATCGCTCATAGCTATGCTACCCTTGAGTCCCAAATCAAACGCTGCTAAAACTTCAAATGGCCATAACTTCTGTACGGTGCGTCCTACACCTATCAAAGTTTGCTCCATTCAAA
The DNA here is from genome assembly GCA_920105625.2 of Clusia tigrina. NCBI lineage: Eukaryota > Metazoa > Arthropoda > Insecta > Diptera > Clusiidae > Clusia > Clusia tigrina. Next base: position 1,289,580 of record CAKKTE020000310.1, on the reverse strand, counting down.
TGCTTGTAACTTTTTACTGGAGCGTCATGAAATCTTGTAATTTTGTGACAATAAAGTACTCGTGCCACTTAACAATTTAAGCTATCGCTCATAGCTACCCTTGAGTCCCAAATTATACACTGATAAACCTTCAAGTGGCCCTCTCTTCTATGCGGAGCATTCTATACCTATCAAAGTTTGCAACATTCAAATGCTTGTAACGTTTTACCGGGGCGTCATAAAATCTTGAAATTTTGTGACAATAAAGTACACGTGACTCTGATCAATTTAATCTATCGCATATAGCTATGCTACCCTTGAGTCCCAAATCAAACACTGACAAAACTTCAAATGGCCCTCACTTCTATACGGCGCATTCTATACCTATCAAAGTTTGCAACATTCAAATGCTTGTAAGGTTTTACTGGAGCGTCATAAAATCTTGTAATTTTGTGACAATAAAGTACTCGTGCCTCTTAACAATTTAAGCTATCGCTCATAGCTACCCTTGAGTCCCAAATTAAATACTGATAAACCTTCAAATGGCCCTAACTTCTGCACGTTGCGTCCTATACCTATCAAAGTTTGCAATAATCAAATGCTTATAACTTTTTACTGGAGCGTCATAAAACCTTGAAATTTTGTGACAATAAAGAACTCGTGCCTCTGATCATTTTAATCTATCGCATATAGCTATGCTACCCTTGAGTCCCAAATCAAACACTGACAAAACTTCAAATGGCCCTAATTTCTATACGGTGCGTCCTACACCTATCAAAGTTTGCAACAATCAAATGCTTGTAACTTTTTACTGGAGCGTCATAAAACCATGAAATTTGTGACAACAAAATACTCGAGCCTCTTATCACTTTAAGCTATCGCTCATAGCCATGCTACCCTTGAGTTCCAAATCAAACACTGAAAAACTTCAAATGGCCTTAATTTTTTTTCGGTGCGTCCTACACATATCAAAGTTTGCAAACATTCAACTGCTTGTAACTTTTTACAGGTGAGTCATAAAGTCTTGAAATTTTGTGCCAATAAATTACTCGACCCCCTTGTCAATTAAATGTATTGCTCATAGCTTTGCTACCCTTGAGTGCCAAGTCAAATACTGATAAAACTTCAAATGACCCTAACTTCTATAGGGTGCGTCCTACACCTATCAAAGTTTGCAACATTCAAATGCTTGTAACTTTTTACTGGAGCGTCATAAAAACTTTAAATTTTGTGAGAATAAAGTTCTCCAGCCTGTTATCAATTTAAGCTATCGCTCATAGCTATGCTGCCTTTGAGTCCCAAATCAAACACGGATAAAACTTCAAATGGGCCTAACTTCTAGACGGTGCGTCCTACACCTATCAAAGTTTGCAACATTCTAATGCATGTAAGTTTTTACTGGACCGTGATAAAACCTTCAAATTTTGTGACAATAAAGTACTCGAGCCTCTTGTCAATTTAAACTATCGCTCAAAGCTGTGCTACCCTCGAGTTTAAAATCAAACTGTGATAAAACTTCAAATGGCCCTAACTTCTATACGGTGCGTTCTATATCTATCAAAGTTTGCATCATTCAATTGCTTGTAACTTTTTACTGGAGCGTGATAAAACCTTGAAATCTTGTGACAATAAAGTACTCGAGCCTCTTGTCAATTTAAGCTGTCGCTCATAGCTATGCTACCCTTGCGTCCCAAATCAAACACTGCTAAAACTTCAAATGGGCATAACTTCTATACGGTGCGTCCTGCACCTATCAAAGTTTGCAACATTCAAATGCTTGTAACTTTTTACTGGAGCGTAATAAAATCGAGCCCCTTATCAAATCAAGCCATCCCTCATGCTACCCTTTAGTCCCAAGTCAAACTCTGATAAAACTTCAAATGGCCCTTACTTTTGTACGGTGCATCCTGTACCTATCAAAGTTTGCAATAATCAAATGCTTGTGACTTTTTACTGGAGCGTCATAAAACCTTGAAATTTTGTGACAATAAAGTTCTCGAGCATCTTGTCAATTTAAGCTATCACTCATAGCTGTGCTACCCTTGAGTCCCAAATAAAACACTGATAAAACGTCACATGGCGCTAGTTTCTCAACGGTGCGTCCTACACCTATCAAAGTTTGCAACATTCTAATGCATGTAGTTTTTACTGGAGCGTCATAAAACCTTGAAATTTTGTGACAATAAAGTACTCGAGCCTCTTGTCAATTTAAGCTTTCGCTCAAAGCTGTGCTACCCTTGCGTGTAAAATCAAACACTGATAAAACTTCAAATGGCCCCAACTTATGCCTATCAAAGTTTGCAACAATAAAATGCTTGTAACTTTTTGCTGAAGCGTCATTAAATCTTGAAATTTTGTGAGAGTAAAGTACTCCAGACTGTTATCAATTTAAGCTATCGGTCATAGCTATGCTACCCTTGAGTCCCAAATCAAACACTGATAAAACTTCAAATGGCCATAACTTCTGTACGTTGCGTCCTATACCTATCAAAGTTTGCAACAATCAAATGCTTATAACTTTTTACTGGATCGTCATAAAACCTTGAAATTTTGTGACAATAAAGTACTCGTGCCTCTGATCAATTTAATCTATCGCATATAGCTATGCTACCCTTGAGTCCCAAATCAAACACTGACAAAACTTCAAATAGCCCTAACTTCTATATGGTGCATCCTACACAAAGTTTGCAACATTCAAATGCTTATAACGTTTACTGGAGCGTCATAAAACCTTGAAATTTTGTGATAATACGACTCGAGCCTCTTGTCAATTTAAGCTATCGCTCATAGCTATGCTGCCATTGCCTCCAAAACAAAAAGCTGATAAATCTTCAAATGGCCCTAAGTTCTATACCGTGCGTCCTACACCTATCAAAGTTTGCAACAATCAAATGCTTGTAACTTTTTCCTGGAGCCACATAAAACCTTGAAATTTTGTGACAATAAAGTACTCGTGCTTCTTGTCAGTTAAAGTCATCGCTCATAGCTCTGCGCTCCTTGAATCCATAATCAAATACTGATAAAACTTCAAATGGCCCTAACTTCTATACGGTGCGTTCTATACCTATCAAAGTTTGTAACATTCCAATGCTTGTAAGTTTTTACTGGAGCGTCATAAAATCTTGAAATTTTGTGAGAATAAAGTACTCGAGTTTCTTGTCAATTTAAGCAATCGCTCATAGCTATGCTACCCTTGACTCCCGAATCAAACACTGAACAACTTCAAATAGCCCTAACTTCTATACGGTGCGTCCTACACCTATCAAAGTTTGCAACATTCAAATGCTTGTAACTTTTTACTGGAGCGTCATAAAACCTTGAAATTTGGTGACAATAAAGTACTCGTGCCTCTTAACAATTGAAGCTATCGCTCATAGCTACCCTTGAGTCCCAAATCCAACGCTGATAAAACTTCAAATAACCCTAACTTCTATACGGTGCGTCCTACACCTATCAAAGTTTGAAACAATCAAATGCTTGTAACTTTTTACTGGAGCGTCATAAAACCTTGAAATTTTGTGACAACAAAATACTCGAGCCTCTTATCAATTTAAGCTATCGCTCATAGCCATGCTATCCTTGAGTCCCAAATCAAACACTGAAAAACTTCAAATGGCCCTAACTTCTATACGGTGGGTCCTACACCTATCAAAGTTTGCAACATTGAAATGCTTGTAACTTTTTACTGGAGCGTCATAAAACCTTGAAATTTTGTGACAATAAAGTACTCATGCCTCTTAATAATTTATACTTTCGCTCATAGCTATGCTACCCTTGAGTCCCAAATCAAACACTGACAAAACTTCAAATGGCCCTAACTTCTATACGGTGCGTCCTACACCTATCAAAGTTTGCAACATTCAAATGCTTGTAACGTTTTACTGGAGCGTCATAAAGTCTTGCAATTTTTTGACAATAAATTTCTCGACCCTCTTGTCAATTAAAATCATTGCTCATTCCTATGCTACCCTTGAATCCCAAATCAAACACTGATAAAACTTCAAATGGCCCTAACTTCTATACGGTGCTTCCTACACCTATCAAAGTTTGCAACATTCAAATGCTTGTAACGTTTTACTGGAGCGTCATAAAACCTTGAAATTTTGTGACAATAAAGTACTGGAGCCTCTGATGAATTTAATCTATCGCTCATAGCTATGCTACCCTTGAACCCCATATCAAACACTGATAAAACTTCAAATGGCCCTAACTTCTATGCGGTGCTTCCTACACCTATCAAAGTTTGCAACATTCAAATGCTTGTAACGTTTTACTGGAGCGTCATAAAATCTTGAAATTTTGTAACAATAAAGTACTCGTGTCTCTTAACAATTTAAACTATCGCTCATAGCTGCCCTTGAGTCCCAAATCAAACACTGATAAAACTTCAAATGACCCTAACTTCTATACTCTGCGTCCTATACCGATGAAAGTTTGCAACATTCAAATGCCACTAACTTTTTACAGGAGCGTCATAAAACCTTGAAATTTTGTGACAACAAAATACTCGAGCCTCTTATCAATTTAAGCTATCGCTCATAGCTATGTTGCCATTGCCTCCAAAACAAAAAACTGGTAAATCTTCAAATGGCCCTAGCTTCTATACGGTGCATCCTACACCTATCAAAGTTTGCAACAATCAAATACTTGTAACTTTTTACTGGAGCGTCATAAAACCTTGAAATTTTGTGACAATAAAGTACTCGTGCTTCTTGTCAATTAAAGTCATCGCTCATAGCTATGCTATCCTTGAATCCCAAATGAAACACTGCTAAAACTTAAAATGGCCCTAACTTCTATACGGTGCGTTCTATACCTATCAAAGTTTGCAACATTCAAATGCTTGGAAGTTTTTACTGGAGCGTCATAAAATCTTGAAATTTTGTGAGAATAAAGTACTCGAGCCTCTTGTCAATTTAAGCTATCGCTCATAGCTATGCTACCCTTGAGTCCCGAATCAAAGACTGAAAAATTTCAAATGGCCCTAACTTCTATACGGTGCGTCCTACACCTATCAAGGTTTGCAACATTCAAATGCTTGTAACTTTTTACTGGAGCGTCATAAAACTTTGAAAATTTGTGACAATAAAGTACTCATGCCTCTCAATAATTTAAGCTATCGCTCATAATCGCTGGGAATATTGATGATCCCACCTTACTTAATCTTGTAAATTTTAATATACCTATGAGGCAGTTGCGGTTCCCTAAATTATTCTTTATTAAATGTCATCGTACTAACTATGCTCTAAGTGAACCTTTAACTAGAGCATTGTCTTTATGTAACTCATTGTCAATTAATAATTGTATTGATTTCTCATTGTCTAAATTTACTTTTAAAAATTTCATTGTTAATTTATCCTAATGTTGGTTTTCAATGTTATCTGTCACTTAAATTTATATATTATGTTAAATCTTATTAATGTGTATTTTTACTCACTTCATATTAACTCTAGTCTGTAAGGATTTCTGTTATCCATAGACTCAATAAAGATCAATAAAAAAAAAAAAAAAAAAAAAAAATATCTATGCTACCCTTGAGTCCCAAATCAAACACTGTTAAAACTTCAAATGGCTTTAACTTCTATACGGTGCGTCCTACGCCTATCAAAGTTTGCAACATTCAAATGCTTGTAACTTTTTACTAGAGCGTCATAAAACCTTGAAATTTTGTGACAATAAAGTACTCGTGCCTCTTAACAATTAAAGCTATAGCTCATAGCTACCCTTGAGTCCCAAATCCAACACTGATAAAACTTCAAATGACTTTAACTTCTATACGGTGCTTCCTACACCTATCAAAGTTTGAAACAATCAAATGCTTGTAACTTTTTACTTGAGCGTCATAAAACCTTGAAATTTTGTGACAACAAAATACTCGAGCGTCTTATCAATTTAAGCTATCGCTCATAGCCATGGTATGCTTCAGTCCCAATTCAAACACTGAAAAACTTCAAATGGCTCTAACTTCTATACGGTGCGTCCTACACATATCAAAGTTTGCAACATTCAAATGCTTGTAACTTTTTACTGGAGAGTCATAAAGTCTTGAAATTTTTTGACAATAAAGTACTCGAGCCTCTTGTCAATATAAGCTGTCGCTCAGAGCTATGCTACCCTTGAGTTACAAATCAAACGCTGCTAAACTTTCAAATGGCCATAAATTCTGTACGGTGCATCCTGTACCTATCAAAGTTTGTAACAATCAAATGCTTGTAGCTTTTTACTCGAGCGTCATAAAACCTTGAAATTTTGTAACAATAAAGTACTCGTGTCTCTTAACAATTTAAACTATCTCTCATAGCTGCCCTTGAGTCCCAAATCAAACACTGATAAAACTTCAAATGACCCTAACTTCTATACTCTGCGTCCTATACCGATGAAAGTTTGCAACATTCAAATGCCACTAACTTTTTACAGGAGCGTCATAAAAACTTGAAATTTTGTGACAACAAAATACTCGAGCCTCTTATCAATTTAAGCTATCGCTCATAGCCATGCTACCCTTGAGTCCCAAATCAAACACAGAAAACCTTCAAATGGCCCTAACTTCTATACGTTGCATCTTACACATATCAAAGTTTGCAACATTAAAATGCTTGTAACTTTTTACTGGAGAGTCATAAAGTCTTGAAATTTTGTGCCAATAAATTACTCGACCCTCTTGGTAATTAAAGTTATTGCTCATGCTACCCTTGAGTCCGAAATCAAACACTGATAAAACGTCAAATGACCCTAACTGCTATACGGTGCATCCTACACCTATCAAAGTTTGCAACATTCAATTGCTTGTAACTTTTTACTGGAGCGTCATAAAACCTTGAAATTTTGTGACAATAAAGTACTCGAGCCTCTTGTCAATTTAAGCTATCGCTCATAGCTATGTTGCCATTGCCTCCAAAACAAAAAACTGATAAATCTTCAAATGGCCCTAGCTTCTATACGGTGCGTCCTACACCTCTCAAAGTTTGCAACAATCAAATGCTTGTAACTTTTTACTGGAACGTCATAAAACCTTGAAATTTTGTGACAATAAAGTACTCGTGCTTCTTGTCACTTAAAGTCATCGCTCATAGCTATGCTATCCTTGAATCACAAATGAAACACTGCTAAACCTTAAAATGGCCCTAACTTCTATACGGTGCGTTCTATACCTATCAAAGTTTGCAACATTCAAATGTTTGGAAGTTTTTACTGGAGCGTCATAAAATCTTGAAATTTTGTGAGAATAAAGTACTCGAGCCTCTTGTCAATTTAAGCTATCGCTCATAGCTATGCTACCCTTGAGTCGCGAATCAAAGACTGAAAAACTTCAAATGGCCCTAACTTCTATGCAACATTCAAATGCTTGTAACTTTTTACTGGAGCGTCGTAAAACCTTGAAAATTTGTGACAATAAAGAACTCATGCCTCTTAATAATTTAAGCTTTCGCTCATAGCTAGGCTACCCTTGAGTCCCAAATCAAACACTGATAAAACTTCAAATGGCTCTAACTTCTATACGGTGCGTCCTACGCCTATCAAAGTTTGCAACATTCAAATGCTTGTAACTTTTTACTAGAGCGTCATAAAACCTTGAAATTTTGTGACAATAAAGTACTCGTGCCTCTTAACAATTAAAGCTATGGCTCTTAGCTACCCTTGAGTCCCAAATCCAACACTGATAAAACTTCAAATGACCTTAACTTCTATACGCTGCTTCCTACACCTATCAAAGTTTGAAACAATCAAATGCTTGTAACTTTTTACTGGAGCGTCATAAAACCTTGAAATTTTGTGACAACAAAATATTCGAGCGTCTTGTCAATTTAAGCTATCGCTCATAGCCATGGTACCCTTGAGTCCCAATTCAAACACTGAAATCTTCAAATGGCTCTAACTTCTATACGGTGCGTCCTACACATATCAAAGTTTGCAATATTCAAATGCTTGCAACTTTTTACTGGAGAGTCATAAAGTCTTGAAATTTTTTGACAATAAAGTACTCGAGCCTCTTGTCAATATAAGCTGCCGCTCAGAGCTATGCTACCCTTGAGTCACAAATCAAACGCTGCTAAACTTTCAAATGGCCATAAATTCTGTACGGTGCATCCTATACCTATCAAAGTTTGTAACAATCAAATGCTTGTAGATTTTTACTGGAGCGTCATAAAACCTTGAAATTTTGTGACAATAAAGTACTGGAGCCTCTGATCAATTTAATCTATCGCTCATAGCTATGCCACCCTTGAACCCCATATAAAACACTGATAAAACTTCAAATTGCCCTAATTTCTATACGGTGCTTCCTACACCTATCAAAGTTTGCAACATTCAAATGCTTGTAACGTTTTACTGGAGCGTCATAGAATCTTGAAATTTTGTAACAATAAAGTACTCGTGTCTCTTAACAATTTAAACTATGGCTCATAGCTGCCCTTGAGTCCCAAATCAAACACTGATAAAACTTCAAATCACCCTAACTTCTATACTCTGCGTCCTATACCGATGAAAGTTTGCAACATTCAAATGCTTGTAAGTTTTTACTGGACGGTGCATCCTATACCTATCAAAGTTTGTAACAATCAAATGCTTGTAGATTTTTACTGGAGCGTCATAAAACCTTGAAATTTTGTGACAATAAAGTACTGGAGCCTCTGATCAATTTAATCTATCGCTCATAGCTATGCCACCCTTGAACCCCATATAAAACACTGATAAAACTTCAAATTGCCCTAATTTCTATACGGTGCTTCCTACACCTATCAAAGTTTGCAACATTCAAATGCTTGTAACGTTTTACTGGAGCGTCATAGAATCTTGAAATTTTGTAACAATAAAGTACTCGTGTCTCTTAACAATTTAAACTATGGCTCATAGCTGCCCTTGAGTCCCAAATCAAACACTGATAAAACTTCAAATCACCCTAACTTCTATACTCTGCGTCCTATACCGATGAAAGTTTGCAACATTCAAATGCTTGTAAGTTTTTACTGGAGCGTCATAAAATCTTGAAATTTTGTGACAACAAAATACTCGAGCCTCTTATCAGTTTAAGCTAAGTGATAATAAAGTACTCATGCCTCTTAATAATTTAAGCTTTCGCTCATAGCTATGCTACCCTTGAGTCCCAAATCAAACACTGACAAAACTTCAAATGGCCCTAACATCTATACGGTGCGTTCTATACCTATCAAAGTTTGCAACATTCAATTGCTTGTCACTTTTTACTGGAGCGTCATAAAACCTTGAAATTTTGTGACAATAAAGTACTCGTGCCTCTGATCAATTTAATATATCGCATATAGTTATGCTGCTCATTGCCTCCAAAACAAAAAACTGATAAATTTTCAAATGGCCCTAACTTCATTACTGTGCGGCCTCCACCTATCAAAGTTTGCAACATTCAAATGCTTGTAAAGTTTTACTGGAGCATCATAAAATCTTGAAATTTTGTGACAACAAAATACTCGAGCCTCTTATAAATTTAAGCTATCGCTCTTAGCCATGCTACCTTAGAGTCCAAAATCTAACACTGAAAAACTTCAAATGGCCCTAACTTCTATATGGTGCGTTCTATACCTATCAAAGTTTGCAACATTCAATTGCTTGTAACTTTTTACTGGAGCGTCAGAAAACCTTGAAATTTTGTGACAATAAAGTACTCGAGCCTCTTGTCAATTTAAGCTATCGCTCATAGCTATGCTACCCTTGAGCCCAAATCAAACACTGATAAGACTTCAAATGGCCCTAACTTCTATAGGTTGCTTCCTACACCTATGAAAGTTTGCAACATTCAAATGCTTGTAACGTTTTGCTGGAGCGTCATAAAATATTGAAATTTTGTGACTATAAAGTACTCGTGCCTCTTAACAATTTAATCTATCGCACATAGCTACCCTTGAGTCCCAAATCAAACACTGATAAAACTCTAAATAACCCTAAATTCTATACGGTGCGTCCCACATCTATCAAAGTTTGCAACAATCAAATGCTTGTAACTTTTTACATGAGCGTCATAAAACCTTGAAATTTTGTGACAACAAAATACTGGAGCCTCTTATCAATTTAAGCTATCGCTCATAACCATGCTACCTTAGAGTCCCAAATCAAACACTGAAAAACTTCAAATGGCCCTAACTTCTATACGGTGCGTCCTACAGATATCAAAGTTTGCAACATTCAAATGCTTGTAACTTTTTACTGGAGAGTCATAAAGTCTTAAAATTTTGTGCCAATAAATTATCCGACCCTCTTGTCAATTAAAATTTTTGCTCATAGCTATGCTACCCTTGAGTCCGAAATCAAACACTGATAAAACTTCAAATGACCCTAACTTCTATACGGTGCATCCTACACCTATCAAAGATTGCAACATTCAAATGCTTGTAACTTTTTACTGGAGCGTAATAAAATCGACCCTCTTATCAAATTAAACTATCCCTCATGCTACCCTTGAGTCCCAAATCAAAAACTGATAAAACTTCAAATGGCCCTTACTTCTGTACGGTGCGTCCTATACCTATCAAAGTTTGCAACAAAAAAATGCTTGTAACTTTTTGCTGAAGCGTCATTAAATCGTAAAATTTTGTGACAGTAAAGTACTCCAGCCTGTGATCAATTTAAGCTATCGGTCATAGCTATGCTACCCTTGAGTCCCAAATCAAACACTGTTAAAACTTCAAATGGCCGTAACTTCTGTATGTTGCGTCCTATACCTATCAAAGTTTGCAACAATCAAATGCTTCTAACTTTTTACTGGAGCGTCATAAAACATTGAAATTTTGTGACAACAAAATAATCGAGCCTCTTATCAATTTAAGCTATCGCTCATAGCCATGCTACAGTTGAGTCACAAATCAAACACTGACAAAACTTCAAAAAGCCCTTACTTCTATACGGTGCATCCTACACGTATCAAAGTTTGCAACATTCAATTGCTTGTAACTTTTACTGGAGCGTCATAAAACCTTGAAATTTAATGACAATAAAGTACTCGAGCCTCTTGTCAATTTAAGCTATCGCTCATAGCTATGCTGCCATTGCCTCCAAAACAAAAACACTGATAAATCTTCAAATGGCCCTAACTTCTATACGGTGCATCCTACACCTATCAAAGTTTGCAACAATCAAATGCTTGTAACTTTTTACTGGAGCGGCATAAAACCTTGACATTTTGTGGACACCAAATACTCGAGCCTCTTATCAATTTAAGCTATCGCTCATAGCCATGCTACAGTTGAGTCCCAAATCAAACACTGAAAAACTTCAAATGGTCCTAACTTCTATATGGTGCGTCCTACACCTATCAAAGTTTGCAACATTCAAATGCTTGTAACGCTTTACTGGAGCGTCATAAAACCTTGAAATTTAGTGACAATAAAGTACTCGAGCCTCTTGTCAATTTAAGCTATCGCTCATAGCCATGCTACAGTTGAGTCCCAAATCAAACACTGAAAAACTTCAAATGATCCTAACTTCTATATGGTGCGTCCTACACCTATCAAAGTTTGCAACATTCAAATGCTTGTAACGCTTTACTGGAGCGTCATAAAACCTTGAAATTTAGTGACAATAAAGTACTCGAGCCTCTTATCAATTTAAGCTATCGCTCATAACTATGCTACCCTTAAGTCCCAAATAGAACACTGAACAACTTCAAATGGCACTAACTTCTATACGGTGCGTCCTGCACCTATCAAAGTTTGCAACATTCAAATGCCTGTAACTTTTTACTGGAGCGTCATAACGTCTTGAAGTTTTGTGACAATAAATTACTCGACCCTTTTGTCAACATAAGCTATCGCTCATAACTATGCTACCCTTGCCCCAATATAAAATAGTGATAAATCTTCAAATGGCCCTAACTACTATACGGTGCGTCCCACACCTATAAAAGTTTGCAACAATCAAATGCTTGTAACTTTTTACTGGAACGTCATAAAACCTTGAAATTTTTGACAATAAAGTACTCGTGGTTCTTGTGAATTAAAGTCATCGCTCATTGCTATGCTATCCTTGAGTCCCAAATCAAACACTGCTAAAACTTGAAATGGCCCTAACTTCTATACGGTGCGTTCTCTACCTATCAAAGTTTGCAACATTCAAATGCTTGTGAGTTTTTACTGAAGCGTCATAAAATCTTGAAATTTTGTGAGAGTAAAGAACTCGAGCCTCTTGTCAATTTAAGTTATCGCTCATAGCAACCCTTGAGTTATGAATCAAACACTGAAAAACTTCAAATGGTCCTAACTTCTATATGGTGCGTCCTACACCTATCAAAGTTTGCAACATTCAAATGCTTGCAACGCTTTACTGGAGCGTCATAAAGTCTTGAAATTTTGTGATAATAAATTACTCGACCCTCTTGTCAATTAAAGTTATTGCTCATAGTTATGCTACCCTTGAGGCCCAAATCAAACACTGATAAAACTTCCAATGGTGCGTCCTATACCTATCAAAGTTTGTAACAATCAAATGCTTGTAGCTTTTTACTGGAGCGTCATAAAACCTTGATTTTTTGTGACAATAAAGTACTGGAGCCTTTGATCAATTTAATCTATCGCTCATAGCTATGCTACCCTTGAGCCCCAAATCAAACACTGACAAAGCTTCAAAAAGCTCTAACTTCTATACGGTGCATCCTACAACCTAGCAAAGTTTGCAACATTCAATTGCTTGTAACTTTTACTGGAGCGTCATAAAACCTTGAAATTTAGTGACAATAAAGTACTCGAGCCTCTTGTCAATTTAAGCTATCGCTCATAGCTATGCTGCCATTGCCTCCAATACAAAAAAACTGATAAATCTTCAAATGGCCCTAACTTGTATACGGTGCATCCTACACCTATCAAAGTTTGCAACAATCAAATGCTTGTAACTTTTTACTGGAGCGGCATAAAACCTTGAAATTTTGTGACAACAAAATAATCGAGCCTCTTATCAATTTAAGCTATCGCTCATAGCCATGCTACAGTTGAGTCCCAAATCAAACACTGAAAAACTTCAAATTTTCCTAACTTCTATACGGTGCGTCCTACACCTATCAAAGTTTGCAACATTCAAATGCTTGTAACGCTTTACTGGAGCGTCATAAAATCTTGAAATTTTGTGACAATAAAGTACTCGTGCCTCTTAACAATTTAAGCTATCGCTTATAGCTACACTTGAGTCCCAAATCAAATACTGATAAAACTTCAAATGACTCTAACTTCTATACGGTGAGTCCTACACCTATCAAAGTTTGCAACATTCGAATGCTTGTAAGTTTTTACTGGAGCTTCATAAAATCTTGAAATTTTGTGAGAATAAAGTAATCGAGCCTCTTATCAATTTAAGCTCTCGCTCATAGCCATGCTACCTTGAGTCCCAAATCAAACACTGAAAAACTTCAAATGGCCCTAACTTCTATACGGTGCGTCCTACACATATCAAAGTTTGCAACATTCAAATGCTTGTAACTTTTTACTGGAGAGTCATAAAGTCTTGAAATTTTGTGATAATAAATTACTCGACCCTCTTGTGAATTAAAGTTATTTCTCATAGCTATGCTACCCTTGAGTCCCAAATCAAACACTGATAAAACTTCAAATGGTGCGTCCTATATCTATCAAAGTTTGTAGCAATCAAATGCTTGTAGCTTTTTACTGGAGCGTCATAAAACCTTGAAATTTTGTGACAATAATGTACTGGAGCCTTTGATCAATTTAATCTATCGCTCATAGCTATGCTACCCTTGAGCCCCAAATCAAACACTGATAAAACTTCACATGGCCCTAACTTATATATGGTGCGTCGTATACCTATCAAAGTTTGCAACATTCAAATGCTTGTAAATTTTTACTGGAGCGTCATACAATCTTGAAATTTTGTGACAATAAAGTACTCGAGCCTCTTGTCAATTTAAGCTATCGCTCATAATTATGCTACCCTTAAGTCCCAAATAAAACACTGAAAAACTTCAAATGGCACTAACTTCTATACGGTGCGTCCTGCACCTATCAAAGTTTGCAACATTCAAATGCTTGTAACTTTTTACTGGAGCGTCATAACGTCTTGAAGTTTTGTGACAATAAAGTACTCGAGCCTCTTGTCAATTTAAGCTATCGTTCAAAGCGGTGCTACCCTTGAGTTTAAAATCAAACACTGATGAAACTTCAAATGGGCCTAACTTCTGTACTGTGCGACCAATACCTATCAAAGTTTGCAACAAAAAAATGCTTGTAACTTTTTGCTGAAGCGTCATTAAATCGTAAAATTTTGTGACAGTAAAGTACTTCAGCCTGTTATCAATTTAATCTATAGGTCATAGCTATGCTACCCTTGAGTCCCAAATCAAACACTGATAAAACTTCAAATGGCCATAACTTCTGTATGTTGCGTCCTTTAGCTATCAAAGTTTGCAACAATCAAATGCTTCTAACTGTTTACTGGAGCGTCATAAAACTTTGAAATTTTGTGACAATAAAGTACTCTCGCCTCTGATCAATTTAATCTATCGCATATAGCTATCCTACCCTTGAGTCCCAAATGAAACACTGACAAAACTTCAAAAAGCCCTTACTTCTTCAAAACTTCAAAAAGGCCTTACTGCATCCTACACCTATCAAAGTTTACAACATTCAATTGCTTGTAACTTTTACTGGAGCGTCATAAAACCTTGAAATTTAATGACAATAAAGTACTCGAGCCTCTTGTCAATTTAAGCTATCGCTCATAGCTATACTGTCATTGCCTCCAAAACAAAAACACTGATAAATCTTCAAATGGCCCTAACTTCTATATGGTGCATCCTACACCTATCAAAGTTTGCAACAATCAAATGCTTGTAACTTTTTACTTTAGCGGCATAAAACCTTGAAATTTTGTGACAACCAAATACTCGAGCCTCTTATCAATTTAAGCTATCGCTCATAGCCATGCTACAGTTGAGTCCCAAAGCAAACACTGAAAAACTTCAAATGGTCCTAACTTCTATATGGTGCGTCCTACACCTATCAAAGTTTGCAACATTCAAATGCTTGCAACGCTTTACTGGAGCGTCATAAAACCTTGAAATTTAGTGACAATAAAGTACTCGAGCCTCTTGCCAATTTAAGCTATCGCTCATAGCTATGCTGCCATTGCCTCCAAAACAAAAAAACTGATAAATCTTCAAATGGCCCTAACTTCTATATGGTGGATCCTACACCTATCAAAGTTTGCAACAATCAAATGCTTGTAACTTTTTACTGGAGCGGCATAAAAACTTGAAATTTTGTGACAACAAAATAATCGAGCCTCTTATCAATTTAAGCTATCGCTCATAGCCATGCTACAGTTAAGTCCCAAATCAAATACTGAAAAACTTCAAATGGTCCTAACTTCTATACGGTGCGTCCTACACCTATCAAAGTTTGCAACATTCAAATGCTTGTAACCCTTTACTGGAGCGTCATAAAATCTTGAAATTTTGTGACAATAAAGTACTCGTGACTCTTAACAATTTAAGCTATCGCTTATAGCTACACTTGAGTCCCAAATCAAATACTGATAAAACTTCAAATGACCCTAACTTCTATACGGTGCGTCCTACACCTATCAAAGTTTGCAACATTCGAATGCTTGTAAGTTTTTACTGGAGCTTCATAAAATCTTGAAATTTTGTGAGAATAAAGTACTCGAGCCTCTTATCAATTTAAGCTCTCGCTCATAGCCATGCTACCTTGAGTCCCAAATCAAATACTGATAAAACTTCAAATGGCCCAAACTTCTATACGGTGCGTCCTACACATATCAAAGTTTGTAACATTCAAATGCTTGTAACTTTTTACTGGAGAGTCATAAAGTCTTGAAATTTTGTGATAATAAATTACTCGACCCGCTTGTCAATTAAAGTTATTGCTCATAGCTATGCTACCCTTGAGTCCCAAATCAAACACTGATAAAACTGCAAATGGTGCGTCCTATACCTATCAAAGTTTGTAGCAATCAAATGCTTGTAGCTTTTTACTGGAGCGTCATAAAACCTTGAAATATTGTGACAATAAAGTACTCGAGCCTCTTGTCAATTTAAGCTATCGCTCAAAGCTGTTCTACCATTGAGTTTAAAATCAAACACTGATAAAACTTCAAATGGCCCTAACTTCTGTACGGTGCGTCCTATACCTATCAAAGTATGCAACAATAAAATGCCATATGCCAAATGGCCATAACTTCTGTACGTTGCGTCCTATACCTATCAAAGTTTGCAACAATCAAATGCTTATAACTTTTTACTGGGGCGTCATAATACCTTGAAATTTTGTGACAATGAAGTACTCGTGCCTCTGATCAATTTAATCTATCGCATATAGCTATGCTACCCTTGAGTCCCAAATCAAACACTGATAAATCTTCAAATGGCCCCAACTTCTATTCGGTGCGTCCTACACCTATCAAAGTTTGCAACAATCAAATGCTTGGAACTTTTTAATGGAGCGTCATAAAACCTTGAAATTTTGTTACAATAAAGTACTGGAGCCTTTGATCAATTTAATCTATCGCTCATAGCTATGCTACCCTTGAGCCCCAAATCAAATACTGCTAAAACTTCAAATGGCCCTAACCTCTATACGGTGCGTCCTACACCTATCAAAGTTTGCAACAATCAAATGCTTGTAATTTTTTACTGGAGCGTCATAAAGTCTTGAAATTTTGTGATAATAAAGTACTCGAGCCTCTTGTCAATTTAAGCTATCGCTCACAGCTATGCTACCCTTGAATCCCAATTCAAACACTGAAAAACTTCAAATGGCTTTAACTTCTATACGGTGCGTCCTACACCTATCAAGGTTTGCAACAATCAAATGCTTATAACTTTTTACTGGAGCGAAATAAAACCTTGAAATTTTGTGACAATAAAGTACTCGAGCCTCTTTTCAATTAAAGCTATCGCTCATAGCTATTCTGCTCATTACCTCCAAAACAAAAACTGATAAATCTTCAAATGGCCCTAACTTCTATACGGTGCGTCCTACACCTATCAAAGTTTGCAACATTCAAATGCTTGTAACGTTTTACTGGAGCGTCATAAAATCTTGAAATTTTGTGACAATAAAGTACTCGTGCCTCTTAACAATTTAAGCTAAAGCTCATAGCTACACTTGAGTCCAAAATCAAACACTGATAAAACTTCAAATGACCCTAACTTCTATACGGTGCATCCTACACCTATCAAAGTTTGCAACAATCAAATGTTTGTACCTTTTTCTGGAGCTTCATAAAACCTTTAAATTTTGTGATAATAAAGTACTCGAGCCTCTTGTCAATTTAAGCTATCGCTTATAGCTATGCTACCCTTGAGTCCGAAATCAAGGACTGATAAAACTTCAAACGGCCTTAACTTCTATACGGTGCGTCCTACACCTATTAAAGTTTGCAACATTCAAATGCTTGTGACGTTTTACTGGAGCGTCATAAAATCTTGAAACTTTGTGACAATAAAGTACTCGTGCCTCTTAACAATTTAAGCTATCGCTCATAGCTACCCTTGAGTCCCAAATCAAACACTGATAAAACTTCAAATGGCCTTAACTTCTATACGTTGCTCCTTACACCTATCAAAGTTTGCAACAATCAAATGCTTGTATCTTTTTACTGGAGCGGCATAAAACCTTGAAATTTTGTGACAATAAAGTATTCGTGCCTCTTATCAATTTAAGCTACCGCTTGTAGCTATGCTACCCTTGAGTCGCAAATCAAATACTGAAAAACTTCAAATTGCCCTAACTTCTGTACGGAGCGTCCTATACCTATCAGTGTTTGTAACAATCAAATGCTTGTAGCTTTTTACTGGAGCGTCATAAAACCTTTAAATTTTGTGACAATAAAGTACTGGAGCCTCTGATAACTTTAATCTATCCCTCATAGCTATGCTACCCTTGAGTCCCATGTCAAACACTGATAAAACTCCAAATGGCCCTAACTTCTATACGGTGGGTCCTACACCTATCGAAGTTCGCAGCAATCAAATGGCTGTAACTTTTTACTGGAGCGTCATAAAACCTTGAAATTATGGGACAATAAAGTACTCGTGCCTGTTATCAATTTAAGCTACCGCTTATAGGTATGCTACCCTTGAGTTCCAAATCCAACACTGAAAAACTTCAAATGGCCCTAACTTCTATACTGTGCGTCCTATACCTATCAAAGTTTGCAACATTCAAATGCTTTTATCTTTTTACTGGAGCGTCATAGAACCTTGAAATTTTGTGACAATACTACTATAGTACTCGTGCCTCTTATCAATTTAAGCTATCGCTCATAGTTATGCTACCCTTGAGCCCCAAATCAAACACTGTGTAATGTTCATCTGGTGATAATGAACTATATATGTATATATTTTATTTAACGCCTGATTCATGGTTATGCATTATGCATCTATTCATATTAGGTCGCCCTGAATTTTCAGATATCCTTGTAAAGGCGTGGATATAATGCCGAGAAATTAGGCCAAATGCCGCTCTTAGAAATTAAGCCTCAAGGCTCAGATATTCCTATCTATGTTCGCCACAAGTCAAAGATAAATAAAAGACAAGTGTTGCTTTTGGAGGTCAGCACCAGTCTGATTTTAATTTGTATTTTTAGTAAAAAGTTAAGTTAACATCAGTTCTTAATTTCTATATCTTACTCTACAATCAATGCCAGCCCACTCACTCACTCTTTCCTAAAATATATAAAATGCTTCGTTTACGAGAAAGTGAACTGCATTGATTGGTCATCAGTATTTTGTTATTGATAAGTGGAGGGGAAATCCATATGCTAGGCATGACTGATCATTAACCGCGTTCAAGGGCAGGCGCTCTGCAATAATGCCGCGTCAACTATTTCAAGTGCATTGCCCATGTGCAATTTGATGCGCATGCACTTGAAAATTCATAAACATGCCAAAAGACACTTGCAGTGTGTTGGTGGTCGTTTGATGACATTGCGCTATAGCCCGCTAGCACACACTCTTATCGTGCGCTATGACCAGCATGCATATACACTACATCCTTCCCCTACAAGATTTATTTATACTAGTTGACAATAAAAGGCAAGCAATATAAATATGTAATTCTTCTTTTAAAATTTCTTATGCTTACATTTAATTAGGTTATTATTATGTATTCTAACAATATTTTTATTTAATTCTATGTAACTATTTGGACCTTTTTGTTTTATGATTTTGTATGGTCCCTTATATGGTAAGTCTAGTTTCTCTGACTTCTGTTTGATATTTCTTTGGGAGGTTCATATATGAGAAACTTCAAACCATTTGTTTGAGTTCTCTGCAGATTATTATAAATTCTCTTAAATTCTGATACTCCTATTTTAGTTAGTAGGTCGTCATCAGATGATATGCATAGTCTTTCTATATGTGCATTGCTCATTTTTGATATGAGATTCTTCAAAACCAATTTTGCCTCTGGTAGAGTGTCATTCTCATATCCTGCAATCACTAATCGTTTATCTGCTTCTATTTTTAAATTGGGCCTCTTTTTATTTATTTTCATTCCTCCATTATTTATTTTTTTAAATTGCAATTTATTCATGTTTTTAGTATCAGATATCGAAAATGCATGCCATATGTGTAGCTGATCGGACTGCACTGGTTCACGCGTTTCAACATCTGCTCTTGTTACAGAATTTCCTGTGTTCTGTTTTTCACTTTTCTCCGCTTTTGAGCGTTTTCCCGTCATGGGTCGGGTTATAATCTGTGCTCGTTGTTAGCATGTTTTTTAGTTCATCAGACTGAAGCGTAATTCTTGATAGGGCATCGGCATTAAGTATTCATTTTACCTTGTTTGAATAGGATAGTGAAATCATATTCCATGAGATCCATCCTAATTCTGGTAAGTTTTGAAGAGGGAGTTTTGTGTGTGAAAAGACTCACAAGTGGTCTGTGGTCAGTGTATACTATGAACTTTTTGCCAAATAAATATGGCCTAAAATGAATCGCCAAAAGTTCCTTTTCAATCACTGGTTTATTCAACTCATGTTTGTTGAGTGTTCTACTCGCATAAGCGATCGGCTTATCTGTACCAACCTCTCCTTGCGATAATATTGCACCTAACGCACGATTGGACGCATCAGTGGTGAGTACAAAAGTTTTGGTGAAATTTGGGTAACTAAGTATATGAGGAGATATAAGTTTTTGTTTAAGTGTTTGGAATCCAGTTTCACATTTGTCGTCCTAATGAAATATGGCATTTTTCTTTAATAATGCATTTAAAGGTTTTGCAATTTGTGCGAAATTGTTGACAACTCTTCTGTAATAATTACAGAATGCAACAAATCTTCTCGTGTCATCAGCATTTAATGGCTTAGGGTAGTTTTTAATGGCATCATTCTTGCTTGGATCGGTAGTGATACCGTTAGCAGTGATTAAATGACCTAAATAGACTACTTCGGATTTTAAGAAGTTATATTTGGTAGGATTTAATTTTAAATTATATTGCTGCAGCTTTTCAAATACTTTGGTTAGATTGATATTGTGTTCTCAAAGGTTGGCTCCAAATACAATGATATCTTCTACATAAAGGAAAGCCGACTCAGCGCAAGAGAAAGAGATTTTTAATCCGAATGGTAGGCGTTTGAAATGAAAGTGTCCTGAACTGGTTGAAAATGCTGTGAGAGGTCTGCATTTTGGTTCAAGAGGAATCTGGTGAAAAGAGCTAGTCATGTCCAAGGTTGAGAAATATTTAGCTTTATTTAATTTATCTAGCACGTCATCTAAACGAGATAGTGGAAACTTGTCATCTACTATCTTTTTGTTTAGTGCTCTAAAATCAACAACCAATCTCCATTTCTTCTCACCATTAATACTCTTTTTAGGTACAACCAGTAGGGGAGAATTGTATGGGCTAACAGATGGTTCAATAATGTCGTTTTGTAGAAGTTCAACTTGTCCATCTATGTCATCTTTTTGTACATTTGGTAGCCTATAGTTTCTTATATATACTGAAGTGTTGGTTATGGTGGATATGTTTTGCTCATAAAAATTATTTACTGATAATGTTTCTCCCTCTAAATAAAAAATATCTTGATATTTGCGACATATGTCGACTATTTAATTTTTCTCTTTCCTACCTAATTTGTTGAGTTTTAGAAGATCTTTGATATCTGAAAATCTATCATCATTATTGCTTGTGGTATTTTTATTTCTTGCTACAATATAAAAGTTTGCTACAGGTTCTACTGTGAGCGAAATATTTTCCAATGTTACAAGCTCTGAGTATTTATAATCGCTATGTGTTTATGTCCATCTTTGGGCATCAAAGTATTGGCCAAAAAAACACCCTTTGCTATTTCCAAGCTGTGTACTAAACTGCCCTCTGCTATTTGTGTTGACAGAGCGTGTAGCACTTGACTTCTTGGTTGTATAGAGATAGTGTCAGCAATTTTTAGCTTTGTGTTTATTGGTACAGTAACTTGTTCGTCATTTATGTGCATTTGTAGTGTGCACGTTTCATAGTCTAATTTACATTGATGTTTCAATAGAAAATCTTTTCCTAGTATACCATTTGTTGCTATTGGTATCTCATTGTTAATCACATGAAGTTTATGTGTAATAGTTTGATTTTCTAAAATTAATTATGTTTCTACTGCACCTAATGTAGATGTTACCTTATCAAATATTCCCTTAATCGAAATGCATTTCTTATTATCTATAGTTTTTGGGTTGACATACTCATGTTTTATCAATGAAATGTCTGCTCCCGTATCTATTAAAAACTTCAGATTTCTACCTGCTACTCTTATAACTATATAATTACTGTTTGTTTCTAAATTTACTGAGTTTATTACGTGCTCAGCATTTTCGCGGTGTGCCCCGGACACTATTGGCCGGTCAGTTTCCCTGCCTACCCTTGTTTTGTCGCGTATTGTAGTTGTTGTGATTTTGATGTGACTGATTATCCCGGGCATTTTGGTATCTGTATTTTCATACCGCCGTGTGTTATTGTTGTAGTTTTGGTTCGACTGTTTGTCACGTTCGTTTTGGTTTCTGTTTGTATTCTCGTATCGTCGTACGTAGTTCTTATTGTAATTTCGTTGCCTGTTCATGGAGAAATTATGTGGTCTATTAAACTGTGCATATGGTGTGTTTTCTGCTTCTAATTCTGTTGCTATTTGAATGGCTTCTGTTAATGTCTGCGGCCTAGCTGCTATTACTGTGGGTTTTAAATTGTTATTCAAACCCTTTTTAAATGCTGCAAGGCCTAACTGATCATTAAGCTTTATTACTAACTCCTTGCTTTCATTACCGTGTTCACTGATCTGTATGCTACTGAGGCCTGCAATTAAGTTCTCTATTTTTGTAGCATATTGGAATACATTCAGTTTTCCTTGG
The DNA here is from genome assembly GCA_920105625.2 of Clusia tigrina. Lineage (NCBI taxonomy): Eukaryota > Metazoa > Arthropoda > Insecta > Diptera > Clusiidae > Clusia > Clusia tigrina. Next base: position 1,267,274 of record CAKKTE020000310.1, on the reverse strand, counting down.
TAGATAGTAGTCAGATCTGCTTGAATCTTATTTGCATTACTATGCACCCTGAAGTTTCTGTTGAGGGCGTCTGCTAGTTGTTCTACAGTGACTGCTTTCGGCTCAACTAGCAACTTATTGCGGACAGAGTCCGAAAATTTCGTTGCATAAATAAATTCCACCAGTGTAGGTATGTGAGCGTCTGGAATAGTCTTTGCATAAAATTCAAGAAGACCAATGAATTTCGATAGAGTTGATATTTTGCCATCAAAATCTGGTATGATTTTTGCTGCTGTGCAAATATCGAAAGCTGGAACTGAAAAGTTGCGAAGAGGATCGGAAGTTGCCATAGTGTGTTTGTATTTAGATATTAACAAATTATTTATTTGTTTGTATAGGCCAATAAATTCGTTTAACTCGGCAGTGCTTAAGGTGAAACGAATGATTTCTAATTCTTGCATAGTGTCTGCAATGAACTTGGAGCTATATGTGCGTGTTGGATTCTTCTTTAAATTTTTCAGAATCAGGACAACTTTCTGTAGCGACATTAATTAATTATAATGGCTTGAATGATGAATCGAATTAATTTTGCAATTACCGTACTTCTTAAAGATAAAATATTGCATTATAATTTTAAAAAAATTTGTTGTTCTTTCTATTTTTTTTTTTATCTATACCTTACTTAGTATATCCGTGCTTTTGCGGATTTGACGATAACATATGTCTAATAAAATTCATTTATTTTAATTATTATAAGGATAAAAATAGCTAATGCTAAAAATGCTATTATACTTTTTGATATGAATTCGGAGCCATTCATTGCTGTCATCTGGCTGTTCGCGTTGTTGTTGTTAGGAGATAGGATGATCTCCTCATTTTTGTCTGCCTTTGTCCCATCTCTCAATTGTTGTAACTTAGTGATGAGATTTTTCTTCAGCTGATAATCCTTTGTTATGGGAATAATTCTGTGTAATTCCGCTCGCTGTTTGCGAAGCCGTACAGCTTTGCCTGCTCTTGTTTTCCGTTTCCTCTGCGGCAGTGGTGGTGTTTTTGCACGCTTCTGTTGGCGAGCAAGATAATGTTCAATGGAGAGTGGCTGCGGCCCTAGTTTTATCGAGGTTGGTGTATACTTTTCCTCTTTGGTTGTCTGCGGACACACCGATTTTCGGACGTACTCGTCTTCAATGACTTCTGTGGCGTTTCTCATATACGCCTCCCACCTGGTAAAAATTTCGTCAGCCTCAGCCCGATTCATCGATTTTTTTTTTAGGATGAAGTTCATAAAATATACTGGGTCTGGATCAATCATATGCGCTGGATAACGTTTCCTGATATCCGTTTGGGCAGGATCGCCATGTAATATTCATCTGATGATAATGAACTATATATGTATATATTTTATTTAACGCCCTGATTCATGGTTATGCAATATGCATCTATTCATATTAGGTCGCCCTGAATTTTCAGATATCCTTGTAAGGGCGTGGATATAACGCCGAGAAATTAGGCCAAAGCCCTCTCTTAGAAATTAAGCCTCAAGGCTCAGATATTCCTATCTATGTTCGCCACTAGGCAAAGATAAAGAAAAGACAAGTGTTGCTTTTAGAGGTTTATATTTTTAGTATAAAGGAAAGTTAATATCAGTTCTTAATTTCTATATCTTACTCTACAATCAATGCCAGCCCACTCACTCACTCTTTCCTAAAATATATAAAATGCTTCGTTTACGAGAAAGTGAACTGCATTGATTGGTCATCAGTCTTTTGTTATTGATAAGTGGAGGGGAAATCCATATGCTAGACATGACTTATCATTATCCGCGTTCAAGGGCAGGCGCTCTGCAATAATGCCGCGTCAACTATTTCAAGTGCATTGCCCATGTGCAATTCGATGCGCATGCACTTTAAAATGCATAAACATGCCAAAACACAATTGCAGTGTGTTGGTGGTCGTTTGATGACATTGCGCTATAGCCCGCCAGCACACAATCTTATCGTGCGCTATGACCAGCATGCATATACACTACAACTGATAAAACATCAAACGGCCTTAACTTCTATACGGTGCGTCCTACACCTATCAAAGTTTGCAACATTCAAATGCTTGTGACGTTTTAAATAAAGTACTCGTGCCTCTTAACAATTTAAGCTATCGCTCATAGCTACCCTTGAGTCCCAAATCACTGAAAAACTTAAAATGGCCCTAACTTCTATACGGTGCGTCGTACACTATCAAATTTTGCAACATTCAAATGCTTGTAACTTTTTACTGGAGAGTCATAAAGTCTTGAAATTTTCTAACAATAAAGCACTCGAGCCTCTGTCAATTTAAGCTATCGCTCATAGCTATGCTACCCTTGAGTCCGAAATCAAACACCGATAAAACTTCAAACGGCTTTAACTTCTATACGGTGCGTCCAATACCTATAAAAGTTTGTAACAATCAAATGCTTGTAGCTTTTTTCTGGAGCGTCATAAAATCTTGAAATTTTGTGACAATAAAGTACTCGAGTCTCTTTTCAATTTAAGTTATCGCTCATAGCCATGCTTCCCTTGAGTCGCTAATCAAATACTGAAAAACTTCAAATGGTCCTAACTTCTGTACGGAGCGTCCTATACCTATCAAAGTTTTTAACAATCAAATGCTTGTAGCTTTTTACTGGAGCGTCATATAACCTTAAAATTTTGTGACAATAAAGTATTCGTGCCTCTTATCAATTTAAGTTACCGCTTGTAGCTATGGTACCCTTGAGTCCCAAATCAAACACTGATAAAACTTCAAATGGCCCTAACTGCTGTTCTGTGCGTCCTATACATATCAAAGTTTGTAACAATCTAATGCTTGTGCCGTTTTACTGGAGCGTCATAAAATCTTGAAATTTTGTGACAATAAAGTACTCGGGCCTCTTAACAATTTAAGCTATCGCTCATAGCTTCCCATCAGTCCCAAATCAAATACTGCTAAAATTTCAAATGGCCCTAACTTCTATACGGTGCGTCCTACACCTATCAAAGTTTTCAACAATCAAATGCTTGTAACTTTTTACTGGAGCGTCAAGAAACCTTGACATTTTGAGACAATAAAGTATTCGTGCCTCTTATCAATTTAAGCTAACGCTTGTAGCTATGGTACCCTTGAGTCCCAAATCAAACACTGATAAAACTTCAAACGGCCCTAACTTCTGTTCTGTGCTTCATATACCTATCAAAGTTAGTAACAAATGCTTGTAGCTTTTTTCTGAAGCGTCATAAAATCTTGAAATTTTGTGACAATAAAGTACTCGAGTCTCTTATCAATTTAAGTTATCGCTCATAGCCATGCTTCCCTTGAGTCGCTAATCAAATACTGAAAAACTTCAAATGGCCCTAACTTCTGTACGGAGCGTCCTATACCTATCACAGTTTGTAACAATCAAATGCTTGTAGCTTTTTACTGGAGCGTCATAAAACCTTTAAATTTTGTAACAATAAAGTACTGGAGCCTCTGATCAAATTAAAATATCGCTCATAGGTATGCTGCCATTGAGTCCCATATCAAACTCTGATAAAACTTCAAATGGCCCTAACTTGTATAAAGTGCGTCCTACACCTATCAAAGTTTGCAACAATCAAATGCTTGTAACTTTTTACTGGAGCGTCATAAAACCTTGAAATTTTGTGACAATAAAGTACTCGTGCCTGTTATCAATTTAAGCTACCGCTTGTAGCTATGCTACCCTTGAGTCCCAAATCACACACTGATAAAACTTCAAATGGCCCTAACTTCTATACTGTGCGTCCTATACCTATCAAAGTTCGCAACACTCAAATGCTTTTAACTGTTTACTGGAGCGTCATAGAACCTTGAAATTTTGTGACAATACTTCTATAGTACTCGTGGCTCTTATCAATTTAAGCTATCGCTCATAGTTATGCTACCCTTGAGCCCCAATTCAAACACTGATAAAACTTCAATCGGCCTTAATTTCTATACGGTGCGTCCTACACCTACCAAAGTCTGCAACATTCCAATGCTTGTGCCGTTTTACTGGAGCGTCATAAAATTTGAAATTTTGTGACAATAAAGTACTCGGGCCTCTTAACAATTTAAGCTATCGCTCATAGCTGCCCTTCAGTCCCAAATCAAATACTGCTAAAATTTCAAATGGCCCTAACTTCTTTACGGTGCGTCCTACACCTATCAAAGTTTGCAACAATCAAATGCTTGTAACTTTTTACTGGAGCGTCATGAAACCTTGAAATTTTGTGACAATAAACTATTTGTGCCTCTTATCACTTTAAGTTATCGCTCATAGCCATGCTACCCTTGAGTCCCAAATTAAACACTGAAAAACTTGAAATGGCCCTAACTTCTGTACAGAGCGTCCTATACCTATCATAGTTTGTAACAATCAAATGCTTGTAGCTTTTTACTGGAGCGTCATAAAACCTTTAAATTTTGTAACAATAAAGTACTGGAGCCTCTGATCAAATTAAAATATCACTCATAGGTATGCTACCCTTGAGTTCCGTATCAAACACTGATAAAACTTCAAATGGCCCTAACTTCTATAAGGTGCGTCCTACACCTATCAAAGTTTGCAACAATCAAATGCTTGTAACTTTTTACTTGAAATTTTGTGACAACAAAGTACTCGTGCCTCTTATCAATTTAAGCTACCGCTTGTAGCTATATTACCCTTGAGTCCCAAATCAAACACTGATAAAACTTCAAATGGCCCTAACTTCTATACTGTGCGTCGTATACATATCAAAGTTTGCAACATTCAATTGCTTGTAACTTTTTACTGGAGCGTCATAGAACCTTGAAATTTTGTGACAATAAAGTACTCGTGCCTTTTATCAATTTAGGCTTTCGCTCATAGGTATGCTACCCTTGAGTCCGAAATCAAACACTGATAAAACTTCAAATGGCCCCAAATTCTATAAGGTGCGTCCTACACCTATCAAAGTTTGCAACAATCAAATGCTTGTAACTTTTTACTGGAGCGTCATAAAACCTTGAAATTTTGTGACAATAAAGTACTCGTACCTGTTATCAATTTAAGCTCCCGCTTGTAGCTATGCTACCCAATCAAACACTGATAAAACTTCAAATGGCCCTAACTTCTATACTGTGCGTCCTATACCTATCAAAGTTAGCAACATTCAAATGCTTTTAACTGTTTACTCAACCTTGAAATTTTGTGACAATACTTCTATAGTACAAGTGCCTCTTATCAATTTAAGCTATCGCTTATAGTTATGCTACCCTTGAGCCCCAAATCAAACACTGATAAAACTTCAAACGGCCTTAATTTCTATACGGTGCATCCTACACCCATCAAAGTTTGCAACATTCCAATGCTTGTGCCGTTTTTCTGGAGCGTCATAAAATCTTGAAATTTTGTGACAATAAAGTATTCGTGCCTCTTAACAATTTAAGCTACCGCTTGTAGCTATGGTACCCTTGAGTCCCAAATCAAACAGTGATAAAACTTCAAATGGCCCTAACTTCTGTTCTGTGCGTCCTATACCTATCAAAATTTGCAACACTCAAATGCTTGCGACGTTTTACTGGAGCGTCATAAAATCTTGAAATTTGGTACAATAAAGTACTCGGACCTCTTAACAATATAAGCTATCGCTCATAGCTACCCTTGAGTCCCAAATCAAACACTGATAAAACTTCAAATGGCCTTAACTTCTATGGGGTGCGTCTTACACCTATCAAAGTTTGCAACAATCAAATCCTTGTATCTTTTTACTGGAGCGGCATAAAATCTTGAAATTTTGTGACAATAAAGTACGCGTGCCTCTTATCAATTAAAGTTATCGCTCATAGCTCTGCCACCCTTGAGTCCCAAATGAAATACTGATAAAACTTCAAATGGCCCTAACTTCCATACGGTGCGTCCTACACCTATCAAAGTTTGCAACATTCTAATGCTTGTCACTTTTTACTGGAGCGTCATAAAGTCTTGAAATTTTGTGACAATAAATTACTCGACCCTCTTGTCAATTAAAGTTATCGCTTATAGCTATGCTACCCTTGAATCCCAAACCAAGCACTGATAAAACTTCAAATGGCCCTAACTTCTATACGGTGCGACCTACACCTACCAAAGTTTGCAACAATCAAATGCTTCCTACTTTTTACTGGAGCGTCATAAAACCTTGAAATTTTGTGACAACTAATGTACTCGAGCCTCTTATCAATTTAAGCTATCGCTCATTGCTATGCTACTCTTGAGTCCCAAATCAAACATTGATAAAACTTCAAATGGCCGTAACTTCTATACGGTGCGTCCTATACCTATCAAAGTTTGCAACAATCAAATGCTTATAACTTTTTACTGGAGCGTCATAAAACCTTGAAATTGCGTGACAAATCGAGCCTGTTGTCAATTTAAGCTATTGCTCATAGCTATGCTTTCCTTGAGTCCCAAATCAGACACTGATAAAACTTCAAATTACCCCAACTTCTGTATGGTGCGTCCTTCACCTATCAAAATTTGCAAACATTCAAATGCTTGTAACTTTTTACTGGAGAGTCATAAAGCCATCAAATTTTGTGACAATAAAGTACTCGAGCCTCTTATCAATTTAAGCTATCGCTCATAGCTATGCTACCTTTGAGTCCCAAATCAAACACTCATAAAACTTCAAATGGCCCTAACTTCTATACAGTGCGTCCTATACCTATCAAAAGTTGTAACAATCAAATGCTTGTAGCTTTTTACTGGAGCGTCATAAAACCTTGAAATTTTGTGACAATAAAGTACTCGAGTCTCTTATCAATTTAAGTTATAGCTTATAGCCATGCTACCCTTGAGTCCCAAATCAACCACTGAAGAACTTCAAATGGCCCTACCTTCTGTACGGAGCGGCCTATACCTATCACAGTTTGTAACAATCAAATGCTTGTAGCTTTTGACTGGAGCATCATAACACCTTTAAATTTTGTGACAATAAAGTGCTGGAGCCTCTGATCAATTTAATCTATCGCTCATAGCTATTCTACCCTTGAGTCCCAAATTAAACACTGATAAAACTTCAAATGGCCCTAACTTCTGTTCGGTGCGTCCTATACCTATCAAAGTTTGTAACAATCAAATGCTTGTAGCTTTTTACTGGAGCGTCATAAAACCTTGAAATTTTGTGACAATAAAGGACTCGAGCCTCTTATCAATTTAAGTTATCGCTCATAGCCATGCTACCCTTGAGTCCGAAATTAAACACTGATAAAACTTCAAATGGCCTTAACCCTCTCATGCCCGAATTAAAATGGGCGGGTCTAAAAATTTTTTTATGCATGATATATGTTAGTCTTGAGTCAGATATGAACTGACAAAAAATTCAAAGTCCTTGGTATCCTGGTTCGTTAGTTACAGGATGTTGCCTATAGGCAACATTGGGCAATAGTTGTAAATTTTAAGAAAACATGTATTTTTTTTTTATTGAAATTTAAGTATGAAAAGATACAAAACAATTTTTTTGTGGATTACAGCACAAATATACGTTGCATTTGCTACATTTAGAGCGCGGATAACCAGTGTGGCATAGCCTGAATCTACCTTTTGCTCCCCATTCTAGAAGAAGGAAGCAGACCCCTGAATCGAGAGCGGCACGACTGAGACGCCTACAGAGACGCTGACAGAGGCTGGGACGCCGACTGAGGCAGATAGGGGTAGATATAAGCATAGAGAAAGCAGCAGACCCCCCCCAATCGACAGCGGCAGCGACTGAGACGCCTATAGAGACGCTGGAAGAGGCTGGGACGCCGACTGAGGCAGATAGGGGTAGATATAAGCATAGAGAAGGCAGCAGACCCCCCAATCGACAGCGGCAGCGACTGAGACGCCTACAGAGACGCTGAAAGAGGCTGCGACGCCGACTGAGGCATATAGGGGTAGATATAGGCATAGAGAAGGCAGCGGACCCCCCAATCGACAGCGGCAGCGACTGAGACGCCTACAGAGACGCTGAAAGAGGCTGCGACGCCGACTGAGGCAGATAGGGGTAGATATAGGCATAGAGAAGGCAGCGGACCCCCCAATCGACAGCGGCAGCGACTGAGACGCCTACAGAGAAGTTGACAGAGGCTGCGACGCCGACTGAGGCAGATAGGGGTAGATATATGCATAGAGAAGGCAGCAGCCCCCAATCGACAGCGGCAGCGACTGAGAGTCCTACAGAGACGCTTACAGAAACTGCGCCGCTGACTGAGACGCCGACTGAGGCAGATATTGGTAGATATAGGCATAGAGAAGGCAGCAGACCCCCCATTCGACAGCGGCAGCGACTGAGACGCCTACAGAGATGCTGACTTAGACTGCGACGCCGACTGAGACGCCGACTGAGGCAGATAGGGGTAGATATAGGCATAGAAGAGGCAGCATACCCCCCAATCGACGGGGCCTAGACTGAGACGCCTACAGAGACGTTCAGTTCTGTTCTTTCCTGCTCTTCTTCATTTTCCTCATCCTCAGAATCATCCCAGTCAAAATTAGTAATTTTTTCAATTTCTGCCTGTGTTAGACCTCTTCGACGCATCTAAGTATGTATATACATAAAGAAATGTACATTGTTCAGAAATTACCACACTTGACCAATGTTGCCTATAGGCAACAGCACTTTTACAAAAATATTATAAACAAACTAAACACTTATCTCATGATTTTTTTTTTCTAAATAATTCTCTTACATTTATTTATTTATATTCTTCACTTGGTTTTACAATAAAACAATTATTTTAATGCTTTTTAAAACTTTGTCTATAAACACTTTTTTCGCGAAACGATTTTGACAAGTTCACTCTACTGAGAACGGCTACTGAATGAAATCGTGTACAGCTTACAATACAACAAATAGCTGTAAGCTTGCACAACACATATGACTACATAATGCAAAAAACCGCACGTCAAACAAATCAAAATAACGGGACTTAGAAGCATATAAGCACAATGTTGCCTATATGCAACATTGGGCATGAGAGGGTTAACTTCTATGGGGTGCGCCTTACACCTATCAAAGTTTGCAACAATCAAATCCTTGTATCTTTTTACTGGAGCGGCATAAAATCTTGAAATTTTGTGACAATAAAATACGCGTGCCTCTTATCAATTAAGGTTATCGCTCATAGCTCTGCCACCCTTGAGTCCCAAATCAAACACTGATAAAACTTCAAATGGCCCTAACTTCTATACGGTGGGTCCTACACCTATCAAAGTTTGCAACATTCTAATGCTTGTCACTTTTGCCTGGAGCATGATAAAGTCTTGAAATTTTGTGACAATAAATAACTCGACCCTCTTGTCAATTATAGTTATCGCTTATAGCTATGCTACCCTTGAGTCCCAAACCAAACACTGATAAAACTTCAAATGGCCCTAACTTCTATACTGTGCGTCCTATACCTATCAAAGTTAGCAACATTCAAATGCTTTTAACTGTTTACTGGATCGTCATAGAACCTTGAAATTTTGTGACAACTAATGTACTCGAGCCTCTTATCAATTTCAGCTATCGCTCATAGCTGCCCTTGAGTCCCAAATCAAATACTGCTAAAATTTCAAATGGCCCTAACTTCTATACGGTGCATCCTACACCTATCAAAGTTTGCAACAATCAAATGCTTGTAACTTTTTACTGGTGCGTCATAAAGTCTTGAAATTTTGTGACAATAAATTACTCGACCCTCTTGTCAATTAAAGTTATCGCTTATAGCTATGCTACCCTTGAGTCACAAATCAAACACTGCAAAACTTCAAATGGCCCTAACTTCTATACGGTGCGACCTACACCTATCAAAGTTTGCAACAATCAAATGCTTCCAAGTTTTTACTGGAGCGTCATAAAACCTTGAAATTTTGTGACAACTAATGTACTCGAGCCTCTTATCAATTTAAGCTATCGCTCATAGCTGCCCTTGAGTCCCAAATCAAATACTGCTAAAATTTCAAATGGCCCTAACTTCTATACGGTGCGTCCTACACCTATCAAAGTTTGCAACATTCAAATGCTTGTAACTTTTTACTAGAGCGTCATAAAGTCTTGAAATTTTGTGACAATAAATTACTCGACCCTCTTGTCAATTAAAGTTATCGCTTATAGCTATGCTACCCTTGAGTCCCACTGATAAAACTTCAAATGGCCCTACCTTCTATAAGGTGTGTCCTACACCTATCAAAGTTTGCAACAATCAAATGCTTGTAACTTTTTACTTGAAATTTTGTGACAACAAAGTTCTCGTGCCTCTTATCAATTTAAGCTACCTCTTGTAGCTATATTACCCTTGAGTCCCAAATCAAACACTGATAAATCTTCAAATGGCCCTAACTTCTATGCTGTGCGTCCTATACATATCAAAGTTTGCAACATTCAATTGCTTGTAACTTTTTGCCGGAGCGTCATGGAACCTTGAATTTTTGTGACAATAAAGTACTCGTGCCTTTTATCAATTTAGGCTATAGCTCATAGGTATGCTACCCTTGAGTCCGAAATCAAACACTGATAAAACTTCAAACGGCCTTAACTTCTATACGGTGCATCCTACACCTATCAAAGTTTGCAACACTCAAATCCTTGTATCTTTTTACTGGAGCGGCATAAAATCTTGAAATTTTGTGACAATAAAGTACGCGTGCCTCTTATCAATTAAAGTTATCGCTCATAGCTCTGCCACCCTTGAGTCCCAAATCAAATACTGATAAAACTTCAAATGGCCTTAACTTCTATACGGTGCGTCCTACACATTGCAACATTATAATGCTTGTCACTTTTTACTGGAGCGTCATAAAGTCTTGAAATTTTGTGACAATAAATTACTCGACCCTCTTGTCAATTAAAGTTATCGCTTATAGCTATGCTACCCTTGAGTCCCAAACCAAACACTGATAAAACTTCAAATGGCCCTAACTTCTATACGGTGCGACCTACACCTATCAAAGTTTGCAACAATCAAATGCTTCCTACTTTTTACTGGAGCGTCATAAAACCTTGAAATTTTGTGACAACTAATGTACTCGAGCCTCTTATCAATTTAAGCTATCGCTCATTGCTATGCTATCCTTGAGTCCCAAATCAAACATTGATAAAACTTCAAATGGCCGTAACTTCTATACGGTGCGTCCTATACCTATCAAAATTTGCAACAATCAAATGCTTATAACTTTTCACTGGAGCGTCATAAAACCTTGAAATTGCGTGACAAATCGAGCCTGTTTCCAATTTAAGCTATTGCTCATAGCTATGCTTCCCTTAAGTCCCAAATCAGACACTGATAAAACTTCAAATGACCCCAACTTCTGTATGGTGCGTCCTTCACCTATCAAAGTTTGCAACATTCAAGTGCTTGTAACTTTTTACTGGAGAGTCATAAAGCCATCAAATTTTGTGACAATAATGTACTCGAGCCTCTTATCAATTTAAGCTATCGCTCATAGCTATGCTACCTTTGAGTCCCAAATCAAACACTGATAAAACTTCAAATGGCCCTAACTTCTATACAGTGCGTCCTATACCTATCAAATTTTGTAACAATCAAATGCTTGTAGCTTTTTACTGGAGCGGCATAAAATCTTGAAATTTTGTGACAATAAAGTACGCTTGCCTCTTATCAATTAAGGTTATCGCTCATAGCTCTGCCACTCTTGAGTCCCAAATCAAACACTGATAAAACTTCAAATGGCCCTAACTTCTATACGGTGGGTCCTACACCTATCAAAGTTTGCAACATTCTAATGCTTGTCACTTTTGCCTGGAGCATGATAAAGTCTTGAAATTTTGTGACAATAAATAACTCGACCCTCTTGTCAATTATAGTTATCGCTTATAGCTATGCTACCCTTGAGTCCCAAACCAAACACTGATAAAACTTCAAATGGCCCTAACTTCTATACTGTGCGTGCTATACCTATCAAAGTTAGCAACATTCAAATGCTTTTAACTGTTTACTGGATCGTGATAGAACCTTGAAATTTTGTGACAACTAATGTACTCGAGCCTCTTATCAATTTCAGCTATCGCTCATAGCTGCCCTTGAGTCCCAAATCAAATACTGCTAAAATTTCAAATGGCCCTAACATCTATACGGTGCGTCCTACACCTATCAAAGTTTGCAACAATCAAATGCTTGTAACTTTTTACTGGTGCGTCATAAAGTCTTGAAATTTTGTGACAATAAATTACTCGACCCTCTTGTCAATTAAAGTTATCGCTTATAGCTATGCTACCCTTGAGTCACAAATCAAACACTGCAAAACTGCAAATAGCCCTAACTTCTATACGGTGCGACCTACACCTATCAAAGTTTGCAACAATCAAATGCTTCCAAGTTTTTACTGGAGCGTCATAAAACCTTGAAATTTTGTGACAACTAATGTACTCGAGCCTCTTATCAATTTAAGCTATCGCTCATAGCTGCCCTTGAGTCCCAAATCAAATACTGCTAAAATTTCAAATGGCCCTAACTTCTATACGGTGCGTCCTACACCTATCAAAGTTTGCAACATTCAAATGCTTTTAATTTTTTACTAGAGCGTCATAAAGTCTTGAAATTTTGTGACAATAAATTACTCGGCCCTCTTGTCAATTAAAGTTATCGCTTATAGCTATGCTACCCTTGAGTCCCAAACCAAACACTGATAAAACTTCAAATGGCCCTACCTTCTATAAGGTGTGTCCTACCCCTATCAAAGTTTGCAACAATCAAATGCTTGTAACTTTTACTTGAAATTTTGTGACAACAAAGTTCTCGTGCCTCTTATCAATTTAAGCTACCGCTTGTAGCTATATTACCCTTGAGTCCCAAATCAAACACTGATAAATCTTCAAATGGTCCTAACTTCTATGCTGTGCGTCCTATACATATTAAAGTTTGCAACATTCAATTGCTTGTAACTTTTTGCCGGAGCGTCATGGAACCTTGAATTTTTGTGACAATAAAGTACTCGTGCCTTTTATCAATTTAGGCTATCGCTCATAGGTATGCTACCCTTGAGTCCGAAATCAAACACTGATAAAACTTCAAACGGCCTTAACTTCTATACGGTGCATCCTACACCTATCAAATTTTGCAACACTCAAATCCTTGTATCTTTTTACTGGAGCGGCATAAAATCTTGAAATTTTGTGACAATAAAGTACGCGTGCCTCTTATCAATTAAAGTTATCGCTCATATCTCTGCCTCCCTTGAGTCCCAAATCAAATACTGATAAAACTTCAAATGGCCCTAACTTCTATACGGTGCGTCCTACACATTGCAACATTATAATGCTTGTCACTTTTTACTGGAGCGTCATAAAGTCTTGAAATTTTGTGACAATAAATTACTCGACCCTCTTGTCAATTAAAGTTATCGCTTATAGCTATGTTACCCTTGAGTCCCAAACCAAACACTGATAAAACTTCAAATGGCCCTAACTTCTATACGGTGCGACCTACACCTATCAAAGTTTGCAACAATCAAATGCTTCCTACTTTTTACTGGAGCGTCATAAAACCTTGAAATTTTGTGACAACTAATGTACTCGAGCCTCTTATCAATTTAAGCTATCGCTCATTGCTATGCTATCCTTGAGTCTCAAATCAAACATTGATAAAACTTCAAATGGCCGTAACTTCTATACGGTGCGTCCTATACCTATCAAAGTTTGCAACAATCAAATGCTTATAACTTTTCACTGGAGCGTCATAAAACCTTGAAATTGCGTGACAAATCGAGCCTGTTTCCAATTTAAGCTATTGCTCATAGCTATGCTTCCCTTGAGTCCCAAATCAGACACTGATAAAACTTCAAATGACCCCAACTTCGGTATGGTGCGTCCTTCACCTATCAAATTTGCAACATTCAAATGCTTGTAACTTTTTACTGGAGAGTCATAAAGCCATCAAATTTTGTGACAATAAAGTACTCGAGCCTCTTATCAATTTAAGCTATCGCTCATAGCTCTGCCACTCTTGAGTCCCAAATCAAACACTGATAAAACTTCAAATGGCCCTAACTTCTATGGGTGCGTCTTACACCTATCAAAGTTTTCAACAATCAAATCCTTGTATCTTATTACTGGAGCGGCATAAAATCTTGAAATTTTGTGACAATAAAGTACGCGTGCCTCTTATCAATTAAGGTTATCGCTCATAGCTCTGCCACCCTTGAGTCCCAAATCAAACACTGATAAAAATTCAAATGGCCCTAACTTCTATACGGTGCGTCCTACAGCTATCAAAGTTTGCAACATTCAAATGCTTGTGACGTTTTACTGGAGCGTCATAAAATCTTGAAATTTTGTTACAATAGAGTACTCGGGCCTCTTAACAATTTAACCCTTATATCAACGGCAACATACCTGGGTATGTTTAGCGTTTTCAAAACGCTGTAGCTCTGAACTGGATAATTGGATCTACTTGAAATTTCGTGATATCCTAGCGAAAACTGTTTTACGCAATAGTCTTAACTTTGGTTAGGATTGGGTCATCCGTTTGGTAGATAAAGCCCATTTACAAAGTTGCAGCCTTACGTCAACAGCATACATACCTGGGTATATGGGCTATATATAGTAAAACGCATGCAAATATGATGATATTTTTGAAAAGTATAGTTTCTTTTGAGTGAAAAAAATACTTATGGTATAAAAATTATTATAAACTAAAAAATAGTTATGAAAAAATATTTAAAAAAACAACGAAAAAATTTAAAATTATTGAAATTCAATTACATCTATCGCATTGCCTCAAGTCTTTGGAATGCTCTGGGCACACTGGTTTCTTGCATAATGTGCATGCTTTACGAGTATGGCGTCGCTTGGAGCAGATGTAGCAATTCCCCTTTACTTTTAGGCGTCCCGTACTATCACGCTCCTCCGCTTCATGTGCTCCAGCATCCACGGCTCGGATGGGCCTACCCATCATGGCTTCGATGGCGTTGCGCGTTGAAAAAACTCTGGATATTCTGCTGTCATTCGCCCTTCTCTCTATGTCTAGCTTGCATAGTTGCTCGCTTAGCTCATGGAGAAACATCCTACGGCGGCTTGTATATGATTTCAGGTGAGTGTTGTTGTCAACGTATATTATGTATGTAGCAAACGCAGCAACGTCCACAATATTATAAAAGAAAGCCAAAGGCCATCTATTTGTGCGCCGCTTGGTACTATATTCTGACAAGCACATGTCCATGTTATCAACTCCACCTTTGGTTTTGTTGTAGTCCAATATAAACAATGGCTTCTTCTTAGGACCGGCCGTTTCTGTTGTATAATGAGAAGTAGACAATATTACAACCGCCTTGTTTTTCTTGGGCACGTACGAGCAAATCGTAACGTGATTATAGAACCCAAACATTGATGATTCAGACTCACGTCCTTTGGGGTTGGCACGAATGTACGCCTTTTGTTGCAAGTACCCAATATAGATAAATTATTGTCTATCATCAAACATTTTGCCAAGTTGTAGCTAGTGAAAAAGTTGTCACATACAATATTTCTTCCACTTCCACCAAAAAGGTTGACACATAAATCATTTACTACACTTTAACCAACGTTTTTTTGACGTTCACTTGACGGTGCCATTCCTGTATAGATTTGTCCCTGCATTGAAAAATTAAATTCAATTTAGGTATTTATATTTTCAACAATATTGATAGTAGCTGCAATGGATAGGACGAAATGGAGTCGTGAAACCAGTTCCACCACGATAAGCATACAATTGTTCATCTACGGTGACGTTGGCTCTTGCCACGTAAAATCTACGAAGACAGCTGTTTAGCATCAAAAAAACGTCCGATATTGCTGCTGCTTTGTCAGTTTGTTTGCGTTGCTGGCGTGTGTTTCCATTATCAAAACGAATAAAGCGGCTAATTGCCCAAAATCGTCGTACACTCATTGCAGCACGATATAATGGATGTGATTTAGTTTTCCACAAATCTTTCGTATGCACGTAACCGGAATGTGTAACACCACTTAGCAAAAGTACGCCCAAATATGCATCAAATTCACTTTCGTTTATGGGAAGCCATGATCTGGGTTCTCTTGTTGGATGTTTTGTATTGCCATCATCAAAGAATTGCCTTGCCTTTCGATTTGATTCACGAATAATTATGTCGCATATTTCGCCTGACATTATCAATTTGAAAGTTTCTGCAATGGTCAAACCTTGCGTTGCCCGTACTGGTCCAGATTGTGCACTTCTTAGAATGTTGTGCTTACGGAATCTAACATGTTGTGATTGTATCGAAGACCAAACATTACCATCTCTGGCAGTAAAATATTCCCCAGTTTCAATTGGCGCATCTTCAAGTTATTCATCAGAATCACTGTCGTCCTCAGTGTCATATTCTGGTAACGTGGGCTCTTCAAAGTCTGAGTCATCGACACCAATATCACCTACACATTCATCTAAAGCCTCGTCATCAACTATTGAATCGTGGTCACTTATTGCTTCCTGGCTCTCTTCAAGCGTTTGACGAAAATATGCTTGCTGTTCTTCGTACGAAAGTGCACTTAGTTGTCGTGGAGTAAGCCATTCACCATCTGCCATTTCACTTTTATTTTATTTTTTTATTTCTACAAAATTAACAGAAACGTCTTTTCACTTCCAATCACAAATGTAAACTAAATTTGCTGACGAAACTACAAAGAATGAAATTTCTGCAAATTTCTTTTGTCTCTCCAGTTCCCGCCATTTCTCGGCATGCAATTTTCTATAAAAAACGTATGTACAATGACCACCTGCAAGGGTAAAACTGGTACTGAATCTTTTGTCCCTTACTAACACAATAAAAAAATGCAAGGGTAAAACTGGTTCTGAACCTTTTGTCTCTTACTATCACAATAAAAAAATGCAAGGGTAAAACTGGTTTTGAACCTTTTGTCTCTTTCTAACAAAATAAAAAAATATGCAGAATGGCGGGAAATGGAGAGACAGAAGAAATTCCAACAAACGAGTTAGCTATTAGCATTTATATGCTAACGGCATGACATTCCCCATACAAAACGTATGTATCCGGGTGTGTTGCTGTTGACGTGCGTAAAGAAGTTCTGCCGTTGACATAAGGGTTAAGCTATCGCTCATAGCTACCCTTGAGTCCCAAATCAAACACTGATAAAACTTACAATAGCCCTAACTTCTATACGGTGCGTCCTACACCTATCAAAGTTTGCAAGAATCAAATGCTTGTAACTTTTTACTGGAGCGTCATAAAACCTTGAAATTTTGTGACAATAAAGTACTCGAGCCTCTTGTCAATTTAAGCTATCGCTCATAGCTACCCTTGAGCCACAAATCAAATACCGGTAAAATTTCAAATGGCCCTAACTTCTATATGGTGCGTCCTACACCTATCAAAGTTTGCAACAATCAAATGCTTGTAACTTTTTACTGGAGCGTCATAATATATTCAAATTTTGTGACAATAAAGTACTCGAGCCCCTTATCAATTTAAGTTATCGCTCATAGCTATGCTACCCTTGAGTCCCAAATCAAATACAGATAAAACTTCAAATGGCCCTAACTTCTATACTGTGCGTCCTATACATATCAAAGTTTGCAACATTCAATTGCTTGTAACTTTTTACTGGAGCGTCATAGAACCTTGAAATTTTGTGACAATATAGTACTCGTGCCTCTTATCAATTTAGGCTATCGCTCATAGGTATGCTACCCTTGAGGCCGAAATCAAACACTGATAAAACTTCAAACGGCCTTAACTTCTATACGGTGCATCCTACACCTATCAAAGTTTGCAACACTCAAATGCTTGCGATGTTTTACTGGAGCGTCATAAAATCTTGAAATTTTGTTACAATAAAGTACTCGGGCCTCTTAACAATTTAAGCTATCGCTCATAGCTACCCTTGAGTCCCAAATGAAATACTGGTAAAATTTCAAATGGCCCTAACTTCTTAATGGTGCGTCCTACACCTATCAAAGTTTGCAACAATCAAATGCTTGTAACTTTTTACTGGAGCGTCATAATATATTCAAATTTTGTGACAATAAAGTACTCGAGCCCCTTATCAATTTAAGTTATAGCTCATAGCTATGCTACCCTTGAGTCCAAAATCAAATACAGATAAAACTTCAAATGGCCCTAACTTCTATACTGTGTGTCCTATACATATCAAAGTTTGCAACATTCAATTGCTCGTAACTTTTTACTGGAGCGTCATAGAACCTTGAAATTTTGTGACAATAAAGTACTGGTGCCTCTTATCAATTTAGGCTATCGCTCATAGGTATGCTACCCTTGAGGCCGAAATCAAACACTGATAAAACTTCAAACGGCCTTAACTTCTATACGGTGCATCCTACACCTATCAAAGTTTGCAACACTCAAATGCTTGCGACGTTTTACTGGAGCGTCATAAAATCTTGAAATTTTGTTACAATAAAGTACTCGGGCCTCTTAACAATATAAGCTATCGCTCATAGCTACCCTTGAGTCCCAAATCAAACACTGATAAAACTTCAAATGGCCTTAACTTCTATGGGGTGCGTCTTACACCTTTCAAAGTTTGCAACAATCAAATCCTTGTATCTTTTTGCTGGAGCGGGATAAAATCTTGAAATTTTGTGACTATAAAGTACGCGTGCCTCTTATCAATTAAAGTTATCGCTCATTGCTCTGCCACCCTAGTGTCCCAAATCAAACACTGATAAAACTTCAAATGGCCCTAACTTCTATACGGTGCGTCCTATACCTATCAAAGTTTGCAACATTCAAATGCTTGTAAGTTTTTACTGGAGCGTCATACAATCTTGAAATTTTGTGCCAATAAAGTACTCGAGCCTCTTGTCAATTTAAGCTGTCGCTCATAACTATACTACCCTTGAGTCGCAAATCAAACACTGCAAAACTTCAAATGGCACTAACTTCTATACGGTGCGTCCTACACCTATCAAAGTTTGCAACATTCAAATGCTTGTAACTTTTACTGGAGCGTCATAAAGTCTTGAAATTTTGTGACAATAAATTACTCAACCTTCATGTCAATTAAAGTGATCGCTTATAGCTATGCTACCTTTGAGTCCCAAACCAAACACTGATAAAACTTCAAATGGCCCTAACTTCTATACGGTGCGACCTACACCTATCAAAGTTTGCAACAATCAAATGCTTCCAACTTTTTAATGGAGCGTCATAAAACCTTGAAATTTTGTGACAACTAATGTACTCGAGCCTCTTATCAAATTAAGCTATCGCTCATTGCTTTGCTACCCTTGGGTCCCAAATCAAATATTGATGAAACTTCAAATGGCCGTAAGTTCTATACGGTGCGTCCTATACCTATCAAAGTTTGCAAAAATCAAATGCTTGTAACTTTTTACTGGAGCGTCATAAAACCCTGAAATTTTGTGACAAATCGAGCCTCTTGTCAATTTAAGCTATTGCTCATAGCTATGCTTCCCTTGAGTCCTAAATCAAACACTGATAAAACTTCAAATGGCCCCAACTTCTGTATGGTGCGTCCTTTACCAATCAAAGTTTGCAACATTCAAATGCTTGTAACTTTTTACTGGAGAGTCATAAAGTCTTGAAATTTTGTGACAATAAAGTAGTCGAGCCCCTTGTCAATTTAAGCGATCGCTCATAGCGATGCTACCCTTGAGTCCCAAATCCACCACTGAAAAACTTCAAATGGCCCTACCTTCTGTACGGAGCGTCCTATACCTATCACAGTTTGTAACAATCAAATGCTTGTAGCTTTTTACTGGAGCGTCATAAAACCTTGAAATTTTGTGACAGTAAATAAACTCGAGTCTCTTATTAATTTAAGTTATCATTTATAGCCATGCTACCCTTGAGTCCCAAATCAACCACTGAAGAACTTCAAATGGCCCTACCTTCTGTACGGAGCGTCCTATACCTATCACAGTTTGTAACAATCAAATGCTTGTAGCTTTTTACTGGAGCGTCATAAAACCTTTAAATTTTGTGACAATAAAGTACTTGAGCCTCTTGTCAATTTAAGCTATCGCTCATAACTATGCTACCCTTGAGTCGCAAATCAAACACTGAAAAACTTCAAATGGCACTAACTTCTATACGGTGCGTCCTACACCTATCAAAGTTTGCAACATTCAAATGCTTGTAACTTTTTACTGGAGCGTCATAAAGTCTTGAAATTTTGTGACAATAAATTACTCGACCCTCTTGTCAATTAAAGTTATCGCTTACAGCTATGCTACCCTTGAGTCCCAAACCAAACACTGATAAAACTTCAAATGGCCCTAACTTCTATACGGTGCGACCTACACCTATCAAAGTTTGCAACAATCAAATGCTTCCAACTTTTTACTGGAGCGTCATAAAACCTTGAAATTTTGTGACAACTAATGTACTCGAGCCTCTTATCAATTTAAGCTATCGCTCATTGCTATTCTTCCCTTGAGTCCCAAATCAAACATTGATAAAACTTCAAATGGCCGTAACTTCAATACGGTGCGTCCTTTACCTATCAAAGTTTGCAACAATCAAATGCTTGTAACTTTTTACTGGAGCGTCATAAAACCTTGAAATTTTGTGACAAAAAAGTTCTCGTGCCTGTTATCAATTTAAGCTACCGCTTGTAGCCATGCTACCCTTGAGTCCCAAATCAAACACTGATGAAACTTCAAATGGCCGTAACTTCTATACGGTGCATCCTACACCTATCAAAGTTTCCAACACTCAAATGCTTGCGATGTTTTACTGGAGCGTCATAAAATCTTGAAATTTTGTTACAATAAAGTACTCGGGCCTCTTAACAACTTAAGCTATCGCTCATAGCTGCCCTTGAGTCCCAAATCAAATACTGGTAAAATTTCAAATGGCCCTAACTTCTATATGGTGCGTCCTACACCTATCAAAGTTTGCAACAATCAAATGCTTGTAACTTTTTACTGGAGCGTCATAATATATTCAAATTTTGTGACAATAAAGTACTCGAGCCCCTTATCAATTTAAGTTATCGCTCATAGCTATGCTACCCTTGAGTCCCAAATCAAATACAGATAAAACTTCAAATGGCCCTAACTTCTATACTGTGCGTCCTATACATATCAAAGTTTGCAACATTCAATTGCTTGTAACTTTTTACTGGAGCGTCATAGAACCTTGAAATTTTGTGACAATAAAGTACTCGTGCCTCTTATCAATTTAGGCTATCGCTCATAGGTATGCTACCCTTGAGGCCGAAATCAAACACTGATAAAACTTCAAACGGCCTTAACTTCTATACGGTGCATCCTACACCTATCAAAGTTTGCAACACTCAAATGCTTGCGACGTTTAACTGGAGCGTCATAAAATCTAGAAATTTTGTTACAATAAAGTACTCGGGCCTCTTAACAATATAAGCTATCGCTCATAGCTACCCTTGAGTCCCAAATCAAACACTAATAAAACTTCAAATGGAATTAACTTCTATGGGGTGGGTCTTACACCTATCAAAGTTTGCAACAATCAAATCCTTGTATCTTTTTACTGGAGCGGGATAAAATCTTGAAATTTTGTGACTATAAAGTACGCGTGCCTCATATCAATTAAAGTTATCGCTCATAGCTCTGCCACCCTTGTGTCCCAAATCAAACACTGATAAAACTTCAAATGGCCCTAACTTCTATACGGTGCGTCCTATACCTCTCAAAGTTTGCAACATTCAAATTCTTGTATGTTTTTACTGGAGCGTCATTCAAATCTTGAAATTTTGTGACAATAAAGTACTCGAGCCTCTTGTCAATTTAAGCTATCGCTCATAACTATGCTACCCTTGAGTCGCAAATCAAACACTGCAAAACTTCAAATGGCACTAACTTCTATACGGTGCGTCCTACACCTATCAAAGTTTGCAACATTCAAATGCTTGTAACTTTTACTGGAGCGTCATAAAGTCTTGAAATTTTGTGACAACAAATTACTCAACCTTCATGTCAATTAAAGTGATCGCTTATAGCTATGCTACCCTTGAGTCCCAAACCAAACACTGATAAACCTTCAAATGGCCCTAACTTCTATACGGTGCGACCTACACCTATCAAAGTTTGCAACAATCAAATGCTTCCAACTTTTTACTGGAGCGTCATAAAACCTTGAAATTTTGTGACAACTAATGTACTCGAGCCTCTTATCAATTTAAGCTATCGCTCATTGCTATGCTTCCCTTAAGTCCCAAATCAAACATTGATGAAACTTAAAATGGCCGTAACTTCTATACGGTGCGTCCTATACCTATCAATGTTTGCAAAAATCAAATGCTTGTAACTTTTTACTGGAGCGTCATAAAACCCTGAAATTTTGTGACAAATCAAGCCTCTTGTCAATTTAAGCTATTGCTCATAGCTATGCTTCCCTTGAGTCCCAAATCAAACACTGATAAAACTTCAAATGGCCCCAACTTCTGTATGGTGCGTCCTTTACCAATCAAAGTTTGCAACATTCAAATGCTTGTAACTTTTTACTGGAGAGTCATAAAGCCATCAAATTTTGTGACAATAAAGTACTCGAGCCTCTTGTCAATTTAAGCTATCGCTCATAGCGATGCTACCCTTGAGTCCCAAATCCACCACTGAAAAACTTCAAATGGCCCTACCTTCTGTACGGAGCGTCCTATACCTATCACAGTTTGTAACAATCAAATGCTTGTAGCTTTTTACTGGAGCGTCATAAAACCTTGAAATGTTGTGACAATAAATAAACTCGAGTCTCTTATCAATTTAAGTTATCGCTTATAGCCATGCTACCCTTGAGTCAGAAATCAACCACTGAAGAATTTCAAATGGCCCTACCTTCTTTACGGAGCGTCCTATACCTATCACAGTTTGTAACAATCAAATGCTTGTAGTTTTTACTGGAGCGCCATAAAACCTTTAAATTTTGTGAAAATAAAATACTGGAGCCTCTGATCAATTTAATCTATCGCTCATAGCTATGCTACCCTTGAGACCCAAATCAAACACTGATAGAACTTCAAATGGCCCTAACTTCTATACGGTGCGACCTACACCTATCAAAGTTTGCAACATTCAAATGCTTGTGACGTGTTACTGGAGCGTCATAAAATCTTGAAATTTTGTTACAATAGAGTACTCGGGCCTCTTAGCAATTTAAGCTATCGCTCATAGCTATGCTTCCCTTGTGTCCCAAATCAAACACTGATAAATCTTCAAAAGGGCTTAACTTCTATACGGTGCGTCCTACACCTATCAAAGTTTGCAACATTCAAATGCTTACTGGAGCGTCATAAAATCTTGAAATTTTGTTACAATAAAGTACTCGGGCCTCTTAACAATATAAGCTATCGCTCATAGCTACCCTTCAGTCCCAAATCAAACACTGATAAAACTTCAAATGGCCTTAACTTCTATGGGGTGCGTCTTACACCTATCAAAGATTGCAACAATCAAATCCTTGTATCTTTTTACTGGAGCGGCATAAAATCTTGAAATTTTGTGACAATAAATTACTCGACCCTCTTGTCAGTTAAAGTTATCGCTTATAGCTATGTTACCCTTGAGTCCCAAACCAAACGCTGATAAAACTTCAAATGGCCCTAACTTCTATACGGTGCGACCTACACCTATCAAAGTTTGTAACAATCAAATGCTTGTAGCTTTTTACTGGAGCGTCATAAAACCTTGAAATTTTGTGACAATAAAGTACTCGAGCCTCTTATCAATTTAAGCTATCGCTCATAGCTCTGCTACCCTAAAGTCACAAATCAAACACTGATAAAACTTCAAATGGCCTTAACTTATATGCGGTGCGTCCTATACCTATCAATGTTTGCAACATTCAAATGATTGTATGTCTTTACTGGAGCGTCATACAATATTGAAATTTTGTGACAATAAAGTACTCAAGCCTCTTGTCAATTAAGGCTATCGCTCATAACTATGCTACCCTTGAGTCCCAAATCAAACACTGATAAAACTTCAAATGGCCCTAACTTCTATTCAGTGCGACCTACACCTATCAAAGTTTGCAACAATCAAATGCTTGTACCTTTTTACTGGAGCGTCATAAAACCTTCAAATTTTGTGACAAATAATGTACTCGAGCCTCTTATCAATTTAAGCTATCGCTCATAGCTATGCTACCCTTGAGTCCCAAATCAAACACTGATAAAACTTCAAATGGCCGTAAATTCCATACGGTGCGTCCTATACCTATCAAAGTTTGAAACAACCAAATGCTTGTAACATTTACTAGATCGTCATAAAACCTTGAAATTTTGTGACAAATCGAGCCTCTTGTCAATTTAAACTATTGCTCATATCTATGCTTCCCTTGAGTCCCAAATCAAGCACTGATAAAACTTCAAATGGCCTTAACTTCTATGCGGTGCGTCCTATACCTATCAAAGTTTGCAACATTCAAATGCTTGTAACTTTTTACTGGAGCGTCATAAAACCTTGAAATTTTGTGACAAATAATGTACTCGAGCCTTTTATCAATTTAAGCTATCGCTCATAGCTATGCTACCCTTGAGTCCCAAATCAAACACTGATAAAACTTCAAATGGCCGTAAATTCCATACGGTGCGTCCTATATCTATCAAAGTTTGCAACAATCAAATGCTTGTAACATTTACTGGAGCGTCATAAAATCTTGAAATTTTGTGACAAATCGAGCCTCTTGTCAATTTAAGCTATTGCTCATAGCTATGCTTCCCTTGGGTCCCAAATCATACACTGATAAAACTTCAAATGGCCCTAACTTCTATACTGTGCGTCCTATACATATCAAAGTTTGCAACATTCAATTGCTTGTGACTTTTTACTGGAGCGTCATAGAACCTTGAAATTTTGTGACAATAAAGTACTCGTGCCTCTTATCAATTTAGGCTATCGCTCATAGATATGCTACCCTTGAGTCCCAAATCGAACACTGATAAAACTTCAAACGGCCTTAACTTATATACGGTGCGTCCTACACCTATCAAAGTTTGCAACATTCAAATGCTTGCGACGTTTTACTGGAGCGTCATAAAATCTTGAAATTTTGTTACAATAAAGTACTCGGGCCTCTTAACAATATAAGCTATACCTCATAGCTACCTGTATGAGAGCTTCTGTTTAAGAAGCTTAAACGAGGGGTTCTTTTCTTTTAATAAAAATTCATTTTTTTTTTTTTTATTAATGTTATCTTTTTTTTCAGTTCATTTATTATTTTCTTAGTAAATTTACAAGGAATTTAATATCCACAATTAAGTATTTAATTTTTTTTCTTCTCTTGAGGAGCTCTTCATTAGTCAACAATATTTTTCATACTACTTTTAAAATCTTCTTGAACTTCTCCTCGAAGTTTATGTTAAAAAAACTCTACAGCAGAAATTGCATTTACTTCCAATAACACAACAACAAAACACAAGCGCAAAACAACAGAGACAAAAAACTCTAACTGTTGCTTAATGTGTAGGTCCAACTTGAGGGGTATTGTTAGCGGTGTAAAGGGAATGCATGCACAAATTATGACAAAACGATAACCGTAAAACTTTGACTGATTTGCCTTAGTTAATATGTATGTAAATATGAGCTGACTTATGCATATGTAATGTTGATATTGGTATCCAGGGATACCAGATGTGGATTTGTATGGTACCGTGGGGATGATCATGGTGATTAATGTTGTTTGGGTATAAAAACTCCCAAACATTCTCCCCGCCAAGAACCTCTGTTCTTAATTAGGACTGTTGCTGGATGATTTCGTATATTCTGTTGACGTGATGTCATTTGTTGGTAATCGACACAGTTCGGCAATTGGACGTTTAATATATTTCTTGTTGCAGTAGAGAGTAACAACTCGAACCAAGCCATCATTACCAGGATGTAATTCTTCAACTTTTGCGAGAGGCCACTGACCAGAAACCCTTTTTTCATTGAGTAAGAGTACGATGTCGCCATCTCTAATGTTATCGATTATTTTATTCCATTTGGGGCGTGATTGTAGTCGACACATGTACTCTCTTTTCCATCTTTCCCAGAAGTGTTGCTTAAGAAGTACAATCTGTTTCCAACGACAGAGTCGATCCACGTTTGCATCCAATAAATCTTCATCCGGAATGCAAACTGTAGGTTCACCGATTAAAAAGTGAGCAGGTGTAAGCGCGTTGTGATCTTGGGGATCAGTTGACAGGGGAGGGGACATAGAGGTCTGGAGTTTAGAATGCTTTCAATCTGTACGAGAAGCGTAGTTAGTTCTTCGTAATTGAGGAGACGATCATTGACTATTCGACGTAAATGATGTTTTGTGGATTTAACTTCTGCTTCCCAGAGTCCACCAAAATGAGGCGAAGCAGGAGGAATGAAGTGCCATTTCGTACCTTGATTGGCCAGTGTTTCAGCGAGATGCTCGGGAAGGGATAATTTATTGCGCTGATAAATGACTTGCAGCTCTTTATTCGCACCAACGAAATTTGTACCACAATCGGAGTATACGTCCGTACAAATTCCTCGACGAGCAATAAAACGGCGATAAGCTGCTAAGAATGCATCTACATTAAGGCTGGTGACGGCTTCCAAATGTATTGCCTTGTTGCACATACATATGAAAAGGCAAATGTATCCCTTAGAAGTAGATGCCATTCTTAAGGATGATGTTTTTATATTGATGGGACCGGCGTAGTCGAGCCCACTATGCTTGAAAGGGCGCGCTGGCTGAAGGCGGACAGCTGGCATTGTCATTAATTGTTGACAAGTCTTAGTTTTGTATTTGAAGCACACGTTGCAATTGCGTTGCACCTTTTTTGCTATGTCACGAGCAGCGACTACCCAATAATGCCGTGAAACATAGGACTGCATTAGCAGAAGACTACCGTGGCAAGTCTTTTTATGTGCTTCTGAAAAGATAAGAAGGGAAATAAGATTTTGTTTGGTCAAAAGTATAGGATGTTTCGTGTGGAATGGAATCTCGGCCTGAGATATGCGACCACCAACTCTGACAATATCCAATTAATCTAAAAATGGTGATAACTTCAGAATTCGGCTATTATTAGGAAGAGGTTTACTTGATTTTAAGCATTGTATTTCTTCCCGAAATATTCCTAGCGCTTGTAAGTTCCCATGTTTTTAAAAAGCTTGTATCTATTTCGATCTTCTCTATTTTGCATTTTAAATTTTCGAAATAACGAAAAAGGTATGCCATCACACGTATTAACGTAGTGAAACTGGAATATTTCGACAGGAATTTAGGGAATGCTGTTGTTTCTGTATTGGTTGAGTGACAGACAATAACATTGTTGTTGTAAATTTTTTCTACTGTAGCAGCGTTTACAGTAGATTTATCAATATATGAATTTGCCGGGGAGGAAGGCCAATCATTTGAATCAGTTTTCAGCCATGATGGACCAGTCCACCATAATGAATGCTTGATAAGTTCTTCAGGAAAGAATCCACGAGAAGCGCAATCTGCAGGGTTATCAGCTGATGGAACATATCTCCAATCGGTGACGTCGCAAAGTTTATGAATTTGTGCAACTTGTCACGTAGACTTCCAACCGTCTGTTGTAATTTTTGAGCCACGCAAGAACGATGGTAGTATCCGTCCAGTATACGATGCGCCCAATGTTAACATCGTTGTTTGATTTAATTTTAGCGATCAATTTTGCTAAAAGCGTAGCTGCACTTAATTCCAGTCTCGGAACTGTTTCATTTTTTAAAGGGGCTACCTTTGTTTTTGCCTGTAATAAATTAATAATTATCTCTCCAGATTCAGCTACAATTCGATCGTAGACAACAGCAGCGTAGGCAGTTAGTGATGCATCCCTGAAGCCGTGAAGGTCAATTGTAGATTGTTTAGATGTATATCCAAGCCATCGAGGAATTCGTATTTTCTCAAAAGACTTCAGCGTTGATCGAAAATTTATCCATTCGTTTTGAATCTGTTCTGGTATTGTATCATCCCAATCGCGTTTTAGTTTCCAGAGTAGCTGCATCTGAAAGCAAGGTGCGTTTAGTAACAGTTTGAGAAAATGTAAAATTTATTGTAAAACAAAAAGAATCGGTTGTAATGTCCCAATAAAGACCAAGAGCTTTCGTCATGTTTGGTTCATTGAGTGTAAATAGCTCTTTCTTTTCACGATCTTTCTCTGGAATGTAATTAATTAATCGTGAAGAATTAGAGTTCCATTTTCGAAGGTGAAATCCACCAGATTTCACTGAAGAGCAAAGTTGTTGCTGTAATTTTAGAGCGTCATCAAAACTATCAGCACCAGATATGACGTCATCGACATATGTGTCTGGCGAAGTATGTGGCTCGCTTGTGGGAATTGTTTCTCTTCATCTTCGGCGCGCTGTTGTAGTACTCTGATTGCCAAATATGGAGCTGACGTAGTACCATACGTCACTGTAAGTAAACTGTAAATGTTAATTTTATTTGTAGTTTCATCTCTGCAAAGTATACATTGTGAAGGCTGATGTTCTTTACAGACATGCATTTGTCTGAACATTTTTTCTATATCAGCTGTGAAAGCTATTCGATATCTTCTCCATCGAGATATAATGGTAGACAAATCATTTTGCAGTGCAGGCCCGACTGATAGTTCCTCATTTATAGAAGTCTGCGGGGGTCTGTGATTTCGACCATCAAAAACAACACGTAATTTTGTTGTTGTACTACTCTCTCTGAGTACACCATGATGGGGAAAGAAATAAGCATTTTTCGGTATTGCATGAGGGTACTCACCAAGTTTTACCATATGGTTAAGCGTTTCATACTCCGTCATGAATTTCTTATATTCCTCAGCAAATTTAGGTTTATTTTTTAAAGTAGATTCCAGCTGTTTTAACCGTTTAAGCGCATTGTAGTCCGTTAGGGAAAAAGTTGGAGGGGGTTGACCTTGAAGTATACTCTTGAAGGGTAAATGCGTCCGGTATCATCTTTAGTATGCGTTTCATTAAACAATTTTTCACATAACATCTCTTCGGGTGTGAATTGTTTCTCATCTACAAATTCGTCCTGTTCCCAAAATAGGCGTAGCTGATTTTCTAGCGAACACAAATTAGCAGAATTTGTTGCTGCGGACAAATTTGATCTTGGAGACCCAGAAACCATGTATCCAAAATTAGTTTCTTGTAAAAATAGACCATTTTCAAAATTTTTCGTCTGAGCTAGTAATAGATCACCATAGACGTCATTTCCGAGAAGGAGATCAATTTTTTCTGCTAACAAGAAATCTTTATCGGCAAGATGATTTTCTGGTTAATCTGGAATTGTGATCAAATTTAATTTGGGGGGAATATATGATGAAACTGATAGTACAACAAGTGCAGTTATCGGCAATTCAAATTGTTGATCATATGTGGAGTAGAGATTTAAATTTACGGACTTCTTCACCGTGACGGATTTGTTTCCTCCAATCCCACAGACATCGACATGCGTTTTTAATTTCGGTATGGGCAATAGCTGGGCTAATTCCTCAGATATAAATGAGACCTGAGATCCTTGGTCTACAAGGGCTTTTACACTATAAGCAGACTTATTAGTTTTTATAATTACCTTTACTGTGGCAAGTAAGGCAGGAATTATATGGCATGTATTCATATTGGAGTGAAGCGTACTTACAGATGTTGCAGTTGTAGGAGTAGAAGTAGTAGGAGGTTGAGCAAAAGTCTGGTTTGCTGGAACATTTGGTGTCGTAGCAGTTGTCAACAAGGTGTTTCCAGAATAGTACTCGTTGTGGACAACAGTGTGATGTGGCTCACTACAGTTTTGACAAACTGACTTCAACTTACATGCGGCTTGTAAATGTCCGGTACGAAGACAGTTTCGACACAGCCGATGTTGATTGACGATGTTTTTCTTCTCTGCTGAAGATATCGTTGCAAATTTAAAACATTTGTATAACGGATGACGTTTGTTGCAGCACGGGCAGTTTTCATCCAACATAGTAGAAGTAGCTGTGTGGGCTCGAACAATTTTCGTTGGCTTACGACGATTTTCAAATTTGCTGTCCCCATAACTTTTGTTTGAACTGCTTGGAATATTTGCATCTTCAACGCATTCCAAAGCTCTAAAAGTAGTTTCCAAAAAACAAGTATTTCAGTCATAGGAGGTACCGTTGTACTGGCCTTGAGCGACTGCTCCCATTCTTTGCGGGTTTGTTTGTCTAGCTTCTGAGACGTCAAATAAATCAAAATCGAATCCCAGGTGGTAGTATCGATTTTTAATGCGTTTAGTTGAGCTAAATAATTTCTGGTGGTATCGAGAAGTTCTTTAATAGAATAAACATTTCCCTTGGTGGGCGGTATGGAAAATAATCGCTTTAAGATTTGATCGACAAGCTTTCTTTCATTGTGAAATCTCCTCTCGAGAGCTTCCCATGCAAGTGCATAGCTAGAACCGGCAACTGGATATTCGTTGATCATAGAAAGGGGAGTACCTGTGCACGAACTTTTCAAATATAAAAATTTCTGGATATCAGTAAGTGACGCTGGTTCATGAACTAGTGACAAAAACGTATCGCGATAAGAGACCCAATCGAGATAGTCTCCAGAAAATGGTGGAAGTTGTATTTTTGGCAGTCGTACTCCGGCGACAAATGTTTCGTTGCGGCTGCTTGAGGCGAATGTACTTGCGTGGACGGTTGGAGGCTGTGGAGAATCAAATTTAAATATTAAATCAAGAATATTAGTTTTAAATGAGATATATGTATCACAAGTGTAATACATATTGGTACTTAGGTAGGGTACATCTTTCTCCGCGAGGCACTGTTCTCGAACTATGCTCATAACGAACTCGTGGCCATCTAAAAATAATTTGAAATTCTGCTCCAAGTCTTCGAGCATAGCTTGAGCATAACCTTTGGACTTACGCTCCTTTAGTTTAGCATTAAAAGATTGCTCCATACGAGCGATATAGTTGATTATATTATGTTGATATTCAATAACTGTCTCCATTTTGTAGTGAATTTAGCGCGAAATTCGTGGCAACAAAATCAGGTTATGTTATCCGTAGCACGACGGCAGCAACTTTTTTATGTAAAATATGAGGGATTTGTGTCAGCACATGGACAGTTCCCGGGATCCGGCACCACTTTTATGTATGAGAGCTTCTGTTTAAGAAGCTTAAACGAGGGGTTCTTTTCTTTTAATAAAAATTCATTTTTTTTTAAATTAATTTTATCTTTTTTTTCAGTTCATTTATTATTTTCTTAGTAAATTTACAAGGAATTTAATATCCACTATTAAGTATTTAATTTTTTTCTTTTCTTGAGGAGCTCTTCATTAGTCAACAATATTTTTCATACTACTTTTAAAATCTTCTTGAACTTCTTCTCGAAGTTAATGTTAAAAAAACTCTACAGCAGAAACTGCATATACTTCCAATAACACAACAACAAAATACAAGCGCAAAACAACAGAGATAAAAAACTCTAACTGTTGCTTAATGTGTAGGTCCAACTTGAGGGGTATTGTTAGCGGTGTAAAGGGAATGCATGCACAAATTATGACAAAACGATAACCGTAAAACTTTGACTGATTTGCCTTAGTTAATATGTATGTAAATATGAGCTGACTTATGCATATGTAATGTTGATATTGGTATCCAGGGATACCAGATGTGGATTTGTATGGTACCGTGGGGATGATCATGGTGATTAATGTTGTTTGTATAAAAACTCCCAAACATTCTCCCCGCCAAGAACCTCTGTTCTTAATTAGGACTGTCGCTGGATGTTTTCGTATCTTCTGTTGACGTGATGTCATTTGTTGGTAATCGACACAGTTTGGCAATTGGACGTTTAATATATTTCTTGTTCCAGTAGAGAGCAACAACTCGAACCAAGCCATCATTACCAGGATGTAATTCTTCAACTTTTGCGAGAGGCTACTGACCAGGAACACTTTTTTCATTGAGTAAGAGTACGATGTCGCCATCTCTAATGTTATCGATTATTTTATTCCATTTGGGGCGTGATTGTAGTCGACACATGTACTCTCTTTTCCATCTTTCCCAGAAGTGTTGCTTAAGAAGTACAGTCTGTTTCCAACGACAGAGTCGATCCACGTTTGCATCCAATAAATCTTCATCCGGAATGTAAACTGTAGGTTCACCGATTAAAAAGTGCACAAGTGTAAGCGCGTTGTGATCTTGGGGATCAGGTGACAGGGGAGGGGACATAGAGGTCTGGAGCTTAGAATGCTTTCAATCTGTACGAGAATCGTAGTTAGTTCTTCGTAATTGAGGAGACGATCATTGACTATTCGACGTAAATGATGTTTTGTGGATTTTACTTCTGCTTCCCAGAGTCCACCAAAATGAGGCGAAGCAGGAGGAATGAAGTGCCATTTCGTACCTTGATTGGCCAGTGTTTCTGCGAGATGCTCGGGAAGGGATAATTTATTGCGCTGATAAATGACTTGCAGCTCTTTCTTCGCACCAACGAAATTTGTACCACAATCGGAGTATACGTCCGTACAAATTCCTCGACGAGCAATAAAACGGCGATAAGCTGCTAAGAATGCATCTACATTAAGGCTGGTGACGGCTTCCAAATGTATTGCCTTGTTGCACATACATATGAAAAGGGAAATGTATCCCTTAGAAGTAGATGCCATTCTTAAGGATGATGTTTTTATATTGATGGGACCGGCGTAGTCGAGCCCACTATGCTTGAAGGGGCGGGCTGGCTGAAGGCGGACAGTTGGCAGGTTACCCATTAATTGTTGACAAGTCTTAGTTTTGTATTTGAAGCACACGTTGCAATTGGGTTGCACCTTTTTTGCAAAGTCACGAGCAGAGACTACCCAATAATGCCGTGAAACATAGGACTGCATTAGCAGAAGACTACCGTGGCAAGTCTTTTTATGTGCTTCTGAAAAGATAAGAAGGGAAATAAGATTTTGTTTGGTCAAAAGTATAGGATGTTTCGTGTGGAATGGAATCTCGGCCTGAGATATGCGACCACCAACTCTGACAATATCCAATTCATCTAAAAATGGTGATAACTTCAGAATTCGGCTATTATTAGGAAGAGGTTTACTTGATTTTGAAAAGCTTGTATCTATTTCGATCTTCTCTATTTTGCATTTTAAATTTTCGAAATAACGAAAAAGGTATGCCATCACACGTATTAACGTAGTGAAACTGGAATATTTCGACAGGAATTTAGGGAATGCTGTTGTTTCTGTATTGGTTGAGTGACAGACAATAACATTGTTGTTGTAAATTTTTTCTACTGTAGCAGCGTTTACAGTAGATTTATCAATATATGAATTTGCCGGGGAGGAAGGCCAATCATTTGAATCAGTTTTCAGCCATGATGGACCAGTCCACCATAATGAATGCTTGATAAGTTCTTCAGGAAAGAATCCACGAGAAGCGCAATCTGCAGGGTTATCAGCTGATGGAACATATCTCCAATCGGTGACGTCGCAAAGTTTATGAATTTGTGCAACTTGTCACGTAGACTTCCAACCGTCTGTTGTAATTTTTGAGCCACGCAAGAACGATGGTAGTATCCGTCCAGTATACGATGCGCCCAATGTTGACATCGTTGTTTGATTTAATTTTAGCGATCAATTTTGCTAAAAACGTAGCTGCACTTAATTCCAGTCTCGGAACTGTTTCATTTTTTAAAGGGGCTACCTTTGTTTTTGCCTGTAATAAATTAATAATTATCTCTCCAGATTCAGCTACAATTCGATCGTAGACAACAGCAGCGTAGGCAGTTAGTGATGCATCACTGAAGCCGTGAAGGTCAATTGTAGATTGTTTAGATGTATATCCAAGCCATCGAAGAATTCGTATTTTCTCAAAAGACTTCAGCGTTGATCGAAAATTTATCCATTCGTTTTGAATCTGTTCTGGTATTGTATCATCCCAATCGCGTTTTAGTTTCCATAGTAGCTGCATCTGAAAGCAAGGTGCGTTTAGTAACAGTTTGAGAAAATGTAAAATTTATTGTAAAACAAAAAGAATCGGTTGTAATGTCCCAATAAAGACCAAGAGCTTTCGTCATGTTTGGTTCATTGAGTGTAAATAGCTCTTTCTTTTCACGATCTTTCTCTGGAATGTAATTAATTAATCGTGAAGAATTAGAGTTCCATTTTCGAAGGTGAAATCCACCAGATTTCACTGAAGAGCAAAGTTGTTGCTGTAATTTTAGAGCGTCATCAAAACTATCAGCACCAGATATGACGTCATCGACATATGTGTCTGGCGAAGTATGTGGCTCGCTTGTGGGAATTGTTTCTCTTCATCTTCGGCGAGCTGTTGTAGTACTCTGATTGCCAAATATGGAGCTGACGTAGTACCATACGTCACTGTAAGTAAACTGTAAATGTTAATTTTATTTGTAGCTTCATCTCTCCAAAGTATACATTGTGAAGGCTGATGTTCTTTACAGACATGCATTTGTCTGAACATTTTTTCTATATCAGCTGTGAAAGCTATTCGATATCTTCTCCATCGAGATATAATAGTAGACAAATCATTTTGCAGTGCAGGCCCGACTGATAGTTCCTCATTTATAGAAGTCTGCGGGGGTCTGTGATTTCGACCATCAAAAACAACACGTAATTTTGTTGTTGTACTACTCTCTCTGAGTACACCATGATGGGGAAAGAAATAAGCATTTTTCGGTATTGCATGAGGGTACTCACCAAGTTTTACCATATGGTTAAGCGTTTCATACTCCGTCATGAATTTCTTATATTCCTCAGCAAATTTAGGTTTATTTTTTTAAGTAGATTCCAGCTGTTTTAACCGTTTAAGCGCATTGTAGTCCGTTAGGGAAAAAGTTGGAGGGGGTTGACCTTGAAGTATACTCTTGAAGGGTAAATGCACAGTATAGTGTCTGGTATCATCTCTAGTATGCGTTTCATTAAACAATTTTTCACATAACATCTCTTCGGGTGTGAATTGTTTCTCATCTACAAATTCGTCCTGTTCCCAAAATAGGCGTAGCTGATTTTCTAGCGAACACAAATTAGCAGAATTTGTTGCTGCGGACAAATTTTATCTTGGAGACCCAGAAACCATGTATCCAAAATTAGTTTCTTGTAAAAATAGACCATTTTCAAAATTTTTCGTCTGAGCTAGTAATAGATCACCATAGACGTCATTTCCGAGAAGGAGATCAATTTTTTCTGCTAACAAGAAATCTTTATCGGCAAGATGATTTTCTGGTAAATCTGGAATTGTGATCAAATTTAATTTGGGGGGAATATATGATGAAACTGATAGTACAACAAGTGCAGTTATCGGCAATTCAAATTGTTGATCATATGTGGAGTAGAGATTTAAATTTACGGACTTCTTCACCGTGACGGATTTGTTTCCTCCAATCCCACAGACATCGACATGCGTTTTTAATTTCGGTATGGGCAATAGCTGGGCTAATTCCTCAGATATAAATGAGACCTGAGATCCTTGGTCTACAAGGGCTTTTACACGATAAGCAGACTTATTAGTTTTTATAATTACCTTTACTGTGGCAAGTAAGGCAGGATTTATATGGCATGTATTCATATTGGAGTGAAGCGTACTTACAGATGTTGCAGTTGTAGGAGTAGAAGTAGTAGGAGGTTGAGCAAAAGTCTGGTTTGCTGGAACATTTGGTGTCGTAGCAGTTGTCAACAAGGTGTTTCCAGAATAGTACTCGTTGTGGACAACAGTGTGATGTGGCTCACTACAGTTTTGACAAACTGACTTCAACTTACATGCGGCTTGTAAATGTCCGGTACGAAGACAGTTTCGACACAGCCGGTGTTGATTGACGATGTTTTTCTTCTCTGCTGAAGATATCGTTGCAAATTTAAAACATTTGTATAACGGATGACGTTTGTTGCAGCACGGGCAGTTTTCATCCAACATAGTAGCTGTGTGGGCTCGAACAATTTTCGTTGGCTTACGACGATTTTCAAATTTGCTGTCCCCATAACTTTTGTTTAAACTGCTTGGAATATTTGCATCTTCAACGCATTCCAAAGCTCTAAAAGTAGTTTCCAAAAAACAAGTATTTCAGTCATAGGAGGTACCGTTGTACTGGCCTTGAGCGACTGCTCCCATTCTTTGCGGGTTTGTTTGTCTAGCTTCTGAGACGTCAAATAAATCAAAATCGAATCCCAGGTGGTAGTATCGATTTTTAATGCGTTTAGTTGAGCTAAACAATTTCTGGTGGTATCGAGAAGTTCTTTAATAGAATAAACATTTCCCTTGGTGGGCGGTATGGAAAATAATCGCTTTAAGATTTGATCGACAAGCTTTCTTTCATTGTGAAATCTTCTCTCGAGAGCTTCCCATGCAAGTGCATAGCTAGAACCGGCAACTGGATATTCGTTGATCATAGAAAGGGGAGTACCTGTGCACGAACTTTTCAAATATAAAAATTTCTGGATATCAGTGAGTGACGCTGGTTCATGAACTAGTGACAAAAACGTATCGCGATAAGAGACCCAATCGAGATAGTCTCCAGAAAATGGTGGAAGTTGTATTTTTGGCAGTCGTACTCCGGCGACAAATGTTTCGTTGCGGCTGCTTGAGGCGAATGTACTTGCGTGGACGGTTGGAGGCTGTGGAGAATCAAATTTAAACATTAAATCAAGAATATTAGTTTTAAATGAGATATATGTATCACAAGTGTAATACATATTTTTACTTAGGTAGGGTACATCCTTCTCCTCGAGGCACTGTTCTCGAACTATGCTCATAACGAACTCGTGGCCATCTAAAAATAATTTGAAATTCTGCTCCAAGTCTTCGAGCATAGCTTGAGCATAACCTTTGGACTTACGCTCCTTTAGTTTAGCATTAAAAGATTGCTCCATACGAGCGATATAGTTGATTATATTATGTTGATCTTCAATAACTGTCTCCATTTTGTAGTGAATTTAGCGCGAAATTCGTGGCAACAAAATCAGGTTATGTTATCCGTAGCACGACGGCAGCAACTTTTTTATGTAAAATATGAGGGATTTGTGTCAACACATGGACAGTTCCCGGGATCCGGCACCACTTTTATGCATGAGAGCTTCTGTTTAAGAAGCTTAAACGAGGGGTTCTTATCTTTTAATAAAAATTCATTTTTTTTAAAATTAATTTTATCTTTTTTTACAGTTCATTTATTATTTTCTTAGTAAATTTACAAGGAATTTAATATCCACTATTAAGTATTTAATTTTTTTCTTTTTTTGAGAAGCTCTTCATTAGTCAACAATATTTTTCATACTACTTTTAAAATCTTCTTGAACTTCTTCTCGAAGTTAATGTTAAAAAAACTCTACAGCAGAAATTGCATTTACTTCCAATAACACAACAACAAAACACAAGCGCAAAACAACAGAGACAAAAAACTCTAACGGTTGCTTAATGTGTAGGTCCAACTTGAGGGGTATTGTTAGCGGTGTAAAGGGAATGAATGCACAAATTATGACAAACCGATAACCGTCAAACTTTGAATGATTTGCCTTAGTTAATATGTATGTAAATATGACACTATAAAACACTACCCTTGAGTCCCAAATCAAAGACTGACAAAACTTCAAATGGCCTTAACTTCTATGGGGTGCGTCTTACACCTATCAAAGTTTGCAACAATCAAATCCTTGTATCTTTTTACTGGAGCGGCATAAAATCGTGAAATTTTGTGACAGTAAAGTACGCGTGCCTCTTAGCAATTAAAGTTATCGCTCATAGCTCTGTCACCCTTGAGTCCCAAATCAAACACTGATAAAACTTCAAATGGCCCTAACTTCTATACAGTGCGACCTACACCTATCAA
Source organism: Clusia tigrina (assembly GCA_920105625.2). Lineage (NCBI taxonomy): Eukaryota > Metazoa > Arthropoda > Insecta > Diptera > Clusiidae > Clusia > Clusia tigrina. Next base: position 1,229,616 of record CAKKTE020000310.1, on the reverse strand, counting down.
AGTTTGCAACAATCAAATGCTTGTATCTTTTTACTGGAGCGGCATAAAACCTTGAAACTTTGTGACAATAAAGTACTCATGCCTCTTATCAATTAAAGTTATCGCTCATAGCTATGCTACCCTTGAGTCCCAAATCAAACACTGCTAAAACTTCCAATGGCACTAATTTCTATACGGTGCATCCTACACCTCTCAAAGTTTGCAACATTCAAATGCTTGTATGTTTTTACTGGAGCGTCATACAATATTTAAATTTTGTGACAATAAAGTACTCAAGCCGCTTGTCAATTTAAGCTATCGCTCATAACTATGCTACCCTTGAGTCCCAAATCAAACACTGAAAACTTCAAATGGCACTAACTTCTATACGGTGCATCCTACACCTATCAAAGTTTGCAACATTCAAATGCTTGTAACTTTTTACTGGAGCGTCATAAAGTCTTGAAAGTTTGTGACAATAAATTGTTCGACCCTTTTGTTAATTAAAGTTATCGCTAATAGCTATGTTACCCTTGAGTCCCACATCAAACACTGATAAATCTTCAAATGGCCCCAACTTCTGTATGGTGCGTCCTATACCTATCAAAGTCTGTAACATTCAAATGCTTGTGACGTTTTATATGGCCCTAACTGCTATAATGGCCCTAACGAACTACACCTATCAAAGTTTGCAACAATCTAATACTTGTAACTTTTTACTGGAGCGTCATAAAACATTAAAATTTTGTGACAATAAAGTACTCGAGCCTCTTGTCAATTTAAGCTATCGCTCATAGCTATGCTACCCTTGAGTCCCAAATCAAACACTGACAAAACTTCAAATGGCCCTAACTTCTATACAGTGCGTCCTATACCTATCAAAGTTTGCAACATTCAAATGCTTCTCACGTTTTACTGGAGCGTCATAAAATCTTGAAATTTTGAGACAATAAATTACTCGACCCTCTTGTCAATTAAAGTTGTCGCTTCTAGCTATACTATCTTTGAGTCCCAAATCAAACACTGATAAAATTTCAAATGGCCCTAACTTCTATACGGTGCGACCTACACCTATCAAAGTCTGTAACATTCAAATGCTTGTGACGTTTTACATGGCCCTAACTGCCCTAAGGAACTACACCTATCAAAGTTTGCAACAATCAAATGATTGTAACTTTTTACTGGAGCGTCATAAAACATTAAAATTTTGTGACAATAAAGTACTCGAGCCTCTTATCAATTTAAGCTATCGCTCATAGCTATGCCACCCTTGAGTCCCAAATCAAACATTGATAAAACTTAAAATGGCCCTAACTTCTATACGGTGCGACCTACACCTATCAATGTTTGCAACAATCAAATGCTTCTAACTTTTTTCTGGAGCGTCATAAAACCTTGAAATTTTGTGACAAATAATGTCCTCGAGCCTCTTGTCAATTTAAGCTATTGCTCATAGCTATGGTTCCCTTGAGTCCCAAATCAAACACTGATATATCTTCAAATGGCCCCAACTTCTGTATGGTGCGTCCTATACCTATCAAACTCTGTAACATTCAAATGCTTGTGACGTTTTACATGGCCCTAACTGCTATAATTTTAGCGATCAATTTTGCTAAAAGCGTAGCTGCACTTAATTCCAGTCTCGGAACTGTTTCATTTTTTAAAGGGGCTACCTTTGTTTTTGCCTGTAATAAATTAATAATTATCTCTCCAGATTCAGCTACAATTCGATCGTAGACAACAGCAGCGTAGGCAGTTAGTGATGCATCACTGAAGCCGTGAAGGTCAATTGTAGATTGTTTAGATGTATATCCAAGCCATCGAAGAATTCGTATTTTCTCAAAAGACTTCAGCGTTGATCGAAAATTTATCCATTCGTTTTGAATCTGTTCTGGTATTGTATCATCCCAATCGCGTTTTAGTTTCCATAGTAGCTGCATCTGAAAGCAAGGTGCGTTTAGTAACAGTTTGAGAAAATGTAAAATTTATTGTAAAACAAAAAGAATCGGTTGTAATGTCCCAATAAAGACCAAGAGCTTTCGTCATGTTTGGTTCATTGAGTGTAAATAGCTCTTTCTTTTCACGATCTTTCTCTGGAATGTAATTAATTAATCGTGAAGAATTAGAGTTCCATTTTCGAAGGTGAAATCCACCAGATTTCACTGAAGAGCAAAGTTGTTGCTGTAATTTTAGAGCGTCATCAAAACTATCAGCACCAGATATGACGTCATCGACATATGTGTCTGGCGAAGTATGTGGCTCGCTTGTGGGAATTGTTTCTCTTCATCTTCGGCGAGCTGTTGTAGTACTCTGATTGCCAAATATGGAGCTGACGTAGTACCATACGTCACTGTAAGTAAACTGTAAATGTTAATTTTATTTGTAGTTTCATCTCTCCAAAGTATACATTGTGAAGGCTGATGTTCTTTACAGACATGCATTTGTCTGAACATTTTTTCTATATCAGCTGTGAAAGCTATTCGATATCTTCTCCATCGAGATATAATAGTAGACAAATCATTTTGCAGTGCAGGCCCGACTGATAGTTCCTCATTTATAGAAGTCTGCGGGGGTCTGTGATTTCGACCATCAAAAACAACACGTAATTTTGTTGTTGTACTACTCTCTCTGAGTACACCATGATGGGGAAAGAAATAAGCATTTTTCGGTATTGCATGAGGGTACTCACCAAGTTTTACCATATGGTTAAGCGTTTCATACTCCGTCATGAATTTCTTATATTCCTCAGCAAATTTAGGTTTATTTTTTTAAGTTGATTCCAGCTGTTTTAACCGTTTAAGCGCATTGTAGTCCGTTAGGGAAAAAGTTGGAGGGGGTTGACCTTGAAGTATACTCTTGAAGGGTAAATGCACAGTATAGTGTCTGGTATCATCTCTAGTATGCGTTTCATTAAAAAATTTTTCACATAACATCTCTTCGGGTGTGAATTGTTTCTCATCTACAAATTCGTCCTGTTCCCAAAATAGGCGTAGCTGATTTTCTAGCGAACACAAATTAGCAGAATTTGTTGCTGCGGACAAATTTTATCTTGGAGACCCAGAAACCATGTATCCAAAATTAGTTTCTTGTAAAAATAGACCATTTTCAAAATTTTTCGTCTGAGCTAGTAATAGATCACCATAGACGTCATTTCCGAGAAGGAGATCAATTTTTTCTGCTAACAAGAAATCTTTATCGGCAAGATGATTTTCTGGTAAATCTGGAATTGTGATCAAATTTAATTTGGGGGGAATATATGATGAAACTGATAGTACAACAAGTGCAGTTATCGGCAATTCAAATTGTTGATCATATGTGGAGTAGAGATTTAAATTTACGGACTTCTTCACCGTGACGGATTTGTTTCCTCCAATCCCACAGACATCGACATGCGTTTTTAATTTCGGTATGGGCAATAGCTGGGCTAATTCCTCAGATATAAATGAGACCTGAGATCCTTGGTCTACAAGGGCTTTTACACTATAAGCAGACTTATTAGTTTTTATAATTACCTTTACTGTGGCAAGTAAGGCAGGATTTATATGGCATGTATTCATATTGGAGTGAAGCGTACTTACAGATGTTGCAGTTGTAGGAGTAGAAGTAGTAGGAGGTTGAGCAAAAGTCTGGTTTGCTGGAACATTTGGTGTCGTAGCAGTTGTCAACAAGGTGTTTCCAGAATAGTACTCGTTGTGGACAACAGTGTGATGTGGCTCACTACAGTTTTGACAAACTGACTTCAACTTACATGCGGCTTGTAAATGTCCGGTACGAAGACAGTTTCGACACAGCCGGTGTTGATTGACGATGTTTTTCTTCTCTGCTGAAGATATCGTTGCAAATTTAAAACATTTGTATAACGGATGACGTTTGTTGCAGCACGGGCAGTTTTCATCCAACATAGTAGCTGTGTGGGCTCGAACAATTTTCGTTGGCTTACGACGATTTTCAAATTTGCTATCCCCATAACTTTTGTTTGAACTGCTTGGAATATTTGCATCTTCAACGCATTCCAAAGCTCTAAAAGTAGTTTCCAAAAAACAAGTATTTCAGTCATAGGAGGTACCGTTGTACTGGCCTTGAGCGACTGCTCCCATTCTTTGCGGGTTTGTTTGTCTAGCTTCTGAGACGTCAAATAAATCAAAATCGAATCCCAGGTGGTAGTATCGATTTTTAATGCGTTTAGTTGAGCTAAACAATTTCTGGTGGTATCGAGAAGTTCTTTAATAGAATAAATATTTCCCTTGGTGGGCGGTATGGAAAATAATCGCTTTAAGATTTGATCGACAAGCTTTCTTTCATTGTGAAATCTTCTCTCGAGAGCTTCCCATGCAAGTGCATAGCTAGAACCGGCAACTGGATATTCGTTGATCATAGAAAGGGGAGTACCTGTGCACGAACTTTTCAAATATAAAAATTTCTGGATATCAGTGAGTGACGCTGGTTCATGAACTAGTGACAAAAACGTATCGCGATAAGAGACCCAATCGAGATAGTCTCCAGAAAATGGTGGAAGTTGTATTTTTGGCAGTCGTACTCCGGCGACAAATGTTTCGTTGCGGCTGCTTGAGGCGAATGTACTTGCGTGGACGGTTGGAGGCTGTGGAGAATCAAATTTAAACATTAAATCAAGAATATTAGTTTTAAATGAGATATATGTATCACAAGTGTAATACATATTGGTACTTAGGTAGGGTACATCCTTCTCCGCGAGGCACTGTTCTCGAACTATGCTCATAACGAACTCGTGGCCATCTAAAAATAATTTGAAATTCTGCTCCAAGTCTTCGAGCATAGCTTGAGCATAACCTTTGGACTTACGCTCCTTTAGTTTAGCATTAAAAGATTGCTCCATACGAGCGATATAGTTGATTATATTATGTTGATCTTCAATAACTGTCTCCATTTTGTAGTGAATTTAGCGCGAAATTCGTGGCAACAAAATCAGGTTATGTTATCCGTAGCACGACGGCAGCAACTTTTTTATGTAAAATATGAGGGATTTGTGTCAGCACATGGACAGTTCCCGGGATCCGGTACCACTTTTATGCATGAGAGCTTCTGTTTAAGAAGCTTAAACGAGGGGTTCTTATCTTTTAATAAAAATTCATTTTTTTTAAAATTAATTTTATCTTTTTTTACAGTTCATTTATTATTTTCTTAGTAAATTTACAAGGAATTTAATATCCACTATTAAGTATTTAATTTTTTTCTTTTTTTGAGAAGCTCTTCATTAGTCAACAATATTTTTCATACTACTTTTAAAATCTTCTTGAACTTCTTCTCGAAGTTAATGTTAAAAAAACTCTACAGCAGAAATTGCATTTACTTCCAATAACACAACAACAAAACACAAGCGCAAAACAACAGAGACAAAAAACTCTAACGGTTGCTTAATGTGTAGGTCCAACTTGAGGGGTATTGTTAGCGGTGTAAAGGGAATGCATGCACAAATTATGACAAACCGATAACCGTCAAACTTTGAATGATTTGCCTTAGTTAATATGTATGTAAATATGACACTATGAAACACTACCCTTGAGTCCCAAATCAAAGACTGACAAAACTTCAAATGGCCTTAACTTCTATGGGGTGCGTCTTACACCTATCAAGGTTTGCAACAATCAAATCCTTGTATCTTTTTACTGGAGCGGCAGAAAATCGTGAAATTTTGTGACAGTAAAGTACGCGTGCCTCTTAGCAATTAAAGTTATCGCTCATAGCTCTGTCACCCTTGAGTCCCAAATCAAACACTGATAAAACTTCAAATGGCCCTAACTTCTATACAGTGCGACCTACACCTATCAAAGTTTGCAACAATCAAATGCTTGTATCTTTTTACTGGAGCGGCATAAAACCTTGAAACTTTGTGACAATAAAGTACTCATGCCTCTTATCAATTAAAGTTATCGCTCATAGCTATGCTACCCTTGAGTCCCAAATCAAACACTGCTCAAACTTCCAATGGCACTAATTTCTATACGGTGCATCCTACACCTATCAAAGTTTGCAACATTCAAATGCTTGTATGTTTTTACTGGAGCGTCATACAATATTTAAATTTTGTGACAATAAAGTACTCAAGCCGCTTGTCAATTTAAGCTATCGCTCATAACTATGCTACCCTTGAGTCCCAAATCAAACACTGAAAACTTCAAATGGCACTAACTTCTATACGGTGCATCCTACACCTATCAAAGTTTGCAACATTCAAATGCTTGTAACTTTTTACTGGAGCGTCATAAAGTCTTGAAAGTTTGTGACAATAAATTGTTCGACCCTTTTGTTAATTAAAGTTATCGCTAATAGCTATGTTACCCTTGAGTCCCACATCAAACACTGATAAATCTTCAAATGGCCCCAACTTCTGTATGGTGCGTCCTATACCTATCAAAGTCTGTAACATTCAAATGCTTGTGACGTTTTATATGGCCCTAACTGCTATAATGGCCCTAACGAACTACACCTATCAAAGTTTGCAACAATCTAATACTTGTAACTTTTTACTGGAGCGTCATAAAACATTAAAATTTTGTGACAATAAAGTACTCGAGCCTCTTGTCAATTTAAGCTATCGCTCATAGCTATGCTACCTTTGAGTCCCAAATCAAACACTGACAAAACTTCAAATGGCCCTAACTTCTATACAGTGCGTCCTATACCTATAAAAGTTTGCAACATTCAAATGCTTCTCACGTTTTACTGGAGCGTCATAAAATCTTGAAATTTTGAGACAATAAATTACTCGACCCTCTTGTCAATTATAGTTGTCGCTTCTAGCTATACTATCTTTGAGTCCCAAATCAAACACTGATAAAATTTCAAATGGCCCTAACTTCTATACGGTGCGACCTACACCTATCAAAGTCTGTAACATTCAAATGCTTGTGACGTTTTACATGGCCCTAACTGCCCTAAGGAACTACACCTATCAAAGTTTGCAACAATCAAATGCTTGTAACTTTTTACTGGAGCGTCATAAAACATTAAAATTTTGTGACAATAAAGTACTCGAGCCTCTTATCAATTTAAGCTATCGCTCATAGCTATGCCACCCTTGAGTCCCAAATCAAACATTGATAAAACTTAAAATGGCCCTAACTTCTATACGGTGCGACCTACACCTATCAATGTTTGCAACAATCAAATGCTTCTAACTTTTTTCTGGAGCGTCATAAAACCTTGAAATTTTGTGACAAATAATGTCCTCGAGCCTCTTGTCAATTTAAGCTATTGCTCATAGCTATGCTTCCCTTGAGTCCCAAATCAAACACTGATATATCTTCAAATGGCCCCAACTTCTGTATGGTGCGTCCTATACCTATCAAACTCTGTAACATTCAAATGCTTGTGACGTTTTACATGGCCCTAACTGCTATAATGGCCCTAACGAACTACTTCTATCAAAGTTTGCAACAATCAAATGCTTGTAACTTTTTACTGGAGCGTCATAAAACATTAAAATTTTGTGCCAATAAAGTACCCGAGCCTCTTGTCAATTTAAGCTATCGCTCATAGCTATGCTACCCTTTAGTCCCAAATCAAACACTGACAAAACTTCAAATGGCCCTAACTTCTATACAGTGCGTCCGGTACCTATCAAAGTTTGCAACATTCAAATGCTTCTCACGTTTTACTGGAGCGTCATAAAATCTTGAAATTTTGTGACAATAAAGTACTCGTGCCTCTTATCAATTTAAGCTATCGCTCATAGCTATGCTCCCCTTGAGTCACAATCAAACACTGAAAAACTTCAAACGGCACTAACTTCTATACGGTGCGTCCTACACCTATCAAAGTTGGCAACATTCAAATGCTTGTAACTTTTTACTGGAGAGTCATAAAGCCTTCAAATTTTGTAACAATAAAGTACTCGAGCCTCTTGTCAATTTAAGCTACCGCTCATAGCTCTGCCACCCTTGAGTCCCAAATCCAACACTGATAAAACTTCAAATGGCCCTAGCTTCTATACGGTGCGACCTACACCTATCAAAGTTTGCAACAATCAAATGCTTGTATCTTTTTACTGGAGCGGCATAAAACCTTGAAACTTTGTGACAATAAAGTACTCATGCCTCTTATCAATTAAAGTTATCGCTCATAGCTATGCTACCCTTGAGTCCCAAATAAAACACTGATAACACTTCAAACGGCATTAACTTCCATACGGTGCGTCCTACACCTATCAAAATCTGCAACATTCAAATGCTTGTGACGTTTTACATGGCCCTAACTTCTATAATGGCCCTAACGACCTACACCTATCAAAGTTTGCAACAATCAAATGCTTGTAACTTTTTACTGGAGCGTCATAAAACCATGAAATTTTGTGACAATTCAATCGTGCTTCTTAATAATTTAAGCTATCGCTCATGGCCACCCTTTAGTCCCAAATCAAACACTGATAAAACTTGAAATGATCCTAACTTCTATACGGTGCGTCCTACATCTATCAACGTTTACTACAATTAAATGCTTGTAACATTTTACTGGAGCGTCATAAAACATTAAAATTTTGTGACAATAAAGTACTCGAGCCTCTTATCAATTTAAGCTATCGCTCATAGCTATGCCACCCTTGAGTCCCAAATCAAACACTGATAAAATTTCAAATGGCCCTAACTTCTATACGGTGCGTCCTATACCTATCAAAGTTTGTAACATTAAAATGTTTGTAAGTTTTTGCTGGAGCGTCATACAATCTTGAAATTTTGTGACAATAAATTACTCGATCCTCTTGTTAATTAAAGTTATCGCTAATAGCTATGCTACCTTGAGTCCCAAATCAAACACTGATAAAACTTCAAATGGCCCTAACTTCTATACGGTGCGACCTACACCTATCAAAATTTGCTACAATCAAATGCTTGTAACTTTTTACTGGACTTTTTACAATATTTAAATTTTGTGACAATAAAGTACTCAAGCCGCTTGTCAATTTAAGCTATCGCTCATAACTATGCTACCCTTGAGTCCCAAATCAAACACTGAAAACTTCAAATGGCACTAACTTCTATACGGTGCATCCTACACCTATCAAAGTTTGCAACATTCAAATGCTTGTAACTTTTTACTGGAGCGTCATAAAGTCTTGAAAGTTTGTGACAATAAATTGTTCGACCCTTTTGTTAATTAAAGTTATCGCTAATAGCTATGTTACCCTTGAGTCCCACATCAAACACTGATAAATCTTCAAATGGCCCCAACTTCTGTATGGTGCGTCCTATACCTATCAAACTCTGTAACATTCAAATGCTTGTGACGTTTTACATGGCCCTAACTGCTATAATGGCCGTAACGAACTACACCTATCAAAGTTTGCAACAATCAAATGCTTGTAACTTTTTACTGGAGCGTCATAAAACATTAAAATTTTGTGACAATAAAGTACTCGAGCCTCTTGTCAATTTAAGCTATCGCTCATAGCTATGCTACCCTTGAGTCCCAAATCAAACACTGACAAAACTTCAAATGGCCCTAACTTCTATACAGTGCGTCCTATACCTATCAAAGTTTGCAACATTCAAATGCTTCTCACGTTTTACTGGAGCGTCATAAAATCTTGAAATTTTGTGACAATAAAGTACTCGTGCCTCTTATCAATTTAAGCTATCGCTTATAGCTATGCTTGAGTCCCAAATCAAACACTGATAAAACTTCATGCGGCCTTAACTTCTATACGGTGCTTCCTATACCTATCAAAGTTTGCAACATTCAAATGCTTCTCACGTTTTACTGGAGCGTCCTAAAATCTTGAAATTTTGTGATAATAAAGTACTCGTGCCTCTTATCAATTTAAGCTATCGCTCATTTTGTAACAATAAAGTACTCGAGCCTCTTGTCAATTTAGGCTATCGCTCATAGCTATACTACCCTTGAGTCCCAAATCAAACACTGATAAAACTTCAAACGGCCTTAACTTCCATACGGTGCGTCCTACACATATCAAAGTCTGCAACATTCAAATGCTTGTGACGTTTTATATGGCCCTAACTTCTATAATGACACTAACGACCTACACCTATCAAAGTTTGCAACAATCAAATGCTTGTAACTTCTTACTGGAGCGTCATAAAACATTATATTTTATAACAATAAAGTACTCGTGCCTCTTATCAATTAAAGCTATCGCTCATTTTGTAACAATAAAGTACTCGAGCCTCTTATCAATTTAAGCTGTCGCTCATAGCTATGCCACCCTTGAGTCCCAAATCAAACACTGATAAAACTTTAAATGGCCCTAACTTCTATACGGTTCGACCTACACCTATCAAAGTTTGCAACAATCAAATGCTTGTAACATTTTACTGGAGCGTCATAAAACAATAAAATTTTGTGACAATAAAGTACTCAAGCCTCTTATCAATTTAAGCTATCGCTCATAGCTATGCCACCCTTGAGTCCCAAATCAAACACTGATAAAACTTTAAATGACCCTAACTTCTATACGGTGCGACCTATACCTATCAAAGTTTGCAACATTCAAATGCTTGTAAGTTTTTACTGGAGTGTCATAAAGTCTTGAAATTTTGAGACAATAAATTACTCGACCCTCTTGTCAATTAAAGTTGTCGCTTATAGCTATACTATCTTTGAGTCCCAAATCAAACACTGATAAAACTTCAAATGGCCCTAACTTCTATACGGTGCGACCTACACCTATCAAAGTCTGTAACATTCAAATGCTTGTGACGTTTTACATGGCCCTAACTGCCCTAAGGAACTACACCTATCAAAGTTTGCAACAATCAAATGCTTGTAACTTTTTACTGGAGCGTCATAAAACATTAAAATTTTGTGACAATAAAGTACTCGAGCCTCTTATCAATTTAAGCTATCGCTCATAGCTATGCCACCCTTGAGTCCCAAATCAAACATTGATAAAACTTCAAATGGCCCTAACTTCTATACGGTGCGACCTACACCTATCAAAGTTTGCAACAATCAAATGCTTCTAACTTTTTTCTGGAGCGTCATAAAACCTTGAAATTTTGTGACAAATAATGTCCTCGGGCCTCTTGTCAATTTAAGCTATTGCTCATAGCTATGCTTCCCTTGAGTCCCAAATCAAACACTGATAAATCTTCAAATGGCCCCAACTTCTGTATGGTGCGTCCTATACCTATCAAACTCTGTAACATTCAAATGCTTGTGACGTTTTACATGGCCCTAACTGCTATAATGGCCCTAACGAACTACACCTATCAAAGTTTGCAACAATCAAATGCTTGTAACTTTTTACTGGTGCGTCATAAAACATTAAAATTTTGTGCCAATAAAGTACCCGAGCCTCTTGTCAATTTAAACTATCGCTCATAGCTATGCTTCCCTTGAGGCCCAAATCAAACACTGACAAAACTTCAAATGGCCCTAACTTCTATACAGTGCGTCCTATACCTATCAAAGTTTGCAACATTCAAATGCTTCTCACGTTTTACTGGAGCGTCATAAAATCTTGAAATTTTGTGACAATAAAGTACTCGTGCCTCTTATCAATTTAAGCTATCGCTCATAGCTATGCTACCCTTGAGTCACAATCAAACACTGAAAAACTTCAAACGGCACTAACTTCTATACGGTGCGTCCTACACCTATCAAAGTTGGCAACATTCAAATGCTTGTAACTTTTTACTGGAGAGTCATAAAGCCTTCAAATTTTGTAACAATAAAGTACTCGAGCCTCTTGTCAATTTAAGCTACCGCTCATAGCTCTGCCACCCTTGAGTCCCAAATCCAACACTGATAAAACTTCAAATGGCCCTAGCTTCTATACGGTGCGACCTACACCTATCAAAGTTTGCAACAATCAAATGCTTGTATCTTTTTACTGGAGCGGCATAAAACCTTGAAACTTTGTGACAATAAAGTACTCATGCCTCTTATCAATTAAAGTTATCGCTCATAGCTATGCTACCCTTGAGTCCCAAATAAAACACTGGTAACACTTCAAACGACATTAACTTCCATACGGTGCGTCCTACACCTATCAAAATCTGCAACATTCAAATGCTTGTGACGTTTTACATGGCCCTAACTTCTATAATGGCCCTAACGACCTACACCTATCAAAGTTTGCAACAATCAAATGCTTGTAACTTTTTACTGGAGCGTCATAAAACCTTGAAATTTTGTGACAATTCAATCGTGCTTCTTAACAATTTAAGCTATCGCTCATGGCCACCCTTTAGTCCCAAATCAAACACTGATAAAACTTGAAATGATCCTAACTTCTATACGGTGCGTCCTACATCTATCAACGTTTACAACAATTAAATGCTTGTAACATTTTACTGGAGCGTCATAAAACAATAAAATTTTGTGACAATAAAGTACTCGAGCCTCTTATCAATTTAAGCTATCGCTCATAGCTATGCCACCCTTGAGTCCCAAATCAAACACTGATAAAATTTCAAATGACCCTAACTTCTATACGGTGCGTCCTATACCTATCAAAGTTTGTAACATTAAAATGTTTGTAAGTTTTAGCTGGAGCGTCATACAATCTTGAAATTTTGTGACAATAAATTACTCGATCCTCTTGTTAATTAAAGTTATCGCTAATAGCTATGCTACCTTGAGTCCCAAATCAAACACTGATAAAACTTCAAATGGCCCTAACTTCTATACGATGCGACCTACACCTATCAAAATTTGCTACAATCAAATGCTTGTAACTTTTTACTGGAGCGTCATAAAACCTTGAAATTTTGTGACAATTCAATCGTGCTTCTTAACAATTTAAGCTATCGCTCATAGCTACCCTTTAGTCCCAAATCAAACACTGATAAAACTTCAAATGATCCTAACTTCTATACGGTGCGTCCTACACTTATCAACGTTTGCAGCAATGAAATGCTTGTAACTTTTTACTGGAGCGTCATAGAACCTTGAAATTTTGTGACAACAAAATACTCGAGCCCCTTATCAATTTCAGCTATCGCTCATAGCCATGCTACCCTTGGGTCCCAAATCAAAGACTTAAAAACCTCAAATGGCCCTAAATTCTATAAGGCGCGTCCTACACCTATCAAAGTCTGCAACATTCAAACGCTTGTAACTTTTTACTGGAGAGTCATAAAGCGTTCAAATTTTGTGACAATAAAGTACTCGAGCCTCTTGTCAATTTAAGCTACCGCTCATAGCTCTGCCACCCTTGAGTCCCAAATCCAACACTGATAAAACTTCAAATGGCCCTAGCTTCTATACGGTGCGACCTACACCTATCAAAGTTTGCAACAATCAAATGCTTGTATCTTTTTACTGGAGCGGCATAAAACCTTGAAACTTTGTGACAATAAAGTACTCATGCCTCTTATCAATTAAAGTTATCGCTCATAGCTATGCTACCCTTGAGTTCCAAATAAAACACTGATAACACTTCAAACGGCATTAACTTCCATACGGTGCGTCCTTCACCTATCAAAATCTGCAACATTCAAATGCTTGTGACGTTTTACATGGCCCTAACTTCTATAATGGCCCTAACGACCTACACCTATCAAAGTTTGCAACAATCAAATGCTTGTAACTTCTTACGGGAGCGTCATAAAACATTATAATTTTGTAACAATAAAGTACTCGTGCCTCTTATCAATTAAAGGTATCGCTCATTTTGTAACAATAAAGTACTCGAGCCACTTATCAATTTAAGCTATCGCTCATAGCTATGCCACCCTTGAGACCCAAATCAAACACTGATAAAACTTCAAATGGCCCTAACTTCTATACGGTTCGACCTACACCTATCAAAGTTTGCAAAAATCAAATGCTTGTAACATTTTACTGGAGCGTCATAAAACAATAAAATTTTGTGACAATAAATACTCGAACCTCTTATCAATTTAAGATATCGCTCATAGCTATGCCACCGTTGAGTCCCAAATCAAACACTGATAAAACTTCAAATGACCCTAACTTCTATACGGTGCGTCCTATACCTATCAAAGTTTGTAACATTAAATTGTTTGTCAGTTTTTGCTGGAGCGTCATACAATCTTGAAATTTTGTGACAATAAATTACGCGACCCTCTTGTTAATTAAAGTTATCGCTAATAGCTATGCTACCTTGAGTCCCAAATCAAACACTGATAAAACTTCAAATGGCCCTAACTTCTATACGGTGCGACCTACACCTATCAAAGTTTGCAACATTCAAATGCTTCTCACGTTTTACTGGAGCGTCCTAAAATCTTGAAATTTAGTGATAATAAAGTACTCGTGCCTCTTATCAATTTAAGCTAGCGCTCATTTTGTAACAATAAAGTACTCGAGCCTCTTGTCAATTTAAGCTATCGCTCATAGCTATGCTTCCCTTGAGTCCCAAATCAAACACTGATAAAACTTCAAACGGCCTTAACTTCCATACGGTGCGTCCTACACCTATCACCTTATATGGCCCTAACTTCTATAATGGCACTAACGACCTACACCTATCAAAGTTTGCAACAATCAAATGCTTGTAACTTATTACTGGAGCGTCATAAAGCATTATAATTTTGTAACAATAAAGTACTCGTGCCTCTTATCAATTAAAGCTATCGCTCATTTTGTAACAAAAAAGTACTCGAGCCTCTTATCAATTTAAGCTATCGCTCATAGGTATGCCACCCTTGAGACCCAAATAAAACACTAATAAAACTTCAAATGGCCCTAACTTCTATACGGTTCGACCTACACCTATCAAAGTTTGCAACAATCAAATGCTTGTAACATTTTACTGGAGCGTCATAAAACAATAAAATTTTGTGACAATAAATACTCGAGCCTCTTATCAATTTAAGATATCGCTCATAGCTATGCCACCCTTGAGTCCCAAATCAAACACTGATAAAACTTCAAATGACCCTAACTTCTATACGGTGCGTCCTATACCTATCAAAGTTTGTAACAATAAATTGTTTGTAAGTTTTTGCTGGAGCGTCATACAATCTTGAAATTTTGTGACAATAAATTACTCGACCCTCTTGTTAATTAAAGTTATCGCTAATAGCTATGCTACCTTGAGTCCCAAATCAAACACTGATAAAACTTCAAATGGCCCTAACTTCTATACGGTGCGACCTACACTTATCAAAGATTGCAACAATCAAATGCTTCTAACTTTTTTCTGGAGCGTCATAAAACCTTGAAATTTTGTGACAAATAATGTCCTCGAGCCTCTTGTCAATTTAAGCTATTGCTCATAGCTATGCTTCCCTTGAGTCCCAAATCAAACACTGATAAATCTTCAAATGGCCCTAACTTCTATACGGTGCGACCTATACCTATCAAAGTTTGCAACATTCAAATGCTTGTGTTTTTACTGGAGCGTCATAAAGTCTTGAAATTTTGAGACAATAAATTACTCGACCCTCTTGTCAATTAAAGTTGTCGCTTATAGCTATACTATCTTTGAGTCCCAAATCAAATACTGATAAAACTTCAAATGGCCCTAACTTCTACACGGTGCGACCTACACCTATCAAAGTTTGCAACAATCAAATGCTTGTAACTTTTTACTGGAGCATCATCAAACATTAAAATTTTGTGACAATAAAGTACTCGAGCCTCTTATCAATTTAAGCTATCGCTCATAGCTATGCCACCCTTGAGTCCCAAATCAAACATTGATAAAACTTCAAATGGCCCTAACTTCTATACGGTGCGACCTACACCTCGAGTCCTCGAGCCTCTTGTCAATTTAAGCTATTGCTCATAGCTATGCTTCCCTTGAGTCCCAAATCAAACACTGATAAATCTTCAAATGGCCCTAACTTCTATACGGTGCGACCTACACCTATCAAAGTTTCCAACATTCAAATGCTTGAAAGTTTTTACTGGAGCGTCATAAAGTCCTGAAATTTTGTGACAATAAATTACTCGACCCTCTTGTCAATTAAAGTTATCGCTTATAGCTATGCTACCTTTGAGTCCCAAATCAAACACTGATAAAACTTCAAATGGCCCTAACTTCTATACGGTGCGACCTACACCTATCAAAGTCTGTAACATTCAAATGCTTGTGACGTTTTACATGGCCCTAACTGCTATAATGGCCCTAACGAACTACACCTATCAAAGTTTGCAACAATCAAATGCTTGTAACTTTTTACTGGAGCGACATAAAACATTAAAATTTTGTGACAATAAAGTACTCGAACCTCTTATCAATTTAAGCTATCGCTCATAGCTATGCCACCCTTGAGTCCAAAATCAAACCCTGATAAAACTTCAAATGGCCCTAACTTCTATACGGTGCGTCCTATACCTATCAAAGTTTGCAACATTCAAATGCTTGTAAGTTTTTACTGGAGCGTCATACAATCTTGAAATTTTGTGACAATAAAGATATCGTGCCTCTTAACAATTTAAGCTATCGTTCATAGTTACCCTTTAGTCCCAAATCAAACACTGATAAAACTTCAAATGACCCTAACTTCTATACGGTGCGTCCTATACCTATCAAAGTTTGTAACATTAACATGTTTGTAAGTTTTTGCTGGAGCGTCATACAATCTTGAAATTTTGGGACAATAAATTACTCGACCCTCTTGTTAATTAAAGTTATCGCTAATAGCTATGCTGCCTTGAGTCCCAAATCAAACACTGATAAAACTTCAAATGGCCCTAACTTCTCTACGGTGCGACCTACACTTATCAAAGTTTGCATCAATCAAATGCTTCTAACTTTTTTCTGGAGCGTCATAAAACCTTGAAATTTTGTGACAATAAAGTACTCGAGCCTCTTATCAATTTAAGCTATCGCTCATAGCTATGCCACCCTTGAGTCCCAAATCAAACATTGATAAAACTTCAAATGGCCCTAACTTCTATACGGTGCGACCTACACCTCGAGTCCTCGAGCCTCTTGTCAATTTAAGCTATTGCTCATAGCTATGCTTCCCTTGAGTCCCAAATCAAACACTGATAAATCTTCAAATGGCCCTAACTTCTATACGGTGCGACCTATACCTATCAAAGTTTGAAACATTCAAATGCTTGAAAGTTTTTACTGGAGCGTCATAAAGTCCTAAAATTTTGTGAAAATAAATTACTCGACCCTCTTGTCAATTAAAGTTATCGCTTATAGCTATACTACCTTTGAGTCCCAAATCAAACACTGATAAAACTTCAAATGGCCCTAACTTCTATACGGTGCGACCTACACCTATCAAAGTCTGCAACATTCAAACGCTTGTAACTTTTTACTGGAGAGTCATAAAGCGTTCAAATTTTGTGACAATAAAGTACTCGAGCCTCTTGTCAATTTAAGCTACCGCTCATAGCTCTGCCACCCTTGAGTCCCAAATCCAACACTGATAAAACTTCAAATGGCCCTAGCTTCTATACGGTGCGACCTACACCTA
Organism: Clusia tigrina; assembly: GCA_920105625.2. Classification (NCBI taxonomy): domain Eukaryota; kingdom Metazoa; phylum Arthropoda; class Insecta; order Diptera; family Clusiidae; genus Clusia; species Clusia tigrina. The sequence continues at coordinate 1,212,292 of CAKKTE020000310.1, read as the reverse complement.
TCAAAGTTTGCAACAATCAAATGCTTGTATCTTTTTACTGGAGCGGCATAAAACCTTGAAACTTTGTGACAATAAAGTACTCATGCCTCTTATCAATTAAAGTTATCGCTCATAGCTATGCTACCCTTGAGATCCAAATAAAACACTGATAACACTTCAAACGGCATTAACTTCCATACGGTGCGTCCTTCACCTATCAAAATCTGCAACATTCAAATGCTTGTGACGTTTTACATGGCCCTAACTTCTATAATGGCCCTAACGACCTACACCAATCAAAGTTTGCAACAATCAAATGCTTGTAACTTTTTACTGGAGCGTCATAAAACATTAAAATTTTGTGACAATAAAGTACTGGAGCCTCTTATCAATTTAATCTATCGCTCATAGCTATGCCATCCTTGAGTCCCAAATCAAACACTGATAAAACTTCAAATGGCTCTAACTTCTATACGGTGCGTCCTATACCTATCAAAGTTTGCAACAATCAAATATTTGTAAGTTTTTACTGGAGCGTCATACAATCTTGAAATTTTGTGACAATAAATTACTCGACCCTCTTGTCAATTAAAGTTATCGCTTATAGCTATGCTACCTTTGAGTCCCAAATCAAACACTGATAAAACTTCAAATGGCCCTAACTTCTATACGGTGCGACCTACACGTATCAAAATTTGCTACAATCAAATGCTTGTAACTTTTTACTGGAGCGTCATAAAACCTTGAAATTTTATGACAATTCAATCGTGCTTCTTAACAATTTAAGCTATCGCTCATAGCTACCCTTTAGTCCCAAATCAAACACTGATAAAACTTGAAATGATCCTAACTTCTATACGGAGCGTCCTACATCTATCAACGTTTGCAACAATGAAATGCTTGTAACATTTTACTGGAGCGTCATAAAATAATAAAATTTTGTGACAATAAAGTACTCGAGCCTCTTATCAATTTAAGCTATCGCTCATAGCTATGCCACCCTTGAGTCCCAAATCAAACACTGATAAAACTTCCAATGACCCTAACTTCTATACGGTGCGTCCTATACCTATCAAAGTTTGTAACATTAAAATGTTTGTAAGTTTTTGCTGGAGCGTCATACAATCTTGAAATTTTGTGACAATAAATTACTCGATCCTCTTGTTAATTAAAGTTATCGCTAATAGCTATGCTACCTTCAGTCCCAAATCAAACACTGATAAAACTTCAAATGGCCCTAACTTCTATACGGTGCGACCTACACCTATCAAAGTTTGCAACAATCAAATGCTTCTAACTTTTTTCTGGAGCGTCATAAAACCTTGAAATTTTGTGACAAATAATGTCCTCGAGCCTCTTGTCAATTTAAGCTATTGCTAATAGCTATGCTTCCCTTGAGTCCCAAATCAAACACTGATAAATCTTCAAATGGCCCTAACTTCCATACGGTGCGACCTACACCTATCAACGTTTGCAGCAATGAAATGCTTGTAACTTTTTACTGGAGCGTCATAGAACTTTGAAATTTTGTGACAACAAAATACTCGAGCCCCTTATCAATTTCAGCTATCGCTCATAGCCATGCTACCCTTGGGTCCCAAATCAAAGACTTAAAAACCTCAATTGGCCCTAAATTCTATAAGGTGCGTCCTACACCTATCAAAGTCTGCAACATTCAAATGCTTGTAACTTTTTACTGGAGAGTCATAAAGCGTTCAAATTTTGTGACAATAAAGTACTCGAGCCTCTTGTCAATTTAAGCTATCGCTTATAGCTATGCTTGAGTCCCAAATCAAACACTGATAAAACTTCATGCGGCCTTAACTTCTATACGGTGCTTCCTACACCTATCACCTTATATGGCCCTAACTTCTATAATGGCACTAACGACCTACACCTATCAAGGTTTGCAACAATCAAATGCTTGTAACTTCTTACGGGAGCGTCATAAAACATTATAATTTTGTAACAATAAAGTACTCGTGCCTCTTATCAATTAAAGGTATCGCTCATTTTGTAACAATAAAGTACTCGAGCCACTTATCAATTTAAGCTATCGCTCATAGCTATGCCACTCTTGAGACCCAAATCAAACACTGATAAAACTTCAAATGGCCCTAACTTCTATACGGTTCGACCTACACCTATCAAAGTTTGCAACAATCAAATGCTTGTAACATTTTACTGGAGCGTCATAAAACAATAAAATTTTGTGACAATAAATACTCGAGCCTCTTATCAATTTAAGATATCGCTCATAGCTATGCCACCCTTGAGTCCCAAATCAAACACTGATAAAACTTCAAATGACCCTAACTTCTATACGGTGCGTCCTATACCTATCAAAGTTTGTAACATTAAATTGTTTGTCAGTTTTTGCTGGAGCGTCATACAATCTTGAAATTTTGTGACAATAAATTACTCGACCCTCTTGTTAATTAAAGTTATCGCTAATAGCTATGCTACCTTGAGTCCCAAATCAAACACTGATAAAACTTCAAATGGCCCTAACTTCTATACGGTGCGACCTACACCTATCAAAGTTTGCAACATTCAAATGCTTCTCACGTTTTACTGGAGCGTCCTAAAATCTTGAAATTTAGTGATAATAAAGTACTCGTGCCTCTTATCAATTTAAGCTATCGCTCATTTTGTAACAATAAAGTACTCGAGCCTCTTGTCAATTTAAGCTATCGCTCATAGCTATGCTTCCCTTGAGTCCCAAATCAAACACTGATAAAACTTCAAACGGCCTTAACTTCCATACGGTGCGTCCTACACCTATCACCTTATATGGCCCTAACTTCTATAATGGCACTAACGACCTACACCTATCAAAGTTTGCAACAATCAAATGCTTGTAACTTATTACTGGAGCGTCATAAAGCATTATAATTTTGTAACAATAAAGTACTCGTGCCTCTTATCAATTAAAGCTATCGCTCATTTTGTAACAAAAAAGTACTCGAGCCTCTTATCAATTTAAGCTATCGCTCATAGGTATGCCACCCTTGAGACCCAAATCAAACACTAATAAAACTTCAAATGGCCCTAACTTCTATACGGTTCGACCTACACCTATCAAAGTTTGCAACAATCAAATGCTTGTAACATTTTACTGGAGCGTCATAAAACCATAAAATTTTGTGACAATAAATACTCGAGCCTCTTATCAATTTAAGATATCGCTCATAGCTATGCCACCCTTGAGTCCCAAATCAAACACTGATAAAACTTCAAATGACCCTAACTTCTATACGGTGCGTCCTATACCTATCAAAGTTTGTAACATTAAATTGTTTGTAAGTTTTTGCTGGAGCGTCATACAATCTTGAAATTTTGTGACAATAAATTACTCGACCCTCTTGTTAATTAAAGTTATCGCTAATAGCTATGCTACCTTGAGTCCCAAATCAAACACTGATAAAACTTCAAATGGCCCTAACTTCTATACGGTGCGACCTACACTTATCAAAGATTGCAACAATCAAATGCTTCTAACTTTTTTCTGGAGCGTCATAAAACCTTGAAATTTTGTGACAAATAATGTCCTCGAGCCTCTTGTCAATTTAAGCTATTGCTCATAGCTATGCTTCCCTTGAGTCCCAAATCAAACACTGATAAATCTTCAAATGGCCCTAACTTCTATACGGTGCGACCTATACCTATCAAAGTTTGCAACATTCAAATGCTTGTGTTTTTACTGGAGCGTCATAAAGTCTTGAAATTTTGAGACAATAAATTACTCGACCCTCTTGTCAATTAAAGTTGTCGCTTATAGCTATACTATCTTTGAGTCCCAAATCAAACACTGATAAAACTTCAAATGGCCCTAACTTCTACACGGTGCGACCTACACCTATCAAAGTTTGCAACAATCAAATGCTTGTAACTTTTTACTGGAGCGTCATAAAACATTAAAATTTTGTGACAATAAAGTACTCGAGCCTCTTATCAATTTAAGCTATCGCTCATAGCTATGCCACCCTTGAGTCCCAAATCAAACATTGATAAAACTTCAAATGGCCCTAACTTCTATACGGTGCGACCTACACCTCGAGTCCTCGAGCCTCTTGTCAATTTAAGCTATTGCTCATAGCTATGCTTCCCTTGAGTCCCAAATCAAACACTGATAAATCTTCAAATGGCCCTAACTTCTATACGGTGCGACCTACACCTATCAAAGTTTCCAACATTCAAATGCTTGAAAGTTTTTACTGGAGCGTCATAAAGTCCTGAAATTTTGTGACAATAAATTACTCGACCCTCTTGTCAATTAAAGTTATCGCTTATAGCTATACTACCTTTGAGTCCCAAATCAAACACTGATAAAACTTCAAATGGCCCTAACTTCTATACGGTGCGACCTACACCTATCCAAGTCTGTAACATTCAAATGCTTGTGACGTTTTACATGGCCCTAACTGCTATAATGGCCCTAACGAACTACACCTATCAAAGTATGCAACAATCAAATGCTTGTAACTTTTTACTGGAGCGACATAAAACATTAAAATTTTGTGACAATAAAGTACTCGAACCTCTTATCAATTTAAGCTCTCGCTCATAGCTATGCCACCCTTGAGTCCCAAATCAAACCCTGATAAAACTTCAAATGGCCCTAACTTCTATACGGTGCGTCCTATACCTATCAAAGTTTGCAACATTCAAATGCTTGTAAGTTTTTACTGGAGCGTCATACAATCTTGAAATTTTGTGACAATAAAGATATCGTGCCTCTTAACAATTTAAGCTATCGTTCATAGCTACCCTTTAGTCCCAAATCAAACACTGATAAAACTTCAAATGACCCTAACTTCTATACGGTGCGTCCTATACCTATCAAAGTTTGTAACATTAACATGTTTGTAAGTTTTTGCTGGAGCGTCATACAATCTTGAAATTTTGTGACAATAAATTACTCGACCCTCTTGTTAATTAAAGTTATCGCTAATAGCTATGCTGCCTTGAGTCCCAAATCAAACACTGATAAAACTTCAAATGGCCCTAACTTCTATACGGTGCGACCTACACTTATCAAAGTTTGCATCAATCAAATGCTTCTAACTTTTTTCTGGAGCGTCATAAAACCTTGAAATTTTGTGACAATAAAGTACTCGAGCCTCTTATCAATTTAAGCTATCGCTCATAGCTATGCCACCCTTGAGTCCCAAATCAAACATTGATAAAACTTCAAATGGCCCTAACTTCTATACGGTGCGACCTACACCTCGAGTCCTCGAGCCTCTTGTCAATTTAAGCTATTGCTCATAGCTATGCTTCCCTTGAGTCCCAAATCAAACACTGATAAATCTTCAAATGGCCCTAACTTCTATACGGTGCGACCTATACCTATCAAAGTTTGAAACATTCAAATGCTTGAAAGTTTTTACTGGAGCGTCATAAAGTCCTAAAATTTTGTGAAAATAAATTACTCGACCCTCTTGTCAATTAAAGTTATCGCTTATAGCTATACTACCTTTGAGTCCCAAATCAAACACTGATAAAACTTCAAATGGCCCTAACTTCTATACGGTGCGACCTACACTTATCAAAGTTTGCATCAATCAAATGCTTCTAACTTTTTTCTGGAGCGTCATAAAACCTTGAAATTTTGTGACAAATAATGTCCTCGAGCCTCTTGTCAATTTAAGCTATTGCTCATAGCTATGCTTCCCTTGAGTCCCAAATCAAACACTGATAAATCTTCAAATGGCCCTAACTTCTATACGGTGCGACCTATACCTATCAAAGTTTGCAACATTCAAATGCTTGAAAGTTTTTACTGGAGCGTCATAAAGTCTTGAAATTTTGTGACAAATAATGTCCTCGAGCCTCTTGTCAATTTAAGCTATTGCTCATAGCTATGCTTCCCTTGAGTCCCAAATCAAACACTGATAAATCTTCAAATGGCCCCAACTTTTGTATGGTGCGTCCTACACCTATCAAAGTTTGCATCAATGAAATGCTTGTAAGTTTTTACTGGAGCGTCATAGAACCTTGAAATTTTGTGACAACAAAGCTATCGCTCATAGCTATGCTACCCTTGAGTCCCAAATCAAACACTGATAAAACTTCAAACGGCCTTAACTTCCATACGGTGCGTCCTACACCTATCAAAGTCTGCAACATTCAAATGCTTGTAACATTTCACTGGAGCGTCATAAAACAATAAAATTTTGTGACAATAAAGTACTCGTGCCTCTTATCAATTTAAGGTATCGCTCATAGCTATGCTACCCTTGAGTCACAATCAAACACTGAAAAACTTCAAACGGCACTAACTTCTATACGGTGCGTCCTACACCTATCAAAGTTGGCAACATTCAAATGCTTGTAACTTTTTACTGGAGAGTCATAAAGCCTTCAAATTTTGTAACAATAAAGTACTCGAGCCTCTTGTCAATTTAAGCTACCGCTCATAGCTATGCTACCCTTGAGTCCTAAATAAAACACTGATAACACTTCAAACGGCATTAACTTCCATACGCTGCGTCCTACACCTATCAAAATCTGCAACATTCAAATGCTTGTGACGTTTTACATGGCCCTAACTTCTATAATGGCCCTAACGACCTACACCTATCAAAGTTTGCAACAATCAAATGCTTGTAACTTTTTACTGGAGCGTCATAAAACATTAAAATTTTGTGACAATAAAGTACTGGAGCCTCTTATCAATTTAAGCTATCGCTCATAGCTATGCCACCCTTGAGTCCCAAATCAAACACTGATAAAACTTCAAATGGCCCTAACTTCTACACGGTGCGTCCTATACCTATCAGAGTTTGCAACATTCAAATGATTCTCACGTTTTACTGGAGCGTCATAAAATCCTGAAATTTTGTGACAATAAAGTACTCGTGCCTCTTATCAATTTAAGCGATCGCTCATAGCTATGTCACCCTTGAGTCCCAAATCAAACACTGATAAAACTTCAAATGGCTCTGACTTCTATACGGTGCGTCCTATACCTATCAAAGTTTGCTACAATCAAATGCTTGTAACTTTTTACTGGAGCGTCATAAAACCTTGAAATTTTGTGACAATTCAATCGTGCTTCTTAACAACTTAAGCTATCGCTCATAGCTACCCTTTAGTCCCAAATCAAACACTGATAAAACTTCAAATGATCCTTACTTCTATACGGTGCGTCCTACACCTATCAACGGTTGCAACAATGAAATGCTTGTAACTTTTTACTGGAGCGTCATAGAACCTTGAAATTTTGTGACAACAATATACTCGACCCTCTTATCAATTTAAGCTATCGCTCATAGCCATGCTACCCTTGGGTCCCAAATCAAAGACTTAAGAACCTCAAATGGCCCTAAATTCTATAAGGTGCGTCCTACACCTATCAAAGTCTGCAACATTCAAATGCTTGTGACGTTTTACATGGCCCTAACTTCTATAATGGCCCTAACGACCTACACCTATCAAAGTTTGCAACAATCAAATGCTTGTAACTTTTTACTGGAGCGTCATAAAACATTAAAATTTTGTGACAATAAAGTACTGGAGCCTCTTATCAATTTAAGCTATCGCTCATAGCTATGCCACCCTTGAGTCCCAAATCAAACACTGATAAAACTTCAAATGGCTCTAACTTCTATACGGTGCGTCCTATACCTATCAAAGTTTGCAACAATCAAATATTTGTAAGTTTTTACTGGAGCGTCATACAATCTTGAAATTTTGTGACAATAAATTACTCGACCCTCTTGTCAATTAAAGTTATCGCTTATAGCTATGCTACCTTTGAGTCCCAAATCAAACACTGATAAAACTTCAAATGGCCCTAACTTCTATACGGTGCGACCTACACCTATCAAAATTTGCTACAATCAAATGCTTGTAACTTTTTACTGGAGCGTCATAAAACCTTGAAATTTTGTGACAATTCAATCGTGCTTCTTAACAATTTAAGCGATCGCTCATAGCTACCCTTTAGTCCCAAATCAACCACTGATAAAACTTCAAGTGATCCTAACTTCTATACGGTGCGTCCTACATCTATCAACGTTTGCAACAATGAAATGCTTGTAACTTCTTACTGGAGCGTCATAGATCCTTGAAATTTTGAGACAACAAAATACTCGAGCCTCTTATCAATTTAAGCTATCGCTCATAGCCATGCTACCCTTGCGTCCCAAATCAAAGACTTAAGAACCTCAAATGGACCTAAATTCTATAAGGTGCGTCCTACAGCTATCAAAGTCTGCAACATTCAAATGCTTGTAACTTTTTACTGGAGAGTCATAAAGCCTTCAAATTTTGTGACAATAAAGTACTCGAGCCTCTTGTCAACTTAAGCTATCGCTTATAGCTATGCTTGAGTCCCAAATAAAACACTGATAAAACTTCAAGCGGCCTTAACTTCTATACGGTGCTTCCTATACCTATCAAAGTTTGCAACATTCAAATGCTTCTCACGTTTTACTGGAGCGTCCTAAAATCTTGAAATTTAGTGATAATAAAGTGCTCGTGCCTCTTATCAATTTAAGCTATCGCTCATTTTGTAACAATAAAGTACTCGAGCCTCTTGTCAATTTAAGCTATTGCTCATAGCTATGCTTCCCTTGAGTCCCAAATCAAACACTGATAAATCTTCAAATGGGCCTAACTTCTATACGGTGCGACCTATACCTATCAAAGTTTGCAACATTCAAATGCTTGAAAGTTTTTACTGGAGCGTCATAAAGTCTTGAAATTTTGTGACAATAAATTACTCGACCCTCTTGTCAATTAAAGTTATCGCTTATAGCTATACTATCTTTGAGTCCCAAATCAAACACTGATAAAGCTTCAAATGGCCCTAACTTCTATACGGTGCGACCTACACCTATCAAAGTCTGTAACATTCAAATGCTTGTGACGTTTTACATGGCCCTAACTGCTATAATGGCCCTAACGAACTACACCTATCAAAGTTTGCAACAATCAAATGCTTGTAACTTTTTACTGGAGCGTCATAAAACATTAAAATTTTGTGACAATAAAGTACTGCAGCCTCTTATCAATTTAAGCGATCGCTCAGCTGTGTCACCCTTGAGTCCCAAATCAAACACTGATAAAACTTCAAATGGCTCTGACTTCTGTACGGTGCGTCCTATACCTATCAAAGTTTGCTACAATCAAATGCTTGTAACTTTTTACTGGAGCGTCATAAAACCTTGAAATTTTGTGGCAATTCAATCGTGCTTCTTAACAGTTTATGCTATCGCTCATAGCTACCCTTTAGTCCCAAATCAAACACTGATAAAACTTCAAATGATCCTAACTTCTATACGGTGCGTCCTACACCTATCAACGGTTGCAACAATGAAAAGCTTGTAACTTTTTACTGGAGCGTCATAGAACCTTGAAATTTTGTTACAACAATATACTCGAGCCTCTTATCAATTTAAGCTATCGCTCATAGCCATGCTACCCTTGCGTCCCAAATCAAAGACTTAAAAACCTCAAATGGCCCTAAATTCTATAAGGTGCGTCCTACACCTATCAAAGTGTGCAACATTCAAATGCTGGTAACTTTTTACTGGAGAGTCATAATGCCTTCAAATTTTGTGACAATAAAGTACTCGAGCCTCTTGTCAATTTAAGCTATCGCTTATAGCTATGCTTGAGTCCCAAATCAAACACTGATAAAACTTCAAACGGCCTTAACTTCTATACGGTGCTTCCTATACCTATCAAAGTTTGCAACATTCAAATGCTTGTAAGTTTTTACTGGAGCGTCATACAATCTTGAAATTTTGTGACAATAAATTACTCGACCCTCTTGTTAATTAAAGTTATCGCTAATAGCTATGCTGCCTTGAGTCCCAAATCAAACACTGATAAAACTTCAAATGGCCCTAAGTTCTATACTATGCGACCTACACCTATCAAAGTTTGCAACAATCAAATGCTTCTAACTTTTTTCTGGAGCGTCATAAAACCTTGAAATTTTGTGACAAATAATGTCCTCGAGCCGCTTGTCAATTTAAGCTATTGCTGATAGCTATGCTTCCCTTGAGTCCCAAATCAAACACTGATAAATCTTCAAATGGCCCTAACTTCTACACGGTGCGTCCTATACCTATCAGAGTTTGCAACATTCAAATGATTCTCACGTTTTACTGGAGCGTCATAAAATCTTGAAATTTTGTGACAATAAAGTACTCGTGCCTCTTATCAATTTAAGCTATCGCTCATAGCTATGCTACCCTTGAGTCGCAAATTAAACACTGAAAAACTTCAAACGGCACTAACTTTTATAGGGTGCGTCCTACACCTATCAAAGTTGGCAACATTCAAATGCTTGTAACTTTTTACTGGAGAGTCATAAAGCCTTCAAATTTTGTAACAATAAAGTACTCGAGCCTCTTGTCATTTTAAGCTACCGCTCATAGCTATGCCACCCTTGAGTCCCAAATCAAACACTGATAAAACTTCAAACGGCATTAACTTCCATACGATGCGTCCTACACCTATCAAAATCTGCAAAATTCAAATGCTTGTGACGTTTTACATGGCCCTAACTTCTATAATGGCCCTAACGACCTACACCTATCAAAGTTTGCAACAATCAAATGCTTGTAACTTTTTAGTGGAGCGTCATAAAACATTAAAATTTTGTGACACTAAAGTACTGGAGCCTCTTATCAATTTAAGCGATCGCTCATAGCTATGTCACCCTTGAGTCCCAAATCAAACACTGATAAAACTTCAAATGGCTCTGACTTCTATACGGTGCGTCCTATACCTATCAAAGTTTGCTACAATCAAATGCTTGTAACTTTTTACTGGAGCGTCATAGAACCTTGAAATTTTGTGACAACAATATACTCGAGCCTCTTATCAATTTAAGCTATCGCTCATAGCCATGCTACCCATGCGTCCCAAATCAAACACTGATTGAACTTCAAACGGCCTTAAGCTCCTACGGTGCGTCCTACACCTATCAAAGTCTGCAACATTCAAATGCTTGTGACGTTTTATATGGCCCTAACTTCTATAATGGCCCTAACGACCTACACCTATCAAAGTTTGCAACAATCAAATGCTTGTAACTTTTTACTATAGCGTCATAAAACATTAAAATTTTGTAACAAATTTTGTACTCGTGCCTCTTATCAATTTAAGCTATCGCTCATTTTGTAACAATAAAGTACTGGAGCCTCTTGTCAATTTAAGCTATCGCTCATAGCTATGCTACTTTTGAGTCCCAAATCAAACACTGATAAAACTTCAAACGGCCTTAACTTCCATACGGTGCGTCCTATACCTATCAAAGTTTGTAACATTAAAATGTTTGTAAGTTTTTGCTGGAGCGTCATACAATCTTGAAATTTTGTGACAATAAATTACTCGACCCTCTTGTTAATTAAAGTTATCGCTAATAGCTATGCTGCCTTGAGTCCCAAATCAAACACTGATAAAACTTCAAATGGCCCTAACTTCTATACGGTGCGACCTACACCTATCAAAGTTTGCAACAATCAAATGCTTCTAACTTTTTTCTGGAGCGTCATAAAACCTTGAAATTTTGTGACAAATAATGTCCTCGAGCCTCTTGTCAATTTAAGCTATTGCTCATAGCTATGCTTCCCTTGAGTCCCAAATCAAACACTGATAAATCTTCAAATGGCCCTAACTTCTATACGGTGCGACCTATACCTATCAAAGTTTGCAACATTCAAATGCTTGAAAGTTTTTACTGGAGCGTCATAAAGTCTTGAAATTTTGTGACAATAAATTAGTCGACCCTCTTGTCAATTAAAGTTATCGCTTATAGCTATACTATCTTTGAGTCCCAAATCAAACACTGATAAAACTTCAAATGGCCCTAACTTCTATACGGTGCCACCTACAGCTATCAAAGTCTGCAACATTCAAATGCTTGTGACGTTTTACATGACCCTAACTGCTATAATGGACCTAACGAACTACACCTATCAAAGTTTGCAACAATCAAATGCTTGTAACTTCTTACTGGAGCGTCATAAAACATTATAATTTTGTAACAATAAAGTACTCGTGCCTCTTATCAATTAAAGCTATCGCTCATTTTGTAAGAATAAAGAACTCGACCCTCTTGTTAATTAAAGTTATCGCTAATAGCTATGCTGCCTTGAGTCCCAAATCAAACACTGATAAAACTTCAAATGGCCCTAACTCCTATACTGTGCGACCTACACCTATCAAAGTTTGCTACAATCAAATGCTTGTAACTTTTTACTGGAGCGTCATAAAACCTTGAAATTTTGTGACAATTCAATCGTGCTTCTTAACAATTTAAGTTATCGCTCATAGCTACCCTTTAGTC